>VFFE01007242.1:728062-752566 GCA_008921705.1 Burhinus oedicnemus | reverse complement strand
ACTGGGGGATTGGAGCACCTCCCTTATGAGGAAAGGCTGAGAGAGCTGGGACTCTTTAGCCTGGAGAAGAGAAGGCTGAGGGGAGACCTTATTCTTGCTTATAAGTATCTAAAGGGTGGGTTGAAGGAGGATGGAGCCAGACTCTTTTCAGTGGTTCCCAGTGACAGGACGAGGGGCAACGGGCACAAGTTGGAACACAGGAAGTTCCATTCAAACACAAGAAAAAACTTCTTTACGGTGAGGGTGACAGAGCACTGGAACAGGCTGCCCAGGGAGGTTGTGGAGTCCCCTTCTCTGGAGATTTTCAAGACCCACCTGGATGCAGTCCTGAGTAATGTGCTCTAGGCCATCCTGCGTCAGCAGGGGAGTTGGACTAGATGATCTCTAGAGGTCCCTTCCAACTCTGAAAATTCCGTGATCTTACTTTTCTTTTGAACTGGGAACTATGAAATATTGTTTCCTATGCAAGAACGTGCGAAACACGCCTGGTTTTAAAAGAAGTTTGCCCATGCTTTTCCTATAACAAGTACACAGAGAACTGCACGGGCAAGCTCTTTGAATTTTGAATGAGTTGTAGTCTTACGAATATCCTCAAGCATGTTCAGGCAGTCAGCTTTAATCCCACATTCTGGAGAAAATATTTTTTTCCTGTATTGTTTCTAGTACTTTGTGCTGACAGCTCTCATGCTTTATTATATTTTGTGTCTTACCCTGAAATGCCATCCTATTTTACATGACTGAAGTTTTGAAAGCTCTAATTGATTCATTGTAACTACAGTTAAAATCATCATGTATTATGTTATTCTATTAAAAGTCCCTGATCCCCTCAAGGAAGAAAAAAAAAAAATCTGTTAGCCATAATTGTGAAAAAAGAAGAGGAGGAGAGGAGGTGTATATGAAACTGCATTTTGTCTAGCTTAGCTATTCAAAACTTGTTCCATCATAATCTCACAGATCAATAGAAAATCCAGTTTAGGACTCCATTGTAACTTCTAATGGCAAAACATTAGCAAGATCCCAGTACCTGCTTTCCAGCAGGGACAAGTTTGTGACAGAACTTGGTATCAAAGTCATCATTGTTTTACTTCAGAAAATTGTACTAGTCCTGATTGTGACAAAAAGAATTGGCTCAATTTGAAAGTGAAAACATTTGTTTTATCAAGCTTTGGAACATAAAATTGATGGAGAACCTCATTTATCAGACATATGAAAAATAGGTAACACTATTGAGCAACAGCTAAGTAAATACAACTGCCATTTATCAAAAACACTCAGACAGAAAGACCAGCTGCAATCTAGGAAGGCATTTCAGAATGTAAAGTATATTTTGAGTCAAAAGAACTTCACTTTTCTCATTAAATGTTTTTAAGTAAGGATAAATAAGGATAGGGCTACAAAGATGCTGGAACATCTTTCTGATGAGGAAAGGCTGAGGGACTTGGGTCTTTTTAGTCTGGAGAAGAGAAGGTTGAGAGGGGATCTCATCAATACTGAGAGGATGGCACCAGTCTTTTTTCAATAGTGCCCAGTGATAGGACAAGAGGTAATGGGCACAAACTTGACCATAGGAAGTTCCATCTAAACACGAGGAGGAACTTCTTTCCTTTGAGGGTGGCAGAGCACTGGAACAGGCTGCCCAGAGAGGTGGCAGAGTCTCCGACTCTGGAGACATTCAAAACCCACCTGGATGCCATCCTGTGCAACCTGCTCTAGGTGTCCCTGCTCTGGTGGGGGGTTGGACGAGGTGATCTCCAGAGGTCCCTTCCAACCCCCATGATTCTGTGATTTATAGGTAAAAAGAGAGAAAGAGCCAACAGATTTTCAAAACCAGGGTAAAGACCACTCTGCATAAAGTCCAACTACGTATTGACATTCATGACTGCAGCCTGTAGGCACAACTGACATATAAATAATAAAACACTGAAAGCACCTGCAAGGCACAGACTCAAGAGAGCAAAATGGAAACAGAACCATTCAGTAAAAGCTCTGATCATTTTCAGACCAAACCCCTGCTGTCCCACCCAAACTTTGCAGAAATTCAGATTTACGCCAGAACTTTAGCATATCTTCAGATACATGAAGGGGCGCGATGCTACAGCAGAGAGTCCCAGAGAAACTGGGATAAAACCTTTAGGTTTTAAAAATTCATTCTTAAAAACTTAGACAACAGAAACTCACCTACTTTCTAATGGGAGAAGGGAGACAAGTCAGACCCCTACAAGGCATCAGTCTTCTTACAGAAAATGCTATAAACGTTACTCAAACAAGGTATCCCTTAACTCTCCCAGGCCACATGCCACTAATCACAGCATAGTAACTAAACACAACCAGAAAGACTGTAAGCCAGAGGAAAGAAACAATGAAAAGGTACAAAACAACCTAAAATTTTCTACTAGTGATGACACAATGAACTGCAAAAAGTGAGAAAGAAGACAGAGAACCAGTTTATCCCTATTGGTTAGGTTTGGCTTTCCGATACCATGGATGCACACAGAATAATTTAGCAATTAAGGGTCAAAGTAACTTTACACAGAAAGAGTAAAATGAAAACAGCTCTTTGACACCTGTGATGTTCTAAGAAGGCTTGCAGAATATGACAAGTACACACTACAAATTCACACAGATATATGGAAACATCATTGTGCCAGATTCACATGGGCTCTCAACTGCTTTAAAGCTTGGGGACTGAATCATCTCAAAAACCCTGGATAAAAGTCTTCTTTAGCATTGATATAAGATGTTAAACATGAGCAAGCCTGAGGTTGCTCAGGTCAGCCTGTGGGTTTCAGCTGAGCTTTCAGGCAAGCTGAAGCCTAGGCTAGAACGCGTAACAAAACAAGCAAGCATCTCGGGCAGTAAGTAGCTCCAGGTTTCTTAGGCACCACTTGACAAAGCAGCTTTTCATCGTAACAGACACTAAGTGCATTCCAAAACCCTAAAGAAAGTATATGTATAATCATATAAATTCCATGAACTCTATGAAATAATCCTGAAGTGTTTATATGCAAGCTGTAAAAGGAACAGGATGTGTACAGTGGAACAGCTTAATATTTCATTAGATATTTCAGGACTTTTTCAAGACAATTGGCAAAAATTGCAGTGCATGTTTCAGCCACTCCTACCCTTCAACACATAAATAACAGTTTCTGCAATACACATATTCCTTACCAAATATTTTAAAACAAGCAAGCAGGGTCTGATTCAAAGCCCATTGAAGACGTCAGTAAGAGTTCTCCATTAAATTCATTAAAAAAAAAAAAAGAAAAACAAATGCACCTGCACAGATGAGTTTCAGCATCCACCAAAGTAAAAGAAAAAAAAAATACTTCCATCATGCTTTGGAGATTGCACCTTTTGAGTCTAGGGAGGCAGGAAGAAGCCACTTGCTATCAGAGAGACGGCTAATAGCAAGTCAGTTTTGAGAGCAATAAACAAGAAGAATCTCCTTCGCTTCCTAGCTAAAAATGGAAGATTAAAATCACTTTGAAACCATTTATAATCTCAGCACTCCTTTCACTCTTCCATCAATTAAAACAGACATTGTGCCACTATAATTGCTATTGAATTCACATGCTTCCAACTAATATATGAATGCTTTTTGCACATGTGGGGTTACCTTCTATGGTGATTTACAACACAACAGCAGATAGCTCTTCTAAAATCAGGTTGGGTTTGGGAGCACAACCAAAACACCCCCACCCACTCTGTAACGCCCAACTCTGATCACCTGCACCTTCTGCCAAGAAGCCAGATGCTTCTCTGTCTACATGAAGATAAAAATGTTACCAGAGGGACTAAGAAAGCAATGGTTAGGGGAAGAGAAGAGAAGGAAGACAGTAGCGTGTTTCCCACCCACTTTTCAAATAGGACTCTGAAGACAGAAGCTTCACTGGGACCTCGTGGTAGACATGTAACAAAAATTGTACGACAAATGCTGAATGCCTCAACAAATAGGCAATACCAAGCACTCATACCCAGTCTATCTTGCTCCCGTTGCAAGTGATGTGATAGGACAGAACAAAAGGCAGAAAAGTTTTAGTAAAGATGTAATTCTTAGGGCAGAAACATCTTGAGGAAATCATTGCCATGCAATAGCACCAAAACCAGGGATTGTTTCTTTAATGAACCTTTTCTTTTTTGCAATTCCTTCTCCCCTCCCCCACCAACACAAACCAACTCAACAAGCTTATTCCCCACGCAGTTGCACTGAGGTCATCAAGACTTTAGTATCAATCAAAATTACTAAACATGAACAATGGGAATATTTACCCAAACCAGACAGGGGCAATCATTCTGCTCCAGAGTACAAATCAATCCCCTAAGACAGGTGTCAGGAACTGCCCCTCTATTTCCCCACATAAGAACCTCTTGCCTGTTTGTTGGGAGCATCCAAGACCACTAGGGACTGCAGGGTTACACTGGCTGTCCAGCATCAACTCTTTAGTCCCTGAATAATCAAGGCCCTTCCTCCTACCTCTCAACTGCAATACAATTTTTTCAGTAGCTGACTGCTCCTGGCAGCATGCAAGGGCACTCCTGCAGCCCAGAGTGGAAGTTACGGACCTCCTGTGGGACTCCTCCATAGCACCCAACTCCTACTTGGCAGTTTCCTACTGAACAGTCTTCCTTCCTTAGCAGGATAAAGCTGACGGGGGAGCAGTATGACTGCGGCACAACGCATTATCCTAACGTGTCAGACTATCTAATAAGTTAAAAAAAGAATACCGTAACTTCATGCTCAACACCTCTCTCTCTGGCTGTTCTTGGCATACTATTTTTATATATATTAGAATAAAAAAGTTTACAATGTGTTCAGTAAGCTGAGAGCCAAAGTGAGGCCATCGTTAAAAAATGTTCAGTTTCCTACTCCCAACCAACTGCTTCTAGACTAATGTCTGCAACTAGACTCTTACAAGTAGGATGGAGTTTTAATTTTTCATAGATTTCTTGTTTGTTGCAGTGAGCTCGGATTGTAGAGGAGCAAATTCATCAAAGGCTGCCCTATAGTAAGAAAACAACAACAACAAGAGCAACAACAAACCAGAGGAAAAAGCAGAACAATTTCTGAAGGACAGGTTGTGTTATACCTAGAAGAATTTAGGGACTGCATAGAAGATTTCCCAGAATGAGTTCAATATGCTGACCATGAATGAGAAGAAAGAACGCAGCAGGTCTGAAAAGGATGATAAAACACACAAGAAAGACTAGAGCAAAACAGAATAACATCAAACTGGTTTTGCTAAGACGTACTCTCAGTTTGTCCAAATTTGATATATTTGCTTTTGCTCTTCTAAAGTATTCTGACTGAACCGCACAGCTGTGAGGCTGTTGTAAAGCTTTGGTACAATCTTGATCATTCTCGACAACGATTTTTAAGCCACAGCAGTATGGGCCAAATGTTGATTTTTATTTATTCATTAAGTAATCTAGCTAAATGAAGTACTACTATGCAAGGCTATACTTTATAACATGAATGGCAAATTTTGGATAGAACTAAAATTTCCTGACAGATTGTCAGCAATATCAGATTCTTATCCATTGTGCCCAATAAATGCACACTTTTGACCATTTTCTTATTGTTAAAAAAAAAAAAAAATCAGTCCATAAAAAACAGTAAGAGAGTTCAGGAAGTGCATTTCAATGTGATTACAATACTTTTTGGGTAAATTAAGTCACAGCCTTTGGCCATAACATGACCCGAAGTATGTTGTAATGGTCCACAAATTAAGTGCCTTCTATATGTTATGACTTAGGTATGTACTGCAAAACTTGGCTCCATCATACTTCAAAATCAGATGAGAAATTTTTATGTCCTATGACAGAATGCTTTATTAAAAATAATGAGGTTTCAAGAACTTATAATATTCGCAGGAAAGAACATTTCAGCAGGGAAATACATCTTTGCAGCATTTATAGTTTTACAGTGAGACAAGTTACATCAGCTTTTTAAAAAAAATATATATATGTCATGAAAACTTACCAGCCAACCCAAATCTGTTCAGGTGCTCTCTTACTATAACATCAACAGGAGAACCCCCCTTTGTGTGCTCACATACACCAGCTAGACAAGTTCTCTCACACACACATCCTTTGACACAAACACTCCTGCCTCTGCATGCTTGCACACAAACACTGCGCTCACATGTTAAGCTTCTCGCACGTAATCAATCCTCCAAGCTCTGGCGCTCTCTCACACGAACACAGACGTGCTTCATACCTTCTCCTCCATTAGAAAACCATGTGAACCATCTGTCACTATTTAATCTCCTAACCCAAGTCAGCCAAATATGCCCCATCTCAGCCCCAGACACCCCAGTCAGCCTTTCTAGCAATACACTCCTCACAAATAGACCATTATTTTTGCTAGTCTGTACCTAACAGCAATTTGTTTTCCACCCCATCTCTTCTCCTTTCACTGCCATATGCCCCGTAGAAAGGAGGATCTATATTGCTGCTCTTTCCAGCAGTCAGGCCACAAGCAGTCCAGTGCTGTACGCAGCATAGCCAGGGCCAAGAGCCATTTTGCAATGTGCACATGCACAAACTAGCTACTGAAATCAGTGCGCACCACAGGTTTCCCTCTTTGTTAATAACTTCACATTTCACTACTCTTTGATTGATGACTGTTTGGGCAAATGGGCACAAAGAATCTTTTTTTAAAAATCTACTAATTGTAGGAAGAAAAGAAAGAGACCTACACTTCAAAACCTTGACTGACTATGCATTTATTTCATAGGTAAAAAAGGAAGAAGGGACAATTTTAATGTTTGGGGCAAACCCCTCAAAATGTAGCCTCAGGACAGAGGGGTCTAGAACAGACCCAAAAGCTTTGGTTCCACTGTGTAAAAGATATGCCAGCCAAAACACAGAAGAAGAAAAGAAAGACCGCTTTGTTGTTAGGGTTCTCAAAAGCGCTGCTGAAGGCAGCATGCTGGACTTTGAAGGAGCAGGATCAAAAGCAAGGCTTAAGTACTTTTGGCATTTCAGGGAATGTTACAGTACCTCCCCAACCAGTGCAAAAGGTTGCTATTACTCACAAGAGTGTTTAAACTCTATGAAAGAACTCTCCCAGTTAAATGCCACTTTAAACCACTTCTCTTTCTCTCCTCAGATGCAGAATAGAAGTCCACATCTACCCTTTGTACCAGAGAGATCCCTCGGTACCACTTGTGGTGATACTGCCACACAGGAGCTTACACCAGTCCTGAAGAATTCAAGCAAATGCCTACCTGGAGACGGAACCAGAACATAAACCTCAGCATCTCAAGTACTGAAAAGTCTCCAAATTCAGGGTTAAACCACAGAGTTTCTGCTTAGCAAAGAGTGGACCAATCCCACATAGAATCATAGAATGGTTTAGGTTGGAAGGGACCTTAAAGATCATCTAGTTTCAACCACCCTGCCATGGGCAAGGACACCTCCCACGAGACCAGGTTACTCAAAGCCCCATCCAACCTGGCCTTGAACACATCCAGGGACGGGGTTTCCACAACTTCCCTAGGCAACCTGTTCCAGTGCCTCACCACCTTCAGAGTGAAGAATTTCTTCCTGAAATCTAATCTAAATCTACCTGATTAAGTTGGTGTGCACTTTAAGAAAGGCTTAGATATATCCAGAATCCAGCTTTACCTAAATACTAACTTTATTATCATTTTTTTTTTGTTTTGATCTGCAAACTCTTTGAAGGAGGAACTGTTACATGACTTCTGTTTGTACAGCACTTGTGATAATGGCAGCTACCAGGGCTGTGACTTACAGCAAGGTCTACGGGGTCCCAAGAAGATTCGGGAAAGGCATCCACCTCCCTCTTCTGGGAAATGAAGCCACAGTTGGGGATCTCTGCAGGCAGTCATTTTATTAAGGAGTGAAAGAAAAATAGCCCACTGGGGAAACTGTCATTCAAAAGTCTGGGAACCATACATTCCCAGCAGGACTAGCAAGCAGCCTTTAGACATTACTGCAAAACAAGGAGCTTTTAGGCAAGCAAAAATCTCGAGAAGTGTAAGAGTGCTTTGCACATCAGACTTTGCTGAAAGCAAAGCTCCTAGAACCAACTGCCTGTTTTCAGTACATATAGCAAGTGCTATATGCAGTGGCATGAGCAGACTCCAGGACAGAGAAGCCTGTCTGCTCTATGACCGCCTGACCTCAGTGAAATTGGAGATACCATTTCTTCCTCGGTATCAAGCTTCTTTCGTACTTCACACCACACAGCACCTCTCACCTAACTGTAGCTGGTATCTGTGCCCTAGTAGAAACTAAATTGAGGCAGAAAACCTGTGCAGGTAACAAGGACTATTAAAACTATTAGTGAAAAATCATGAGGACTGTTAGCAAATGAAAGAAATATCATTCCACGATATTCTAGTTGAGGACACTGTAGCTGGGACTTTTTTATTTAGCTATCGTAATAAACATTGATTTTGAATTGTGCACAAGCCTGAAAGGAAAGAGATCTTCAAGAGGAGCTTCACCATAGAAAGCTATCAGCAAGTGAAAGATGGCTGGACCATGGCTAATTCCCAAATCATGTCCTACCACTTCATTACTGGCAATGTCCCAAAAGCCTCCATTGACAAACTGTGTACATTTCCAACACAACAGGCAAGAATGGAACTATTTCAATGGAGCAGATTGCTACAGGTGGAAAGATCATTTGTGAAGGCTGCTAAGAGAGTGTGCTTTGGCTTCAACCAATTACAGGCGAGTGGGCCATACTGTTAGCAAGAAGCAGGGAAAACGTTTGCCTTTTACAAATTTCCTAAAAACTGCTCTCATCTTTTTTGTTGTTGTTGGAACACCATAGAAGCTGGCCCTCCTACCTAGCACTTGGGTGTTCAGTGAGCCGGCCAGGAAACACCAGGTAACATTTCTTAGGCTGTCTTTGGTGTCTTCTTAGGATATAAGAAAGACCTAAATAAGGTAAGTTGAGATAACATAAGCTAAGAAACATCTGGTCTTTCCCTTTCCAATGCTGTCCTGCCATGAACCACCGACAGAATGGTTCTCTTTGATCCCTACATACATATGAAAACATGAAGCGAACAAAGTCAATACAGGCCATCTCTTTTCTCAAAGCAACCATTGCTCAGTGCTTTAGTTAGTGATAGTCCTCCTCCAGCAGATCCTCGTGCTGGGAGATAGTTCCAGTAAACACAACAGGGGACATGTCTCAAATGTCCATTTTATTTAAAAACAAACAATCCTGCCCCCCAAAACTCCCTCCCTTCCCTTCCACCCCAAGGCGATCCAAAGGATTTTCCAAGGTAAAGGAGTTGTTTATACTAACTGTCTGTCACTTAGACAAGAAGCGGGAGAAGTCAGTAACCCTGATATAAAACATCTGTTCAAGCTACCCTAAGACAAATGATCCACCATTGGAGGGAAAAAACCTCCTCAGACTAGGAAAAAAAAAGTTTGGGAAAACTCAAAAACCAGGCTTTCAAACAGTAATTGAACTCCAGAGTAATGTGAAGGTAGAACTGTCAAAATAGAGAAATGACCACTTGCAACTCCTACTAACGAAAGAAGCCCACTCGCAATAAAGATAATCCGGATAATTCGCCTCCTGTGGTGAAAGGATCTCACAACACGCGTAAGGTGTTTGAAATGTGAAACTTCCATGAAAAGACAACAGAAGACATTTGAATGCTGTAAAATTTTATTACAGAAAAACATTTTCAGCAAACATTTTAAAAATTTATTACACACTATATTCAAAAGTGAGTATTTCTTTCAGTATCTGTTGCTTAGAATCTCATGCCAGATTCAGTTCTATCACCTTAAACATCACATCAGGACTATTCATAGGAGGCCCCTCACCAGCTCAAGCAAGGGTGAGAACAGTGGATGAATGTTCATCCCAATCTCCCTTTCCCAAGCAGCATCAATTTGTTGCTCTACAGGGGTTAAGCAGAGCCCAGTTGTACTGGCCAGTGCAATACCTCTAACTTTAATGATTTTCCGTATGTAAGGATGTGACTTAATGTCACGTACCATATTCTGTGCCATGTCAGCAAGGACAACACTCATTACAGAAATAAAATTCTATTCCTACCTATGTTCAAGTTCAAAGTATTACATGTAATAATTTAGATTTGGAAAACAAAGCTAAATACCAATATAATATCTAAAATTACCGATTTTAAATCAGTTCTGGTACGCTGGTAGAAGTAATTTTCTCAGAGAAGAAAAGAAAAGAAAAAAATTCTACAGATTCCTGCAACTAAAAATATCTCTTCTGGCACGTAGAGAAGTTCTGGCCTGCAGTTAACCAATACCAATAGTCAAGCAGAGGAATTCTGGGGTAAGACAAAAAAGGGCACAAGCAGCTTTTCCACAGAGAGGCTTCAGACTTAGCAAGTATAGCACATCATTTTTGTTATTACTAAATATATATATCACTCCACCCTTGTAACCATTTCCCCCATTCTTTCAGTACATCCTTGAACTCTTACTAAGTATCACCTGCTCCACCTGGATAATTCAGCTAGCTTTTTTGGAGTAGGTGCTTCCCATCTTCTGCTACCTGATAGACTCCTAAGTTTAAGTTATTTTAAAATACAAATGCAACAAACCAGTGTAAGAAATAACAGAATTCAGTCTGCAGAATGAGACAGAGATGACACCAAAACTCATCTCTTTTTCCTTCTTCAAGCCCTAACCCCACTCCTTACCAGGTCTCAGATCTGACAAGATGGTGATCATTCATGCTCTAGAAAGTAATTTCTGAGCAGAGCAGGTAGATTTAGAAAGAGGACAAGGAAGGAGATGAGTTTTTTCAGGATCAAAAAGCAGAAGAAAGCAAAGTGAACAAAGATGGGTACAACAACATGTAGGCAGCACAAAGAGACATTTGGGTTTGTTCAGCATTGCCTTGTTGTCTTTGTGCTCTTCAGTGACTAGCAAATTGTGAGAGAGAATATCTGCTTTTACCAATCTCAACGAGCCAATGAAACAACTGAAGTTCACAGCTTCTTGACCTCAGCTGAAGGGCTGGTCATGATAGCATAAGACCCATCATGTCTGGTCATATAATTTAAATAAAAATAAATGAAACCTTGTGAGACAAAACTTGACAGTTAAGGCACAAAAAGCTACTTACAAAAAACAAAACAAACAAACAAAAAAACCCCAACAACAAAAAACACAAAAAACCCACAAGCCTAACCTGGTATTAATATTGTAATATCATTACAAATATTAAAACCTTATGCAGGACTTTAGCAATAACTTTTGGAGTTTTACAAATGCCATACTCCAGACATATTCCACCTCTAATAACCCTGAGGACCACAGCTGTACAGTTCAACAACATTTCTAACAGCACCAGCACGCCATTCCCTTTCATGCAAGGATATAAGGTAGATGAGGAGTTACTTGATGTCTCATATTATTTTCTAATAAAATGAGAAAAGTTAAGAGAACTAAAAGTTACTGAAAAGCAGAGCTGTGCCAGCAGTTTCCAGTGATGACCTGACATGATTTTTCCTCCAACTGACATCCAAGTAGTTATGGAGTTTATAGTCCAGCCCAGCACTCATTTCAAAATGAACTTTCTGTACCATGTGGTACTCCAGAGACATCTGGAGGATGGAAGAAAATGGTTAAGGAAAATCATTAGCTTATACATTATCATAGCACTTATTTAGGTTTTCTAAATTAAGCATAAACAATTGGAGAGGAGGAAAGCACAGTGTCCTGCAAGAGAATTTGGAGAATCCAACATGAAACACCAGGAATATGGTGAAGGGAGCCGTAAAATGAAGTCACAGCATTCCCTGTTTGGAATCTTTTCCTGGATTTCCATTCTCAATAAATCTGTGTAAAATCTTTATTGTGTCTTTATTGTAAGGAAGCAAATACAACTTGTGTTCCAAGAGCCGTACTGAAACCTCTCCCCACTTTACCTAGCACCACAACCAGTAGCAAAAAGCTCCACTGGTCAAACAAAACTCTATTATATAATAAAGTTGTACTACTATAGCCTTCGCAGTGTCCTCCTCCTCAGTAACACTTACCCAAGCCCATTATCTTTCATAAATTCCCCTGCATGACACCAAAAAAAAACCCAACCCACCAACCAAAAAACCACCAGTAAACCGCTCTCCCTGATCACCCAGGTGAGTTCTTTCCTTTTCACTAGATTTAGTGGGCAGCAGAAAATAAACCCCAATCATCCCAAAACAATACTCCCTCATGGTTAACAATAGGTGTTTAAATACCCCCAGTAAGGTGTTTGAATGAGTGAATGACCTTTTCTTTCCTCCTCTTTTTTTTTTTTTGTAAGAGAGAGACTTTTAACAGCAGAATAAAATATGAAGAACATTTAGTTTCTTTTAGAGAAAAGCATTTTCAAACAGATAAAAGAAAGGATGATCAAACAATAATTTCTATATGTCTAATATTATTACTTTCAAAAATAGTGACTTTTGGTTTTAGTAAAAGGAGATGGGATATTAAACTCAATGAAGAAGACACCCTCAAATGGTAACGTAGTGCAAAGGACCACCTTTACCATACTAGAATGAACCGTGAGCATTTCACAGTTTAATTTGTATAAACTAACTGGTGTCATTCAAGCCGAGTCACGACAAGCCTGCAAAGACTTGAACAGTCTATATGTATTTGGAAACAGAGGTCATTGCATCGAAGGTCACAAAATGCCACGTAAGACACTACGTGGTTTGCCATGACTATGAACATAGCACAACAAGGTGAGACATTTTTTCTGAGCTTTTTTGGCTTAGAAGTCCTGAAGAAAAACATTCCGGCCAAATCCTGATTGAGTTTGTCTGACTTTGGATATTTTTCTCTCACCTGCATGCCCCATTCCATCCTGCCGTTTGAACAGCAACGTTATCGCAGAGCACAGATGCAGCTGACTATCACAGAGATGGGCATTTCTGAGGAAAAGTGAAATAGTATCAGGAAACTGTAAATAAAGGAGAAGGTAGAAGCAAGCAGACAGAACTCCCTTGCCCATCCTTCCTGCTCTCCTTGCAGGCCTACCAGAAAACACTCTCTGCCTTGTTTGCTGCTTCCCTTCTGTCAATCTCATGGTTGTCTTCACAGGACTTTCTGTGAGGTAAAGAAAGACACTTTGCACAAAACTCACTTGCTGGAGTACTAAGACAGAGAAGAGATGAGTAAATAGAGAAAGATAAAGAAGGAATAGCTCAATGACTTCAAACAAACAAAAAAACCAATAAAAGGAGCAATTTAAAAAATACAGCCCTGTATGTGTGTGCCAGATTTATTAGATTGCAGGCTCTTTGGAGCAGGGACCACGCAAGACAAGGTGCTTATTCAGTGCTCAAGTACAAGCTTGCAATCAGCTGAGGCTGCCTTTGGACATGACCTCATTGTAAAAACATTACCCTCGATCACAGTGGTCCTTGAAAACTGCCTCCTGGCTAGTTGATCCTTATTACAGATGTCACAGTAGCTATTAGGTATATTTGCATCTGTGTCTTTAAAAAAATGAGAGAGAGATACACCTGGGGAGTTGCAGGGGGAGAAGTAAAAAAGCACGTCTGAACAGATGATCTTTACAGTCCCCCCCCTCCTGCTGCTAGAAGCTTCCCACTCAGCTTCTGCTCCTATTTGTTCATCTTTCTCTGGCAAGAACTACTCTTAACTGTGTTAATTTTCCTTTTTGTGGGTTAATGTTGGGTAACGCACTTGCAATTGCCCACAACTAATAGATTTCCAGTGATTGACTTTACTGCACTCCTGGCAGTAAGTAGGGCATATTTCTTGAACCAGGGTCATTTTAAGGGATTCCAGAAAGTACCTTCAGACATTTCATGGCTTCATTTAAACAGCTACTTTCTTGGTTCCATGCAGGATTTTGAGCAGGAGGACAGTATCTTCAAAGGGAGGTCACTATCCCCTAGAATATTAAGTGAGAACCATTTCGAGAGTTTGAACAAAGCATGAAGCATGACCTTTTTTCATTTATTTATTTAAGGCTAAACTTGGCAGATATGAAAATATCCAACTGTAGTTAGACAGCCATGATCTCAGCCTCTGGCTGTGCAAAGACATCTTAAATCTGTAGGTTCTGTGCAGATCCAGGGGATTTTTGCCAAAATGTTTCCTGAATAAAATTAAATATTCCTTCATGTTAAGCTTTACATTTTTTTCTTCCTCCTTCCTTCATAGTCTATTATAATCCCAAATTAGAAATATATAATGCTTTAGGAAGTGGTGCTTATCCTGCAGTTTCCCAGACGAAAATGACTGATACCATTCTTTAATGACTAAAAAAAAAAGGTTAAGTGTCACGCATCATCTGCCTTTAAAAACCAGTGAGGCACAGCCTATTCCTAATTACTCTCCATTTACCTGGGAGTGATACAAGGAGAAGGAGAGAAGACATAGTCCTACCAAGCAAAACCTCAGGAGCACTCAAGGCCTGGGTTGCAGTCACAGAATGAATGGCATCTGTCAAGAGCATCCTGTAAGAAGCTGCATACCAGAAGCCACTTGCATCATTAGCTGCAAAGGCCTAGATAAAGGATCATCTAGATTTTTTGGCCCTTCAAAACCCAATAAAAACGTCGTACGCAGCATATATATGTATATATATAACTACACTGATCTCTTCCCAGTGTTAATCCACCCCTTCCTTGGACTTAGCAGCTTTCATATCTTCATGAAAATCTTTTCCAAAGCAGCATGTGCAGCATTAGCAGAGGTGTACATTTAGGTTTACTCACAAGTAGTAACTACCACCAGTCAGGGCTGTGGCTTCGTATTTTACAGAGTAGAGGGGAAAAGATGACTACCTGTAGCTTTCTCCCTGCCTATGCACACTAACTGCAGTGGGTCTCTCCTTCCTCGAGATGTGGCAGAGGAAGGTCTGTGGTTAGGTCACAGTTGTCTTCCTGTGTAGTTTTAAATCTGTGGAACTGTATACTGCCATTGTTGATGTGCCAACTGTAGGCCTTTCATCTAGTCAAATGCTCGTGTCTTATGTGCACCTTCAAGTCCCTGCCTAAATCTCAGCATGTGGTTCTTGCATACGGCCCTGAAATCCCAAGTATTTTCACACTAACTTATGCTAAGGTAAGCACACACAGTTTGAAACATACCAGGCTATGCAAGTCAAAAGACAAGTGGTATAATAAGGACCAACATTCAAATAGGACCTTCTGCAGAAAAGTATCTGGATCTTAAGAACCAGCCAGTTTCAGGCACCATGACCAGAACCCAATGCAATCCACATGATTTGCCTCAAAACCTTACATGGGCCACAGCACCGTCCCCTGGAATCAGAAGTTCCATTGCAAGAAAATGCTGCAGTTCCTCGCATACTGTAAAGAGAACAAAATAAAAAATCCACCAACATCCCCAAAACACTGAAGGCAAGGGCCTTGAGTTAACCAATGCAAAAATTGACCTGCGCAACATTTCTTGCGTTTCCAAGAAGGTATTGAGCTTCTTAAAAAGCAAGGCCTTCCTGACCGTGAGGAAGAGCGACAGAGCAGAGAGAACAGTCCACAGCTCCCTCCACACAACTGAGGACATTCTTCATGCCCTGCAAGCATGTTCGATTGTTAGCTACCACTGCCCAGACAAGCCATGATGTGACTCTGTGAGCCCTTTTTTGGTTTGGCCTTGAAAGACACTAGAAGCACTCATGCAGTCTTAAAGAGATGGCAAAAAAACAGCTGAAAAGCAGGGGGAAGGCCACTTACTCAATTCTTTCTTGACAGCCTCTAGGTGTGAGTGCTCCTAGTCCCATTTCTGGCAAGGTCACACAAAGTTGAAGCCACTTGTAACTTACTTAAATTTTTTCCCAAAGAGAGCTGAAGAACTTGCATGGGCAGTTAAAACAGAGATCTAGCATCTGATCTTACTCATTTGCAATCCTTAGTTACAAAACGTAACATTAGAAAGTGATTAACAATATACAAAGCAGATCTGCAAAACCTGAATAATAATTATAATAATTATAAACAGCATAAGGCCATCTTGGCTATATCCACACTAAAGGAAATATGACAGAAAAATAATGCATGTGAATGAAGACTAAAAGTCAAAAATAAATTGGACTTTCCATGGGCAATGTCTAGAAAGCTAACCTGATCACAGAACAGAACAGAACAGTCAATTTGCTTATCTTGCATAGATATTAATTTGTTTTGGTAACCTAACAGCTACACAAAGATTAAGACAATTGCATAAAAATGATTACGAAACAGGGCTATTATTGAAGATAGTGTTCTTCTGACATTTACCCTATGCTCATGCAGCGGTTGCCTTCTCCAGGTGGCTTGACATCTTCGCTCTGTCATTTTTCTGCCTTCATCTCTAAACTTAAGTAAGCCTTCTCTTGAAGGCTGAACGTCTATTAGTGCTTTCCAAGCACAATCTGAGGATTATGTTTGTTTCCTCTCTCATTTCTTATAATTATCACTTCATACTGCTGTCATGTATGACTCCTCCACCTCTGATCCGTACTGTACTAGTTTTCATTTTTAATTTTCCTGTATTATGTCTGGGCCCAACACTAACTGCAAAACAATGTAAGAATCAATCTATTACCAACTGCCCTTCAGCTGAGATACGGTACTCAACTAGAACACAGTGTGGATGGCTTTAATACAGCTTGACACCCAAAATACAGCTGCTCATTCCACATGTTAGCAGACATACTAGGAATGAGCTTAGGAACACAAGCTCAATTGCCCAATGTGTGGGCACACCTTAAATGTCAACATTATTAGCCATCACACTGTGACTGAACTGATAAACACACAAACCAACTGTATTCTAGCCCATCAAACCCAGACAGCGTCCCTCTTCTCCTCCTCCAGCAAAAAGCCACAACTGTTGCTCAATGAGTTGCCAAGGTATTTGCATTATCACTAGTAACTTAAAAACAGGATTATGCCCAAATAGTACAAAAACTTTATGGCCAGAGGGTGAAAACGCAAAGCAACTTTATTAATAAACAAGTGCTTTGCTACAGATTATTAGAGTCTCTGGTTTTGCATATTAACAACACAACACCTTTAAAAAACAAATACATCTGCATTTTCATGTTACTTGGCTCGTTCAACTCTCCTCCTTTCCATATAGAAGCACTGGACTCAGTTCAGAAACCATGGCAAGGTGGTATCATCAATAAAACGCAGCCTCCTGCCAACACTGTGTGATCAGGTGAACGTGGTCACCATAACAGGGAGACCTGGACTCTCCTTCATACATTTCATAGTAAGGGTAGATATGCATTCCTTGGCTGACCAGGAATAAGGAAGTAGCTTCATTTATTTATTTATTTACAGAAAGAGGAGGCTAAGGAAAACAAACAGAAACAATACAACACCTGGTTAGTAAATCCAGGAGATTCATACAGATTTTCATTCTACCAGAAATTAAAGGAAACCTGCAAAGTTTTTATATTTCCTATTTCACTTCCTTTATAGTCCTCTCACCTTTATGACTGTCCTCCCTATTTAGCTTTTTCTGCAAGTTTTAGAAGGCAACCTAAGTCTAGAGCCTTTCTTCTCTGTCAGCCAGGGTCTCCATTAGCCAGGCAGCACTTCTACAAGTCAGGGGAGCACCTGAGGCCAGGTGAGGGCCAGGCTCTCCAAAGACTAGTCCCAGTCCCCTCTGGGAGGCCACTCAGGCTCCCTGTGCAGTCAGGGGGATGTCTCCGTTGAAGACCTGTTTCAGAGCCACTCTCTCCCCACTGACTCTCTAGGTAGGGAGACAGCAACCACCAGGTGTGCACTCAGCCAGCTGCACAACTTGACTCCATGTAACAGCAGTTCCCACCTTGTGTTGACATGTACTGATACGCTGGAGTATCACCGTCTGCAGCCTGAGGCCAGCCAGCAGGATGTACTAATGTCTTGCACTCACAGCCAGGTGGAAATGGGGCTACAGCACCATCATCATGGTAACTATCCTGCAGCTTCATGGAGCCCAAAGAAGAGTCTCAAATACTTACCACAACGCTTCAAGAGATGCTCTTCCTGGAAAGGCTGGTTATTTAACTAAAGTCCCATCTTTAAAAGTCACTCAGGAGACTTCACTGCTTTTCGCTGAAATTTCAATTCCTGACTCACTAGGCGTTTTTATAGCATTACCATACATGCTACATGACCAACATAGCTGAAAAGTCTAAGTGCCCACAAATAATTAAAAAGACATCTCCATTTTTAAAATGTTTGCATAAATTTATTTATAGGGCAATTCAATAATTCACCCAAAGTCACACTTTCCAACCAAAGCACCTATGTCAAGTACTTAAAAATATCACCCCCCCATCCTGGCTCTGCCTCACAATGTCAGTTGGGATAGCTTTTTTCCCCTAGAATGCAGATGGTGACTTCACATCTTGTTAGCAGCAGCTCAGGACCAAGCTGTACTAGGCAGTACTGCACTGCTGGACAGAAAAGTCCTCTCCTATGTGGAAACACCGACTCAGCAAAACGCTCAAGCATTAGCCTTTGTCTTTCACTTCAAACAAGGCTCATAAACTTATACCTAGGCACACACCAACATACGTTTCTGAAACAAATGGGAACAGAAAAGCTCCTCAACAGTCTTTATGAGACAGTGGCTGGGAAGGCAATTCAGCAACAACACCTGAGGAAGATGTTTTTTCCATGGAATGCTTACAACGCTTTTTCATAGCATATATACCTTGTCCCCACACTCTCTTCCCAAATGTTACCTTTACATCTTTCCAGCATTCTCAGTTTGCAGCTTCACATACATCGACATGGGTTGGTAAAATTGTCTTCCTTTTCAGCATGTTGAATTTGATCCTCTGAAACCAAAAGTTAGACCCCATCTATCATTCACAGCATCTGGAAGGCAGATCCTTGACTGTCTCAGGAGAAAGAGATCAAAAATCAAAATCTAACACAGGAAACTATCAGTAACCATTGAGCTAATCAGCTTTGGAAAGCATGGTTTCTTTTCCATTAACAGAGCCTTTAAAAAGCTGTTGCTGCATTTCTTTTTCTTTTTTTGGTGACACAAAAACTTTTTTCCTCTGAACAGAATCAAAAGGATCACTTCTTTCTGTGCTATTACAGTATCAGCACAAAACCCAAGCTGTACAATAATTCCCTTCTCTTTCCCATGCCCTCACAAAGGCATAAGCCTCTGTCGCTAAACACCTTAACTCTGAGTAGCCAGATATTCCAGAGTGGGATCCGGAGACAGAGAGGGGTTGTTTGTTTCAGGGATCAGAAGCTAAGTGGAAAGAAAAGAATGGCCAGAACACAGAGGATGGAGAAAAGTTGAGTACAGGAGAAACTGGAGCCTCAAATTGCACACACAAGGGAAGAACTGCTTTGCTTTTCCAACTGTATCAGAGAAACATGAAGATCAACAACAGTGTGCAAAGCTCAAAGGAATCCCAATAGTCACTTGCATGATAAAACAACAAATGGAGTAAAGACTGTAACTTTAATTGTACTGAAGAAGACCACGTATGGGGGAAAAACTGTGATTCAGAAGTTGGGTTCAATTCTGATTTCCATTACATCAATGTAAGCCTTGAATAACAGGACAGAACTTGGTTTCCTGTGTCTGATGATCGAAAATTAAGACTTAATAATAATCAATAACTCAATACCAAAGTTCAAGACAAACATAAATGCTAAGCACTCACACAAATCATCTAGTATAAGTCAGAGAGTATAGTTTAGTATAAACTGCTCCCCCTAGTAATCACTAGGGAAGAACCCTTTGCGTAGAAGTGACCCTCAAGAGGGCTTTGGTTAATAATAACTAAGACCCTCAAAATCCTGCAAACACTTCCTTATGCACATGATTAACTTTGCGCATGTGACTGGTCCCATTGAATTCAAAGTAAGTAATCACGTCTTAAAATTTACCCTTGGGCAGATAGGAGTTCAACTTTGCCTCTGGAAGAGTTTTGCAACAGTTGTCTCTTTAAAGACCAATTTTGTAAAGTGCAGAAAACTCTCAACTATCACTCATATTTGTGACAATGGAGACCATTCAGCACTCTGAACAACTGGACCACAGGGGCGTGGAAAAAGAAATGCATTTATTTATCTTCATATGCATTCCAAATACAGAAAGAGCAGCCCACTGAGAATTTAGAGATTCTTCCTCCCCTAAATCCATCATGCTAAAAAATCTCTGCAAGAAAATTTCCAAAATACTGTATTATGCTATATCCAGGAACTGCTGGATAATTGTGAGCAGCATTACTGAATAATTTAGGCATGTCATGTTACATTTGGTCTTGAGAAGTGTCCACGTTATTTGTTTTTAAACCAACACCCTCCATTTTTACATCTTCCACACTAGCTTGCAACACATTCATAAAAAAACAGCAATTCACAGAAAACAGGATCTTTCTTCAATTTTTTTGTGCTACAATTTTGAGCAAAAGGTTTATTGCCAGAAGGGAAGACCTCTGCTTCAAATGCAGCTGAAAAAATATCTTTGCCATTTGACTTGCACTGAAGCCTGAAAGATCTGGTCAAAAGGCGGGCGTCATCTGCTGAAATACAGTTGTCTACATCCATGCTAGATATTTGCACTACCTTTATATTCAATTGGCAGAAACAGCTCTTCTCAGATCTGATTCTGCTGACTAAATGTAGACTTCCACTTCAGGAAGAGATGAATTGCTCCCTAGAAATGTTCTGCTTCCTGATTATAAAGGGAGTCCAGAGAGCTGCATTTCAACAGACGAATCCCACCTTCTCCATGCTGGGTATCACATTGAACGACCATATCTGCTTTCTCCGCTAAGACCCTATGAACTTTGCTGGAGTTTCTGTCACTTGGACTGCTACAAGTAAACCAGTGTAGTTACCCTAGGCTCTGTGCCCAGTCAACGGAAAGAAAGGGCACCTCCAAAAGGCACGTAAAAATCTGAATTCTCCCCAGAAATGCCACTGTGTCTCCACAGATTATGGGAATGAGCCTTAGGAGCTCACCTCTTAATAAGGTGAAACAGTGAAGTGCCTTGAGTTAGACAGGTCAGGCTCTCACTGTTGAGAAGGTGGGAGATGCTGAGTACTCTCATCCCTTACCTCCTCTCCACACCAGTGAGGCTTGAAACGTATACCATCAGACCCCATAATAAAAGGCAAAGTTACGGTATGGATTAGAGAGTCCTTCATAAAATACTTTGAAGGAGAATAAAAACAAAATGATATCAGGCAAGTTTGAAAAATCTGTATCGTGGCCTACATAGTGTCTGTCCACCCACAGCTTTGCCAAGTGAGGATAAACAAGAGCTGAATGAAACTCCGCAAGCGCACACTTCAGTTGGCCAAATATCCAACACAGTTTGGAGCAGCTAAGAATTAGTCTGCACTCTGTTAAGATTTAAAAACAGAAGCGTAGACCCTCAAAAGGGTCTGAGATTCATCTGTTAGCAATGAATGCCCTCAGCTGACCAGGTGACACAGAGACGTAAGATGGCAGACCCAGATCCAGGCACTCTGTCACCGAAAGAAGTCACCTCGTTAGCTGAGGACAGCAGGGCTTCTGCATTCGACTTCTGCAGGATTTGGCAGCCTCCAGAAATCTGAGCTCTCTATTTTTCTTCCCTTCGTTTACTAATGCCCATTTCCCCTTCCCCGCCTCCCTGCTCCCAACGCACACAAGTTTTAACGCTAAAACCCAGGAGTTACATGGCTTTTCCATACTTCTGGGCAAATATTACACACTCTCCCTCCAAACTAGAAAGTATGCCTTCTACACAGAGGTAGTAAACCTGCTGTAAGAGCACAGTGCTTCATAGTGAAATAATTCAGATAAATTCAAAAAAATTACCTGCACATCTCATGCCTTAAGAAAGCTTCGCATCCACCATCTCACACAAAAATACACCCCCTACAACATTGTGACACATTGCACACACTTAATGGTTTCTACAGTTACGTAGTCACAGACAATGTAATTAACAAGCAACATTCCTTCCTGTAAAATAGGAGGGAGAAAATAAACAGAATAAAAGTTCAGAAAAATAAATCTGAGCTCAGAAATAAAACTACAGTTTTAATTTAATTTCATAATTTACTGTGTCAAAGACGACAAAAGCCTGGATTACCTAGGTGCAAGCGCAGGTTTTCAGTTTGATTTACAAAATACCTTGTGTCCCCTTATGAGGAAAATGATACCTTATTTACTCTCTTTAAATAGACATCAATGCTTCATTAAATATTTTTTCACTTTCCATTTAATTTGTTTTGTACACACGGAAATAAAGAAAAAAAAAATCCTGTTTTAAAGTTATATTTTGTTTTCTGTTTCTTGTTACATAACCAGAAGTGTTATAGGAAATACTATTGTGGAGTTAAAAAAAAAAATTTTAAGAAAAAAAAAAAACAGGCACACATCACTGCATCACAATAATGTGTAAGGTGCTCCTACATCCACTATTAGCATACATTTAAATTAAAACTACATGTAATCTATAGCCAACTTTCAGGTCTATGCTGAATGCCCTTTCTGTATTTAACCTCCTCCATTGCTGACAAAGAGGTAAGATTTTCCAGGTTAGTAACAGCAAAATTCTACATTGCAAAACCACTGAATGCTGTCATGCAAATAAAGTCATTCACAGGGTCTGAAAGTGTCCCTCCCATGTCAAGATTGGTCTTAAGCAGAGAAATGATAAGAAACTATGAACGTGGATCTTATTTTCCTGTAGGAGAGCCAAGAAATTTAAAACCAACAGCCACATAAGCCCTAAACCATATCTTTTGAGGGAGACGGTGAATCACTACCAGTGCTCCTTTCTAATGAAACCAGAAGAGCACACCAGCAACTGTGCTGGAGACATTTCCTTGCAAAAAGCAAAAACATCCATGGTGGAGAGTGAATTTCATGATCTGGGTGACTTGTGACATTACGATCCTTCACATCCATTACAAAAAGGGCCACGGACTCCATGTTGGAGAACACACTTATTCCATCCCTCTCTGCTCTGTGTACACCTGCCCAGGCAAAAGCACCACATTTCTGAATTCGAGCACACACAGAGACATATTCACATTGTCATCGGAACCCACCGCACACCCACCATCTCCCACCGTAGCCTCCAGAGGCATTTGCAACAGCCTGAAACACTGCTCTGAATCCAGCCGGTTATCTTCCTCTCCTCTCTGCATTACAGCCACAAGCCCAGAGCCCTGTAGCTCAGCTTGGTTCATCTGGGCCCACTTAGTCAAAATAAACACAAAGGAAGGGAACCCACTGGGCTGACAACAACAACAAGAAATTCAGCTGCAGAACTCCCTCCCACTTGTGTGCATAGCTGATTTTTACACCACTCCACTGCTACATTGATATTATCTTGTCAAAAAGTACAGAGCAGCTTTCACCACAAATACTTGGAGCTTGAAAATTACAGCAAAGCAGCAAGGCTGGGGAAAACCCAACTTTAGGTGGATGCAAAGTGCGCTGCAAGTGCAGCGTTTGAAGCCTCAACATGACGCAACCAAAATTGTGCCAGGGACAGGGGCTTGCTGAAGGAAACTGGACCCACGCAAAACCACAACGTATATATTAGGTGCCTATAGCTCATTCGCTGCCCAAGATAGGAGCGCCCTGCAAACAGAGATTTACACAAGCTACAAATCAATGAGGCAGCGTGGCTATGCCCATGCCAGTGACAAACTGCAGTGGGGATGGGAGCCTGGACTGCTGCTCCGGCAGACCCTCCGCCCCCCTCAGCCACCCTCCCTTCCCTCTCCCCTTCCCCTTGCCCCCCTTAACCCTTCCCCTCTCAGAAGTTCAGTGTCGGTGCGGTGGGAACAGCCCTGCAGTTTCGAGCCCGGTGGTGGGAGCAGCCTGGCCTAAACGCCAAAGTCACCCCAGTGTCGGCGGGCTGCGGGAGGCCAGCCAGGCTGACGCGCCCCTGCGGTGGGCTCCCAGCTGCCAACCGCCCGGCCACCTGCAGGCCTCCGCCACCCTACCTTGCTCCTCGCCGGCCCCAAAGCAGGCTCTGGGGTCCTCGGGGGGGAGCCGGGCTCCGCCACCCTCCAGGGCTTTGCGTTTCTTCGACATCTGGTCGGTGTTTGGGAGTTGAGTTTCTCCTCTCTCTCTCCGGGGAGATGAGTGTATGTGGAGAGAGAGGGAGAGTGTGAGGGAGAGAGAGACACAGGGAGGGAGAGAGAGAGAGAGATTGAAAGAAATCGCTGCTTAAAGAGAGGGGAAGAGACTTTGGAGTGGCTGGAGAGCAAGTAGGAGGCAGGGACTAAGTGGAGAAATCCTACAAATCACAATCCCATCAATTCAGCCCCACGTCTAAAGGGGCTGTTGAGGTCTCCCCCTTCCTTGCTCATTCATCTGACCGTGTGAGTGAAAATTAAAGAGAGAGGCAATGGTCCTCTGTTGATTTTTCCAAATGTTAGCGGGTGGTGCTTTTTTTTATTGGGGGGGGGTGGGGGAGGGAGGAAGGAGGGAGATGATTGATATTATTTTCCCCTGTTGGGATTCCTTCTGGTTAAAAGAAGGAGGAAAAAAAAAAAAAAAGGAAAA
>VFFE01007242.1:670026-719248 GCA_008921705.1 Burhinus oedicnemus | reverse complement strand
GGTTTCCCTCACTCCCAGAAAAGCAACTTCCCCCCCCCCTCTCCTTTTTTTCTTCCAATAGCCTACTCGTTCAGCGTTTTTACGCTGCACGCCCACCGTTATTTCTCCCCCCCCCATGAATCACCAAGCGCCGGGCTGTGAAGACTAATGGTTTATAAAATGGTTGCTCTGTGCCTGTCCTCAGTTGCACGCATCGCCCCGGCCTCCCCCGCTCGTCAAGGTCAGAGAAGCCTTGAGGGCACGGTTAGACCCAAAAACGTATTTATTTAGTATTTTCTGCCCCGTTGTCTCCTTCCACCCTTTTTCTTTTCCTCCAGGAGAATCTGATGGCAAAGCTCCCCGGATTTTTGTGGGGTCGGGCTTTGCCCTACTTCAGAAGGTACCTTGCGCTCGGCAAGAGAGGACGATGTCCCCGTCCTGTTAAAAGTCAATGGGAATCAGCGCATTGAGGCGTCACTGGATTTGGCTGGCAGACCGCGCAACTCCACTCGGGCCAAACCCTGCCCCGTTTCAATCCCGCTTAACTGCCGCCGTGCCAAGCTGCGGCCAGGCTGCCTTGTGCCGCTGGCGCGGCCCTGCCCGCCCCTGCAGGAATCCTTGGTGACGTTGAGCAGCTGGAACGGATCCTGCACCTCCCTGCTGCCGCCATGCAAGGAACCCGAAACCAGCTTCCTCCCCCCGGCACCTCCCCAGCAGATAAAGGTCCTTCGAGGTCAGGGATTGGCTGGATAAATTAGAGCAGCCTAAAGACTACATTAATTTAGACTGCAAACGAGCCTGGTGCCGTCCGAGTCCCAGTGGTATGAGGCACGGCCATTTTTACATCCTCCCAGCTGCACCTACTCCTGCTCCCTTCCAGCTCAGGACTGGGTGCATTAACGATGGTATGGTAGCAGATCTTTTTCTCTCTCGATGCAAAAAGCAACAGTTTCAGAAACAGTTCAGTTCTGTAGCGCCAGCTACTTTGAATAACCATTTTGCTTCAGAATACAAGGAAAAAAAATTTATTTAAAAGGGCAAGCAATTAGACCACAAACTAGATTTCTGAAGAGAAAAAGGAATCTAACAACTGAATAACTTGGGCACAGCAAGGGCTTCACTGTGCATTTGAAACTTATTGTTATTTGCATTTTTTACACAAAAAAAGGGAAACAGAAACCTGGTATCATAAAAACAATGCTGGATGGCAATAGGGATCCTTACGACAACAGGAATGTGCTTATGCATTTTAATGCCCAGCTTATGCATAAAACTGCATTTACATTACATCTCTGTTCAACTCTGTTTTACTTAATTGTGTCAGTGGGGATTCTCCTGAATAAATAGCCACTTAGCAGATAGGCCACAAAGCCACGTAGGACAGAGGTTTTCAGGGAATCGACCAAGCCCGGGCTTGCCGTACCCAATACGATTCAAGCGGCTCCACAATTTGCCCTAGTCACAGGACATGTGAAGAAAGGCAGGCTTTGGGAAGGGCTTCTGCCAGAGTCCCAGGGATGGCAAATGCTCCACATTCACCCACGGTCATTTACATTCTGCCACTGTGACTGCGCTTTCTTGTAAATATTTTTTTTTTTTTTAAACTATTTTCTTTCAGTGCAGCAAAACTGACCTCGGGATTTGTTTGCACGTGTTTTTTGTGTTACGAATGACGCAGCTCTCAGTACCCAAGCACATTAAATGGGAGACGGGACAAATAGCATGTGCTAGTACATATTAATAAGGGTGACTTTACTGTTTATTTCCCCACATTAAAAGCTGACCTTGTGAGAGCAAGGGTAGCCATTGCCAGCATGTGCTGTATGATACTGAAGGGGGCACGATGCCCACGGAGCTGGAAGCGGCCTGCTGTCTATGCGGAAACAGTTGCTGTCGGCACAGCAGAGGGGAGCAGCGCCTGCCTAATGGCCGAGGGGTAGCTCCCTGCCTTTGCACAGAACACGGCACTGCACTCGCTGGGTCTGCCTTCAGAGAAGCAGGTTTGAAACAAGTCAATCTTTGCCTTGGGAGTTGCTCCAAGTCTTTGGCTGCAGATTGCAGTGCTAAATTGAGACTGTTATTTTGTGTTGAGCTATTTTCATCCCAGAGTGCTTTAAAGGCTTAGCAGATATACAGGCTATGGTGCTATATGCACAGGAATCACTCCAGCCACTAATGAAATGCAGCCACCTATTAACTAGAGCCCTGTGATGCCTAGTCCCTGGGCGTGATGGCTGCCAGAAGATTTTGCTTTATCCAGCTGAGTCAAGTCTGGTTTTTGGTTAGTGGAACACTTCATGCCATTTGAAAAGGGAAACTGGCAGGAGCTTTACATACAGAATAGAAGTAGGTATAGACAGTTACACTCGGCCCTGGAATTTGAAATCCCACCACCGAGACAAGCTCTCTGGAGTCTTGCTTTGGTCCACCACTCATTTGATATTACTTATCAAAGCAGTCCTCCTTTCACTCACTGGTGCAGGGAGCTGAGCGTGAACATCTGGAGCCTTTCACCCATGGGGCAGTTATCCAAAGGCCTCCAGGGCCAGATGTGGACGAAACACCACAGTGTTCTGGTGCTGTATATACAATGAATTAATAGTTTCACTGCAGTTTCTCATGGACAGGTGCCTGTATGGGTACAGCACCACAGCCGCCTCCACAACTGGCTTTAACTCACACTTGACTGTTCTGTCTAGAAGAGGCAAGAAAACTGAATTACTGTATATTTGCCATTATGGAAAATTGATTTTAAAATGCAAAAGCACAGTGAAATATGAACTGTGTGCCTAACATGAGCAATATAATATCCACCCAGTACTGTACATACACCTTTGTATAGAGTGCACGCACTGCATTAAATAAGCATGCCTCCCTGTCTTTCGTTAGGGTAGAGAGGGAATTGTGTGGTGAAAGACGTAATTTGTACATTAGGAAGTCTCTGTTGCCAGATCAGCAGCAGCAGCACTGACGTCTGTACTCTCTCGCTTTGTTCCTGCTGCTATAAATCAAAATGACTACAGTCCAAATGCCTCACTTGTTTAACTATAAATGCACTGCTAGTCAGAAAAATCCACACCAGGAGGGATCTAGATAATCTGCATATACTTTAAACTGATTAAATAGAGAAAATCCAAAAAAGGATGAGAATAACATTTATAAAATTACGGTTTCAACAACAGCAAAAACTTTTAAAGGGTGGAATCCAGCAGAGCTGTAAAAATTCTGTGTCTACAGGCATTGGTGTCTTTGCTAAATGAACTATCAATTTTGCCTTTTTTAATGTGCGTTGGGATTTTTTTAGGGTGGTGGGGGTTTTTTTTGTTTGTTTGTTTTTCAGATTAATGCAACCTCTTTAGAAGCCTATTTTCCCCTGTGTGCTGATGTATTTTCGTGCTTGTGTAAACTACTGGAAGCAAATTAAAACAGGATAGATGAAATGGGTCAGGTTTTCCTTTCCCTGGTTTTATACGCCTGTGTATTTATAATAATAAATGCAAACGCATATAGCTGAGGTTGACTCCCATTTATTTGGAATTTTAGAAAGCCCAGTATCTCCTTTGCAAATGAAATGAGCCCTCAAAGCCTAAAATACTACTTCTATCCCTTCCAAGTTCTAAAAGAGGACTCAACAATTACATAAAAATGATGGTGCCAATGCCCGCTGCTAACCTGTTGGCTGAGGGAGAGCAGGGGAACTCTCCTCCTAACACCTACCGAGAGCTTGGAATCATTATAGAAAAACGCAACACAGTTTCTTGACTAATGGAAAGGGAATGGGAGAAAATAAGAAGGTAACCTTCCAATACCAACATTGGCTCAGCTGAGCTGTAAATCCTGCCTATTGGGCGGCATAGCCAGAAATATGTTGAGCTGTACTTCTGAAGAGGAAATAACAGGATCAGAGAACAGCAGGTGAGCACATTGTCAGCGCCACACTGACGTTGCTGTTGGAGCCACTGCGTTACAGTTCCCAAGACCACCAGATTTTTTTACAGCAAGACATTCAAAGAGTATCAAAGCAAAAAGTCTGAAGGTATTTGGGTCGCGGAGGCTGTCCTGTTAGTCCTTGGCTAATGGATTTGCAACCAGATGTTCATTTTACGACCTGATCCAAAATGCACTGGAGTCAATGGAAAGTCAATTGGAAGTTCCAGATTACTGGAAAAAAGCTACTGTAAAGCCAATATTTAAGAAATAAAAATTGAAAAAAATAAACAGGATGTAACCATTGGTTGTTCAGCTCGGTGCTGATCCTAGGCAAAACTGTGGAAAAGCAAAGGAGCTAGCACAGGGTCATCGATTATTATGATGTGCCCCTGAAGTTGTTGTAATTGTCGTGTGAATGGATAGAGACTACAACAAATGGAAAATAACTGGATTACCTTACCTCTTTCTCATTGCAGGCCAACCTAGCCAATATTCCTTCTCATTTACCATTTTTAAGAGCATGTACATGTGGTTACTATAGCTCAGCTAGCACAACTGTAACATTTTAGGATGTGGTAACTATGTAAAATAAAGGAGAGCAACATGATCAACCGGTTACCATAGTTTTATAGAAACAGCCTAACAGGCCTCATAAAAAATACTTGATTTTTTTTGTTTGTTTTCTTTCAGTTTATAAATGCATATGTTGAAAGAAAACCATCTTGAGGTAACAGGCTTCTGTAAGTCTTTCTGATTCAGTTCCATGTGACACCGACTGAAAAAATTAACTATAAACTATAAGCAGTATAACACATAGTAAAGAGTCAGACAGGGATCCAGTGTCTGAAAAATGAAGCTAAACAAAATCTTCTGTGTTTTAGAGTAACTAATTAACTGTTGCAACTGCTTCCCCAGGACGCAACTCACTCTGTCTGGAGTCTTTAACTCAAGACTGGGTAGATATCTTTCCAGGGATTATAATCTTGTTACAGAAGTTTCTAGTTGAGATTTTCTAGGCTCCACTATTTGGGAATCAGACAGTTATCCTAAGGGTCCTTCTAACTCTGAATGCATGGCACCTTGATAATTGGCGAACAGTGAGCGCAGATTAGCCTACTCTTATATCTCTTAGGTAAGGTTTCCTCTGAGCAAAGTTCAGTTTCCTCTTTTGCATACATTTGCATCTATATGATTTGAATGCAGATCTTAAAAATAACAAGTCATGCAGTGTCTTTGTATCACAAGGAGGCTGTAGGTTGTTGGACAAAAGATCAAATTTACAGAAGAGAGAGAAAACAACATAAATTCCGGGGGGGTATAACCTTGGTTTGATGCAGTCCTCCCTCACATCTACTGGATTAGGAAAAAGAAGGAATTAAAATGAACAAATACCCATGCAAAATCTGGTGAGAACTGCAGTGGAGTGGAGACATCTAGCTGCCTGCTGTCTACCAACAGCATCTGTGAGTCAGGAAATCCTGGCTCTGCAGAGAGCCTGTAGATACCCACTTCTTCAGGAGAAAGCAAGCAAGCCCTTCCTTGCTGGAGCGGGAGCATAAAACTGGGATGGAGGGGAGATCTGTACTGTTTACATTTTCTCTTGTTCTCTCTGGAACTTTCCCAAACAAAAGCTTGTTTCCTTTAGTTTCTTAAGTTTGGTTTCTTAGGAGAGCTTTTTCTTTTGGCAGTTTTGGTTACGTGGTCTTAAAAAGCAGCTTTGAACGTGCAAATTACCATGAGAAACAGTGCTGAGTATACCTCCTTGATCCAGAACTGAAGGAGACTAAAGTGTGCTGATGGAGATAGTGTGAATAAGCCTGATCGTCATTGTCCTGGCTTCACCCTGTCCCCGATTAGAAAGTCTAAAAACAAGGCAGTGTGTCATTACTGCTTTATACTCTCCCTTGCATTGTAAACAGAGCCAGTTCCAACCTGCCTCTACACCTCCAGAAGCCCAGCAAACGCGGAGCCTCCACAGCAACCTGAGACTGCATGCAGCATGTCACGCCTGCAGCCCTACGAGGAGAGACCAAGGAAACTGCAGGCCGCCCTGCTCTGCGGAGGTACCTTTGGAGCTCTGTCCATGATGAACCAGAACCTGCTGAATGGCCACATCCATAGATTTAAACACACTCTCAGCTGAGGGACTGAGGACTAAAATGACCTGCAGCATATGGACTTGAGGGCTTCGAAACATCAGGTGTGCCCTCCATTTTGTATGGCCCCCAGCTCCTGCAGCCAGTTGTCACGGGCTCTGGGACTGTAGCAGTCAGCAGCAGGATATTGCAGTAAGGCTACAGCCTTGTTCCTTCAGCTTCTTGACACGTCTCCTTCCAACTTCAGCCTGCGCCTTCTCTCAGTGCACTAAACACACACACGTGCTAGCTCCAGCAGTAACCAGACTCTCTACGGTCACAAATTCTGGCTCTGCAGATGGGGAACTATCCAAAATTGCAGTTGGAGCCCAGCTGTTCCCTACCATCACCCGATAAACAAAGGCCACAACTCTGCATATACGCTTCTCCAAGAGAGACAAGAACTGGGAAGCCCTGAACAGGTTTTGCGTAAGAAAGTACAGGGATTATACTAGTTACAACTATCTAATCACAACAAAATAATCCCTGGGACTGTGGAGGTGAGCCCAGTATTCAGATAATGACGTGCATCTAGAATGAAATAGGATATTTAGGACATCAGGACAAAGGAAGGATAATAAGAATACTGGCCCAAGCTCAAATGCTAATGCATACCAAACATTAATGGGCTCCAAACAACAGCCGCTTCAAAGGAGTGTTTTCAATTTTCTTCGGGAAGATATATCACCAGCAGAAGGAAACCTGCAGTGTTATTTTTTGGTAGATGAGGAGGTAGCTTGTGTTCCAAGGCCCATACCAATGTCGGGAGCAACATCAGGTCCACAGTTCAGACTAAGGGAGGCACCTGTAGCTCAAAACTGGTTGAGTTTGCAGTCATCTCTGACAATGTAAGCAGCAAGGTCACAGGTGCAGGAACAAGTATGTTTCTCCTCTAGGGAGCTCCCTTGAGAATAAGTTTGAGGATGCCCTTGCGGCATCATATCAAGCAAGGAAGCCTGCACTGCAGCGTCCAGTGCTTTTTCTATAGAAGGAAGACTTCAGCCTCCAGAGATGTTAATTTAGTTGCTGTTCTCCCCTTCTCCTTTCGTCCTTGTGTCAGCCCAAGGACAGTCAAATGAGACCTACCAGCTCATTCAGTCTTTCTAAACCAGTGCTTGGCGAGGACTTTCTGGCTTGTCCCCCAGGATTTTCAAATATCTCCCCAAGTCTCAGAGTGGTCTGAAACCACTTAGCTTCCAAGACTGAACATACTCATTGTAATATAAATAAGGTTTAACAATTTTAACCAGAACTAAATTTAACAAAAGAAATCACAAAGTGACCTAACCATGAAGGTCATTATTCTGGAAGGGAAATATGAGCCTAAGGACTAAACTTTACCTGGAAAATTTGAGCTGAACATTTCTCCCAGTGATTAGGGCAACCAGAAATTGATGTATACATTTTCAAGAAAGCTGTTGAGAGAAACACCCTGTGGAGGATTCTCACCATTCTGTTTACAGATACCAACGTAAGCAACTGTGTGGTTTGCCAGTGAAAGAAAGGTAACTGAATGAATGGAGTTCAAGCGTTACTTGTAAGAAACCCTTATATTGCCATGATTCATTCTGGCAGCCCACCAGACCTGAGAGAAACTCAATGGACCAGCATAATCCCTGATCACTGAAGGTAATTGAGGTCAAGTCACAACTGGAACAATCTTGCCCACTCATTAACAAGAGAGGAGACTAAAAACACTATATAGATTGTTTCTGCTATCTGGGGCAAGGTGTGCCAAGACAAGACATTTCTGACTTAAAAGCACAAGCCTTCCTTCCATTCTTCCTAGAGGAGGGGAAAAAAAAAAAAAGCCATTTTGTGGGAAACTCAGATCCAGACAGTCAAGTTATCCTAGAGTCTCAAAGTTGGTAAACTACCTTGCCACATACAAGTCCATCAAAGCTTATTGTGCTGTGAAGGAATCTTCACCACCCAACTGAATTCACAGTAGCTGCTTTTTCCTATACCTGCTGTTCTGCACTGTGACAATTAAGGGTACTTAAGCTTAGTCTAGTGTAACATAGTACTGTAAAACAGGGACAATGCCCACAGTAGCAACAGGAGAATATTGGAGTAATGTTCTACCACTGCCTTTGACTTTGACTCAGTGCTTGTGTCTGCAGGATACTTTGCTTAGTACCTTGAAAATGCCATTACCAGTGAAGGATTCAACATAAAAGACTCTTGAAAAATGAAACTAAGAAAGTTTTCTCATGCTGTGTATGAAAACAGCATTCAGCCTCATGCATGAAATTCCTTCAAGTATCTTAAGTTTCCAAAGAACAGCTTTATTGTTTTCATGGCAGATAAGCCCCAAAGGTGGAGTTACTTCATAATTTGTTCCAACTGTGTGTATCAGGCTTGCGTTCTTCCCAGTCGGGGATATTATGGTAGCCATTCAGTCACCTCAATCAAGAAATTGCTTTATAAACCAGTTCTGAGCTAGCTCCAATTTTGGGAAGTCTGTAATCAACAGTATCTTCCAAGGAGATATTTACCTTGGGTTCTTGACTGTCTTGGAAAAGAGCCACCAGGCTGGGACTTCACATCAGCAACATAAGTCCTCTATGTTCTTATCAGTGATGGAGTGTGCTAGTGCCTTTGAAATAACTTGTTTTGGTGTTTTACTGAAGCTACGAACATAAAAATAAGAACATTTGTCCCTGTTTTTTACCACTGTTTGTTTTTAAAAAAAAAAAAAAAATCTGTATTCCAGAAAGGCTTGTGAAACGGCCAAAGTGAAGACCAAGCCTAAATGATCCATTCCAGGTTTTACTCTATACTCAACTGCTTGTGGAACAGGACATCTTGGGTGTTTTGTCAATTCCCTGTAGATATCTGGCCAGGATGTATGTATTCAATTAAAAAAAATAAAAACCCCACACCTTCAGCTTCCTTGCTGCAGCAGAGTGCTTCAGTTAGCTCTTTACCTGAAGTAATAAATTAAAAGCAACCCATTATCTGGGTTGCAGTGCAACTCACTCTTCTTTCAAAAGCCTGACAATTACAGTAGAGAACTCTTAAATATATAAAGATTTCCCACTTTTACTAATACTATTAATCTTCTCATTTACTTCATCCACAAATGATTTTAAATAGCCAATAGATCTTTAGAATCACTTTTATTTGCACTTCTGGACGAGTCATCTAATATCCTAATATATCTACAGTAAGGGAATACATCCTGAATATAGTTCTAAGAATAATTAATTAAAATGGGAAAATATTTGGAACTGTTCTAGTAAGATTTGTACATAAAAGCTATTTCTGTGGGCAGGAATAAATGTTGTACTCAAGACTTGAAAACCACTTTAAAAGTAGTCACAACTAACTGGAATTAAGATTTTTTCAGAAGAAAAATAATGACTTCTTAGAGTGAGGAAAGTTATTTGCTACCTATTTGTTTAAATGAAGATTATTTCCTTCCATAGCAGGCTTAAATGGATACCTCGTTATGGTGTTAGGAGACAGTGCACTACTTTTCAAAGCTTTGCTGAAGCTCTAATTCCCGTAGGATGCAGACGGAGGAAAAACAGTGACCTTCACAGTTTCATGGAAATATCCATGCATACTGGAAGACCAGCGCAGTCACTGATAAACATCTCTGTACCGAGTGCCCACACTTAGCATCTCAAGAATATGCTAGCAGACTAGTTACTATTAGAGCAGATTAGGAACTAGAAAGCCAGTCTTTTGGAAAATCCTCATATGCAGTTTTGCCTCATACTAAAACAAACAACCGCAATTTCAGATTTTCTCACAAACCAGTTGTGAAAGCAGTCAGCTAAAAGAGAAGCCTAGCACATTCTGTTCCATTTTATTTTAACGCTAAGCCCTTGATCTGTTGCTGCGTTTCATGGGAACGGCAGTTTGGGTGCCTTTGACCCTCTTTTCTTCCAGAGCTCGTGCTCCTGCTACATCCTTCCTCCCATGCTGTGGTAGCCTGTGCCTGTAACAGGAGTACCAGTGAGCCCCATGCCGGTAGAGCCCCTGGAAGAAGGGGGTTACCAATTGGAATAGAAATCAATTGGCACATAACAGATTAATTTCAAACCCAGAAGCCTTCAATCAATACTCAGGTAGACTGCCTGCCTGACCTCTCTGTCTACATACTCATCCTGTATATGCTGGTGTTTAACTTTTATTGCTAGATTAGCTTGAACAACAGGGTATTAGAACGTGGTTATGATTATAGCAAGTCGGAGGGAGTGTCATGAAGTGGAAATATGTCGCTTACTGTATTCTCATCTCAAAACCTTATGGCTTACCACCCTGAAAGAAGGCGAGGGAGCCAGCAGCAAACAAAATCTTCCATTGTGAAAGGACTGACAGGTCTAATCGTCATTTCTGCCTCAGAAATTTTTAAAATGCAGTATGTGAAAACATGCTGACCCTTGGGAAATAAGTGGGGCTGTTAAAAATAAATAGGTTCCAGCTTTTCAGGAAGAGCAGATTCACTACAATGACGTAAAAACACCCAGCAGCTTGTCCCAGCCATTTCCCATGAGACACTGCTGATTTAGGAAGCAACAGCAGCTCACACAGCTGCCTGGAAATTTAAATGCCAGGATGTTAGTTCTTGAATCTTATTTTTTCCACAGCTCACCTTTGACACAGTGACAGTACTTGCACAGTCCTTCCATACCCTCAGAAAGACCCTTTGAACACTTTAAAAAAAAAACTAACCTTCATGGAACATCCCAGTATGTCTTGAAATACATTACAAGATCCTAAGGGTCTTTGGAATGTTGTCTTGTTGGAAAAAGTTTTATTTCATGAATAAATTATTTCATATGGTTCATTTTAGAGCATTTAATTTCCTGTTGAAAGTGATAATGAGTCCCAAGTACATTTTGGGTGTTGTGTCCATGTACTTGCAGAAAAGGACCAGTGTTGTGGTACGACACGTTGGAGCACTGAGGTACAGCATGTAGCCAGCCTGAGCCAAGGCAGAGACAGATGAAAAAGCAAGTGCTGAAACAGAAGTTTCCTTCTGATTGGAATTAACTGATTTGCAGCCATTTCTCTCAGTTACAGCAGACTATTTCTGTGATACTAGAGTCGCAGTCTTGATAGTGACAAATAAGATTTCTTCATTTCAAAGCATATAGGTGCATCTTTAATTCAAAGTGGTTCATTTTGGGCCCATGTGGAGACTGCAGGGGTGAAGTATTAAGTCATTTTATTTAGGAAGATAGTTCTTCCAGTAAATATTTCATGATCCATCTGTTTTCTCTTGTGTTAATTCACCAGGATCTAGTTCCTTTACTGTTTCCTTCTTAGATTTCCACTCACTTTTTCTCCCAAAAATCCTGTTAAATCCTAACCAATGCATTTCATAAGACAGCACACAAGAATTAGTGTTTGTTTATAAAAGCAGTGTAAGGATTATATTGCTGGAACAGATTCTTTATACATAATCACTTCAACACGTGTCTTTCCACCCTGCTTACAGTAAGACTACAAGTCATATAAACATCTCTACAACAAAAAGAAAATTGCTAGTTGGTTTGTTGTACTTCTGCTCAGAGAGAATGAAGAATTTTTGTATGTATTAAAAAAACTAAAAAATTGTAGAAAAATATAACCCTATACAAATATATGTCCAGAAACTGAAGGAAAACGGTGTCATCCCAATCAGTTCTTGATAGATAAGGGAGTCAGATAAGTTAACATTGGGCAAGATCTATCATCTTGTCATTTGCCCTGGATAGCTTACACCCATTGTTAGACGAGCAGTAGAAACCTATTTCACAGGCCAGGACCTTTCACAGAAAACAGTCTCTCTTCAGAGATTTTCTGGTGGCAACATCTAGTAGGAATAAGCCACAATCAAAAACCCAGAGATGTACTGAAGTTACACACCTTTGAAGAGAAACCCTGTCACCTATGACTTTTACAGAACAGAAGTTACACACTCAAGCAGGTTGTCATACGTACAGGGAATAGGAGGGAGCAACAACCAAACAAGAGCCTGTGATTTCTACCTGAAAGAGCTTCCCTTAACCAAGTCGCCACCACTTGAAGCCTTCCCTTCTCAGACCTCTTCATCAGAAGAGGGAGACCCTTAAACACAAATCCAGTCATCCCTGTCATAGGAAGATTGACATTGTCTGCAATGATTTCAAAGGCTTGTGGTCCTACAGGAATAAGCAAGAAGCCCTCAAGTGAAACCAAACACAATGGGAAGGCCATCAGAATCTTGCTGTTGGCTTCAGTGTGGCCAAGTGTTCTCTTTGTTGTTTGTTCAGAGCCTAAGAGCTATTTGAATAGCGAGTGCAGCTCTGTGCATGGCTGAAGCAGCAAAGCAGGCACAGCAAATGACTGAGCAACTGAAGAAGTCACAGGAGCAATGCATCTCCATACCTAGTCTTGCTAAGAAGTTGTTCTGCAAGCAGCACAGCTAGGGAAGCCTGGTTTCTTGCTTGTACACTGCAAGCATTACTTCTCAACCACCTTTCCTGGCAACAGCCCAGGTTCCCCCAGTGTTCACCCAGTATCCAGTGGGGTGAGAGGCAGCCCACGCTGTGTCCAGTCACCTTCTGGGTGACCAGCAAGCTGACTGGCCAGCTGCTGCTCAGGGTCCTGGGCTGTCCCTGCTCTTCTGCCAGAGCGGAGGTAGCAGCAGCTCCTTCCTCAGCTCAGTTCCTGGTGTCCCCCAAACCAGTGGGAGTTCAGTGATCATTGAAGCCTTCTTTCAGAGTTGGTGAAAAGTGAGCAGTGGGGCTAGAAGCTATGGGAGGGAAGAGAATGGGGATGAATAAACAGACAGTGAGCTCACATATGTCTTGTTTTCTTAGCAGTTCAGGCTAAAAATGAGCATTTTATATATACATATATAAAGGGTGGGTAACTGGCAAGATTCTCAGTATCAAAAAGAAGCTTGGCCCCGTCTCAAGAAACCAACAGCCTATTTGAAGTTAGCTGGTGTTTTTTCTCTGGTAATGACTTTAACAGTGTTCTTACTTTTACTAGCCACACTGGGCACTGGTCCATCTTACAGACTGAAGCTCTCAGTTCTCCAAGTAACTCTGCAAACCCCAATAAGATTACCCACTGAATTCAACCAGAGATGTTGCATTCCTTCCCAACATGACCGTGTTGCTGGGGGGGTGGGGGGGAAAACAGACATGGCCAACACGCAACACAACTAATCTGAATCAGAAGATTTTTCTCCTCGAAGACAGAAAATTGCACACAATTTGAAAGTCTCCCTTGTTTTGCCCTGCTTCAGGTGGAGGCAGTCCAAATCCACCAGGATGGCAATTAATTGGAGCAATTCTACTGTAAGGGGCTTTGCTGGTGCTAGATGCCAGAGAAAAATGTTTTCCAGGCCTTCAACACAGCTGGAGCATTGAGCTTTGAGAAGTCTGGCTTTGATTCACAAAAGGGTGTAAATGTCAAAATATTCACTACTGGGGCCCCTGGCCTTTTTTGATAAATTAGTGGCTCATCAAATCTCTAACACAGAGGTAGAGGGCAAATAAGTAGGTCTAGGATTTATTGCCAAATTGGAATTTAAAAAAAAAAATTAAATTTGAGTTTAAGGATGTAAGCACCATTTGTTTTTATTAATTTTGTGAAGTTTGCTTTTCCTGATCATTCAGCCTTAAACTCACTAAGGGTAAAATAGCCTTCACAAGTTTGTTGTTTTCTATTTACATTTCATAGATGATACGCTGAACCATTTACTTTAACAAAACAAATTTTAACAGAGTCCTGATTAAAGAAATTGCATACGCAGTGGTTACATAAAACATAGTTTCATTTTAGCTTCCCCATCTCTGGGTGAATTTGAAACTTTCAAGTTGCCTGCAATATTTTATATAAAGGGCACTCAGGAAGTACAGGATCTGCTCTATTGTGTTAGAATTGCAGTGTTATCCAGCTCAGTTTTCATTGTGTATTACATTGTCAATGAATCTGCCTCAGGAAGAGAGCACCTGCTGTTTCTGCACTAAATTTTAGTATTTGCAAAAGGAGACTGAAGCCAAGCTCTGAGTGCTTATAAGGACTTGAGCATCAGGCACCAGGGTGAAAAGCAATGTCTGAATTTGGAGTATTAAGTCTAGAGGAGCTTTTATGCTTGTGCAAGGAAAAAATATCAAACAAAGTATATTAGAATATTTTTATGTAAAGACCTGTTTTTCTTTGACTCTTGTAGAAGAAGAAAGTTAAATCTGACCTCTCTCTCTATGGAATAAGTGTTGTACAAAAGTCAGTCATGTCCATTTGGAATGTAAAATGAAGTTACATTTATGACTAAACTTAAATACACAAGAATTGCTCCCCTACATCAGACCCATCAGCTTCAGAAGGGAAGCAAGAAAAACTTTAATAAGCAGTTATGAAGTAGCTTCTTAGCTGGATGGTTTCTGTTTGACTTCAGTTAGCATTTAGCTCATGTCCCATACAAATCACTCTCACAGCTTTCAAATGCTCATCTTCGTAAAACACAATAGGAGAAAGATAAATGTATGTTTTTAAATTTTCTTTTAAAGTCAAGTTGGGAATGAAAGATCAGCCTGTGGCACAGGAAGCAAGCCTGTTAAGTCTTACTTCAAGATGCAAAAATTAATGTATTTAGCTCTGTGGTTCTGTGTTCAGTCCTTGTGGGTAACAAGATGATGGTCATCAGATGAACACACGTGTTAGGTGAATTCCACCAGGATACCACAAAGCAATTGACCTAATTTTACAGTCAATACAAGCCAGCATTGACTGTTAAAAAAAGCAAAGAGCAACCACGCAGGAAAATAAAATCCAAACTGTACTGTGTTTTTATAAGCTATATTCTCACATAAGTAAGCACACAGTTCTTCTGCTATTAGTGAACGACTCAGAGATCTGGCTTTGTACGCCTTACAAGGCAGGTTTGGTTTTTATGCTATTGCATACAGTCTACATTTACAGTTACAGCCTCCTTTTAAATCACTGGCCCTTCCTTGCCTTCAGAGATAGCTGCTGTCATTCTCTTACCTAAAATCCCATCCAGATCTGATATCTAGACACATACATTGCTACAGTACTGAGCTTACAAGTCAGCCCCGAAATGCAGCAAGGGTGAGTATTACAGACCACCTTGATTTGGACAGTTTTCATAGATGTAAACGGAGGAGCCTGAAGCTATGCCTAGACGCAACTTTATCAGTCTTCCCTCAAGAACGTCAGCAATTACAAAAGCATCTAAGAATGTTTCTTGGGTATTTGTTTGCTTTTTTATTTGCAATTAAAGAGAGACATAAGAGATACAGAAATACTGAATTTAGCCTACCTACCTGCTGAGGGGATTATCATTATACTGTCATTAACTGATTTATCATTAATCACTGCACTGTGGGAAAGCAGTGAAGGATAACCCCCTCCTACATCACCCAGTAGGATCAAATTCTGCCTGAAAACAGAGCTGCTGACCCGATTGCAATCCTGCCTGGAAACCTCAGTCCTGGATCAGGCACTTGTCAGCTAGGTGTCCTTCAAACACAGCTGAACACTGAGAACAGTTTACCAAGGAAGTTTAATACACAAAATCTATATACCCTGATGTTAATAATCTATATAAAGACTACGCAGGTCCTATTGCTATGACAGGTAACCCACCAAAAACCAGCTGAAAGTCAATGGCAGGCCAAAACTGCAGCCAGCCAGCTCAGACGGCAGAATAGTTTAGTGTAGCGAGACCTGCTTCATCACACTAACATGGCTATGGGGTTGCTGGTCATTGCTATTACCACACAGTCTTAATTACGTCAGCACCAGTGTGCACAGCAGAAATAACAGGCTGAAGTGCCTGTTCCAATCAACTGATCAACAGTTGAGTGCCATGACAAGATGGCTTACAACCATGACTGCTGGGATAGCAAGTGGAAATTGCAAAGCTTGATGCCATGTGGTTACATTTATCCTGAGCCAAGAGAGTGAAAGGGAAAGAGGAGCTTTTCTCTCACTTCTGTCAAAAGCTTCAGCTGCCCCAAATTACCAAAACCATAGCCTACAGTTTCCTGGCCAAAACCTGAAACACTTTCCTACTGTTATCAACACCTGTACAATCCTTCCAGTGTACCTCAGTGGCACAAAACCCCTGCATGTAACCCATTGAAGTCAGACTGCCAAAGAGTAACGTAGATCGTTTGAATACAGTCACAGAAGGCAACACCTCTTGCACGGATGAGGCAGGGGTTGTATGACTGAGGTTCTAGGTGTTGCACAGAATGTAGAGTTTGTCTGTAAGGATCCCTAGGGTAACAAAGATTTTTCATCTCTGCTGTTGAGAGCAATCCAACTGAAACATTTCTGCAAACTTTTTAAGCCAGTATCTCACTAAAGACAAGAGCATTCAAGCAAATCCAGGCATTGTTCTGGGAGGATACTCTGAAGCAATATCTCTATACTTTGCTCCTGTCCTTATTTCCTAGGCATCAGCTGTTGGTAACAGAAACACAATAGATTTAGGTCTGACTCAGTATGTCTTTCTAGTACACCCCTAAATGTTGTGTATCTACTCACAGCTGGATAATTTAATCTGGGGAGTCAACAGACAAGCTAGTCTCTGAAGAATGACCCAGAAAGCCCATATGCAGAGTAGTGAGTTACTGGACTCCCTATAGTGAATGCCATGATATACATCTAGGTTCTTTCTGGACCCAACAGCTGTATTTGGCCCACAGTGTAGGCACTTCCAGCTGTCTGACACCCAAAGCAGCAAGTGCTCTTCTGGGATTCTGCATCCATCTCAGCTAGTCTTGGTCTTGTTGGAACAGAGCAGTTGAACCTGACTTTAGCATGACAGCCTCATGGTTAAAGCATTTGATTGGGTGTTTCCAGAGCTGAATACACATTTTAAGCTGCAGAAATAACCCTGGAAATTATCACTGACACTAGACTACAGAGTTATGTTGCTTTTGCTTGGCCATCATTTGATCTCATTACTTCCTTACAGCAAAACTAGTCCAGAGTCCAGGTCCAGCCTGGACAGTTTCCCAGCTTGTGAATTAGGGATGTTGCTGGAAAGTAGGAGACAGACTGCAGAAATAGCTGAACCCAGAGCTATCACTTCCTAGGGAGGAGTTGCAAGTAGCTGCCAAGCCACTATGCAGAAGGTGAACATCACTTCCTTCTCTGCCTTTCCAAATGAGAATAGCATGAGCCGCTGGGTTCTTTTTGTGCTCGGATGTGCTCTGAGCATAGAGGGGAGCCAATCCCTCATGAGCTTTTGGTCACAAACACTACCTCAGCTGTGGGTCATAAAGGCACCCAGGTTGTCACAAGCAATCCAGTTCCCTAAGCATGGCTACTTGGGTATGTGTTTGCATATCCAACTTTATGTGCACACCTTTTGGGCCAAATCAGAAGGCATTTCTTTAGTTTTACATATCCGTAGCTAGGCAGCCATTGACTATAGACTGTCTAGCTTGCTGTCTATGATCTAGGCCACTAAGTAACACTGGCATCCTGCTTTTGTGTCAAAACAAGCATTCAGGATCTCAGTCCAAGAATCTTGAATTAATGGGGCTTTTCCATTTCCTGTAAACTCACTTAGTAGAATGTATCACTGGAGAGGGAGACTTTAAGGCAAGGATAGGTTTCTGTTAACCTCAACATATAGTCATTTGGAAATTGGCCAAAAGCTATTCTTATTTATTTCCACTTACCGACATGCTGAAATGTCACCGGGACTGGTTATTCAATAGATAAAGAAGATGCTAAATGCTTAGGCCTTATCCTTCTTCACAAAAAAAAAAAAAAAAAAAAATCACAGAATTGCTGAGTTGTGAAGTAACTTCTGGAGATCATCTAGTCCAATCCCCCTGCTCAAAGCAGGGTCAGCTACAGCAGATTGCTCAGGGCTGGTTTTGAATATTTCTAAGGATGGAGACTGCACAACCTCTTCAAACAACCTGTTCCACTGTTTGACAACCCTCACCGTAAAAAAAGTTTTATTATGTTTAAATGGCATACTTTGTATTTCGGTTTGCGCCCACAGCCTCCTGACTTCTGGATTTTCTTTCAGATAAGTAAATTCAACAAGTCAAATCTTGCAGCGAACAAAAAATCCTGCCTATTCCTCCTGTGGGCCTCAGCACTGCAGAGGTGAGTATCAGAAGAGCATTGGAAGCTATGCACAACAGCACTGCAGAGAACACATTATCCCTTGAGAAATGTGCGACTTCTCTCCCAGGGCACTGCTGCAGAACTGTCATGACCCCCACACAACAGCCCCACCTCTGAAAAGGCTCTCACATTTCTGAGTGACAGTAGTCCATGTGCCAACAGATAAGCCATGCTTTCCACAGCCCTTTGTTAGCTTATTGAGTGTGTGGGAGTGCATCCTTCCGAAAAGGACAAAGCCCTTCACTCCATGGTAGTATGGCAGGACTTGAATTTCCCAGATTCCCAGGATTTGGAGATTCTGCACATAAGTGGATACCAGAACTGTAAGCCAGGATATGCAAGACTTTAGTGTTACTTTCAGTTTTCTTTAACGTGGAAACTCTAAGGTACAGAAAGAACTTCCTTAGGTGAGGTTCCAGCAGCAGAGAGAGCTTGAACATCATTTTATAACTAAAAGTACATCATCAGAACAGTTTTTCTATCAACAAAAACTCCCAATTACTTACAAAACTTCTACAAGTTTTCCTTTGGCGATACAGTTATAGTCCCTGCAGCATATTCCAACATTTTTGTCATCTGATAGCCCTGCATAATTTACTTGATAGCAGCCGTGTGTGCTTGCTTCAGACTTTTCCTGCTAGTGCATTAATACTTTCTTTTTTTAAAGCTTTCCAGGGATTCTGAAAAATGTCTTTTTTTCCCCCCCCTTCCTTTTCTTACACTCCTCCCACACTGTAACGCCAGCTTATGCTTTTGCCTAATGGAAACCATTCACTATACACCTTTAAAAGACAAGAAGCAATTCTGCAGCTTTGTTTAAAATCTAGAAAAAAAAGATATTTGCTTCTGCTATGAGAGACCTGAGCTTAGTTTAAGCTCTGCCGCAAGCCTCCAGTTTATAACCTCAGCTGGACTCAGCTAGCCTGTTCTTGTCCAATTTTTCTAGAGAGGTATTGGGAGAATAAAATACCTGAAAATATTATATTGGGTGAAGCCATGTCATATCACAATAATTTTCCTGCTATAACTTAATGTGTTTTTAAGAATCAATTTCCAAGCTTTTTACAAAGAGATACTAGAAGATGGCAATAAAATAGAATTCTCTCAACAAAGCAGATTCAGACTCAAAATGGCAGCTTGACATTATGTAGATATATATTTTAGTGATGCTCATACTGGGAAAAAGCATCAGGGAAGATCAGTAGTGGAAATGAGCACATCACCTGTAGAGTTATGTTTGGTAAGAGTCTCTTTCTCATAGAGGTTACACAGCTGGTGACAGAGATAAAGCAGAAGGAATATTGCAAACAGCGTGTGTCTTGCATGGAAGAGTCACCAAGTTGTAATACGGGCTATTCCTGCAAATGTTGTACATGATGAGTTCTCCAAATCATGCCACAGTTAATTAACCAGAGAGGAAACGAACAATAGAAAAAAATGTTAATTTGTGACCCAAATTCCTTATACCTTTTAAACCACTTTCCCCTTGAACGGAGTATCTGAAAGCAATATCCTGGCATGAGTTTAATCAAATTTAAAGTAACAGGCTAATCTTCTGAGGCCTGTTACATCTGTGAAAAGTTATTTCTTTCCTTAAACACTACTTCCCTTCTGGAAGTCTTTTAGTCATGAAATAAGCAAGCAGTGGTGTCTGAGGCAGTAAATACAGCAGTTGCCCACCATCCCACCTCCCGTCCAGCCTCTGCTTGCTGCTTCCCCAGAGAATACAACATCAAGTTCCACTAATGAAACAATTCTTTTTCCTCTGAGATAAAGGATAATGAACAAGAGAATGGTTAACAGCAGCGGCAACTATCACAACAGACAGGCATTAAAAGGTTTTGACAGTCATTTTCAAATGCTGGAACCAGAAATTGAGCATTTAATATAATTTGAGGAGTCCAATTTGAAGCACCATTCTCCATCTTGTTTCTTAAAAAAAAAAACACACCACATTTTCCTTAGCACATGGATCCAGTGCTGATATGCATCTGGATTTCTGGTCATTAACTGAAACTTCTGGAAAGTCCCTAAAAACCCTCTTGTGCTTCGCTTCCTTTTTTTCCCTTCTCTCCTTACCCACAGAGCAGGATCTGGTTTCTTTCTTTATGCTCTTTTCTGTCTTAAAGCAGTCAGTATCACGAGCAGAACTTGTCTTTAGTTTCTTTGCTTTTCCTTCCAGGAAGGAAGGCTGTGTCCCATTAAGCCTTTCCAGTGCTGGAGCGACTGGGTGTCCCATTGGGCACTCACTGCATTCACATTAAATCTCTCCATGCTCCAAGGCTCAGTAAGACACAGTAGCCAACTGCCAAAGGCTGCTGATTTGCAGTTTTCAAATTTAAGTCTTAAGATACAAATTGATTCTAAGACTGTATCCGAGAACTATAAAGTTCTCCCCTTCTATTTTAATGTAATTACCAAGGAATGTACCTTAAAACTCAAAAGCAGTTTGATTAAGAGGCATGGAGATGTGTGTATGCACACAACAAGACACAACTGTTCATCTTTTGCCATATGTTAGCTTAAAGGATGCTTCATTCTCCACATTCATCCAAGTATTAAAAAAAGGTCAAGGCTAGCATGGGTCTGCCAGAACCCTAAGGACAATTTAAGAACACAAACCCAAACAAACCTTCCACAATTTGTGCCCACTGTAGCTCCAGGCTCAAAGTCACTTGTAGTGCAGAGAGCTCCTCAATGCTTTCAGTGAGAGATCCTCACACAGAAAAGTTTACAAAAAAAAAAATCAGTCCCTTGGGGAACAGGGAAGGTTGTTTCCAATTCCTTCTCTCGAGCTTCTATCAGTGCAATGGAACTTCTGCACACACAGTTTTCCCCCCCTCTGAAGTTTCCTTTATTATTTCAGCTCTGATTTCTGAGCTTACTGTCCTGTTATTTCCCCCCTAGGTGTGATACTGTTTGAGCTTCTCCTTTCCTCTCCTGTTCTTTGCATCCTCCTGAGAACACGGCATGCAGGCAAATGAATTGGCTATAGTTCTTCCTGCCAATTAGAAGTATAGTCAGAGTCAAGTGAGTAAATACCAATAAACAATGACATCTGTCCAGCCTCTTTGACCCTCTGACAGTTTTCAGTGCTTTCCGCTTTATTAATATGAGGTATTAATAGAACAGATATGTTTCACAAAACACAGCACTGTAGTACTTTGAATCAGAGAGCTAATTTTTATAGCCAGAAAAAAAAAAAATTCTTTAACATGCTCCTTTATGCCAGACACTGTTAAAGTTTTCTGAGGACTTTTATTCTAGTATTCCAGTAATAAAATAATCACACTGACAAGCAGATATCCTCCTAACTCACTCTATCTTTTTAACATTTGATTATGAATACTTGGGATAGGAACAAGTTCATAGTGTTCACACAACATCACAGGGTCCCAGGTCCAGATTTAAGTAGCCAAGTTCTTTTGTAAGACACAGTAGTTTAGCAGACACTATCAACAAATGCCTTAGACGTAAATAGAAGGAACAAGCCTCTCCTCCAAAGAGTTAGCAGTTGAAGACCCCAACTCTATATTGTGCATGGTGCCAGGGAAATTCTACTAGCCCAGAAACAGGGGCCCAGAGGGCAACTGCGCACTTCTCAGTGAGGTGCCGGGGCATAAACAGGCTACAGCTTGGAAGAGACAAGCAATCAGACATATGCTCTCACGAAAAGATATCTATGTCATGCCATGGATGTTTTTAATACAGGACAACAATTTGACATAATTCATACTCAAGCAAGTTAACACTATTCAGCATGCTCATATTTAATATGTAATACAAGTTGGTAATTATAGAAACTGTCCACTTTAATATTGCCATTCTGTTTTGCAGGCAAATAACCTTATGCTGCATCCATTTCTTTTTCATTGAAAAAACATTTCAACAATTATTTCCAGCTTGCACGCATTTGAGTGTCCACCCTTAAAATATGGTTAGCTGAATTCCTGGAGAAAGGCCAGCCACAGCTCTAAGCTCTGCAATTAAGCGTGAAGTGAGAGAGATCAGCACCCCAAAGCACAAACACTCACACTCAAAACAGGGCTCTATAACAGAAGAATCTCTTTGCAGCAGTAAAAACAGGCAAGTTTTAATATGTGCTGGCACAACTAAATAACAAGTGCAAAGCCTAACGTGAACAAGATGCAGTACTAAAGGACGCTTCGTGACTTTGCAGCAAGTGACAGACCACTCTTTTCTGCCAGAATTAAACTGCAGCAAGTAACCAAGTCAGGGCACCTCGCTGCTCCTTGGCCATAGCTTTTAGATAAAAAAAAGAGGTTTCTCTTACCCTCATTCTTCTGGGAAGCACATGCAGCTTCTCCCACTGATATTTCTATTCAAGTAGGACACTAATACTGACTTATGACCAAAAGATCAAAGTTTACCTACAGAAACCTCACGCCTGTCCCTCTAAGTCTCTCCTTTAAAGACCCATGACTCTCTTTTTAGGAAAAAGCTTGTCTTGTGCTGTGGGACACAGAAAACTACACAGTATTTCCATGCCAGCAATTGTGCCAAGAGCTTTCTCCTTTACATACGCATTGCTGGAGCCCTGCCTTCAAACAGTTACTTCGAAGCATCATGCCCTGTGGCCATACAACCCCAGAAAGCAGAGTTCATCGTTGCCCAACAGCTAAGTGAAGCATTGCTTTATGCCTCAGCTCAGCCATCCTTTCAAATGAAACCCTAGTGCAAGTAGTAATTTCCTAACAAAGCACACATAATCAATATTTCCCCACAATTAATAGAGGAAAAACATGTGGTTAGCAGGCTTCCCTAATAAAATGGACAGAAAGCTATATTCAATACTACTAAATAGATTTAACTTAGACTTGTGAAAAAGTTCCAAACCACGATTCTCCCTGGAATAATGATACATGTTGCAAAACTTCCATTTCATCCCTGTGTACATGTTAAAGAGATTAGGACAAGTTAAGCACTACGTAAACCATGACTGCCTCACTGTGGATTAAAGCAATGCTTGCTTCTAGTAGATTACTATTACTACTGAAATATTTTTTTCCTTCATCCCTCAGAAAAAAAAATAGACAGGTGAACAATCCAAGGTATTTCTGAACATCCTATCCCAATATTTGTATTGGCTGACAAATAGCTTGCAATAAGTGAAGCTGAATAATCAGTTGATCTGGGCTGACATCACAGCCATGCATCTCAAGCATATCTTGAAGCTTGCATTTCTGCTGTATGTGGATTTATTCTCAGATTTTTTCAAAACTCTCAATGGCTTTGCAAAAGCTCTGTTTTAACACTGATTGAATACTGGGCATTACATAACCATTTACTTTCAGATATGTTTAAAACCTACCTAACAACTTCATTGCTATACCTGAGTTCACATTTCCTTCCTCTGAATTTTCTTATGAGCTTCTCTTCCTTGGAAACATAGGCTGGCTAAGCTCCAGCTTTGAACTTTCTGGAGGATTTGCTTAAACAAGTACTAGTTTGCATCTGATCAGATGGACAACAACAAACCAGATTTTATTTTCACAAGAGAATGACATTCTAGCTCTCAGAGCATGACCCTTGCACATCTTGGGACCCATTACTTGCCACATGTAGGTCCTTTGAACCTGGTTCAATTAAAAAAAGTTAAGTTGGAGTTGCTGTTCCACAGACTTATTTCCAGATCTTTTACCACAGCCTCTGTAGCATCCCAGGCTGCACACAAAAAATCAATGCTTCTGCAAAGCAAGGACATCTTCCTATAGAGACTACACTGGTACCTTGTGACATACTGAACACTTCGAATTTTATGTTGAATCTCAGCATTGTAGCTGGGTGTTGTTTAGTTACTTTAGTGACTTCATACATGACTCCAAAAGAATTATTTACAAAGTAATCTGAATTATGCAGGCTATGGTACTGTTAAACGCATATCCTTGGCAATTCATGTGTATGGCTTCTGCATGGAGACATAATCCAGTTACTGGATATAGTGTTTACCAGGCTAGACCAACAGCTATAGCTACTGGCTGTCAGAGTAGCTTATCTGGTTACTGATAGATTACCTCTGCTGGTGTACAGTCCATGTCACTCAATCAAAAAAAAAAATCATTTCATCAACTTTTATATGATACCTGTATTAATAAAATGGAGATGTCTTATTTATTCTGTTATTATCACATATTGTTTTCTATCACCTCCTTCAGACATAGGCCCAATTACATTAAACAGACAGGATTTGTGCCCTCTTGTTTGGGGAATGGTGCTTGTGAACCTACATTTTTGTTCAGTTTTGGGATGTAGAAGTTCCCTATGGCAGGGAGAATCCAAACAAAACAAAACTGCTGCAGAAACTATCCATGAAATATTTTGAGCATTTCTGTTCTAAGTTTAGCAGCTCTATCTAAACCAGGAACCTTAGAAGGTGGCTCGGCTGTGCTGTGCTCAGAAGCCATGGCACTCCCGGCATGGGAAGCACCCTCCCAGGTAGTTATCCTCAGGCACACCCAGGCACAGCTCCCCCACTCCCAGGGCATTACCTGCCATTCATCCACACACCTCCATTTTGACAGAACAACATTTCCCACACAAGCAAACAAAAGCTGTTTGATCAGTGAATTCCTGCCCAGCCCCTTTATTGACCCCAGTTTCCATCCCCTCCGTCTGGTCCTCATAAGCAACTACTTAGCTGGAGTTTAAAAGCGTCACTAACTTTCAAGTTAAATTACTGTATGACTTCCAAATGCTGATTAAGAGGTCTTGTTTCACCAAGAAGAAAGTAGTATATAAGCAATGAAAAAAGCATTATATGTCCATCCAAGGGCTTTTCAATCCCATAACAAGGCACTGAAGGGCCCAGGAAAGGTCACAGGCAGAAGCTCCAGAGTGACACAGCAAGCAGAGCAGCACTGGGAATATTCCATGAGGGCATAAGCTGAAGATGCTTGTCCAGAAGCAGTTTCTCTCTCCCAAACTCTTTCCCAGTGTCTGTTGATTATTATTAATGTTACAGAAAGACTCAGAGTACCTTGCACTGTCCTCACATAGGACAAGCCTGAATTTTAACAGTTCCTGAGTGAAGTGATGGGATAAATAATCAAGAGCTGCAGTAGCCCCTAAAACTCAGGGGCAAGCTGGTCAACAGCATTCTCCTCAAGCTGTTTAAGACAATTATGGCTTTAGTGTGAAAGATTGTCAAGGTGGAATCTTTGTGGAGAGGAAAGGAGTAGGTAACCTCACCTCAGCAACACTCATGCAAGGAAAAAAAATAAAATAAACCTGAGTCTTCACTCTCTGATCTTTGATTTTCCTTCTATTTACTTCAGCTTCAGTGATGTCTATACCCTCTTGCCAACAGGTAGAGCCACACAGTCTCTCTAATCTCCCTGACTTCAGTGGTGCACATGTAGGGGTAGAAAGAGGCATTCTGCACAGCACAGGTAACTTGTTCCCTGCGTAACAGAACAAAGACAGCCCAGTTTCAGACAGATTCCTGAGCCCATGCACCTACACCCTCCCATCACACCAGATGCTCCCACTTATGCGCACACCCTAAGGCACCTGGTTGCACACACATGGTCGAACAGAGGGGTGGCTGTTGCAGACATGCAGCAGCCTCTTGGTGAGGAGACCTACTCCAGGTCTCCTCCCCAGTGAGAACATTCCTCAAGCCCCAGTTGCTTCCTCACCTCTGGGATGTCTTCATCTTCCTGCTCACACAGGACAAACTGAGCAGCAGGTTGAAGAGATTTTAGGGTAATGATGGTGAACAGGAAGTGCAGTAAAGCTGGTGGGGCTTTACTGGTTTTTGCTGTTTCCTTAGCAAACTAGAGTGAACATTTGGGAAAGGTTGGGCTGGATGGCTGGAACCTCAAAGTTTGATGGGGAAGAGGAGGAGGAGGGAGAGATGTGCTTGAGGGCCATTTTTTGTTCTTTGATCTTTCTAGTAGACATACATGTTTCTTGCAGTAACCCTTTTACTAATTTTGAAAATTCACCTTTTTTCTCAGTTTTATACCCTCTCTGTCGTATGAGGAACAATAAATTCATAAGCAGCACTGCCAATAGAAAGCCAATTAAATTTTTTGAAGGCCAAGGTGCTCCATTCCTGAACAAATGCATGCTTTTCTCACATATGCAAAGCATCTGTGGCTGAAACAGCTCCTGGAGGAAGCTCAGGGGAGGAAATTCAAACACTGCAAGTCAAAGCTGCAGAAGGAGAGGCTATTCTTCACAGAAGGTTACAAAGTTTTTTCCTGCCCTTGGAAAAAAGAAAAAACCACACAGGACAGAAACAATACATGCTCACTCACTATGAATATAAGTAAAACTCACTCCAGAGACATTTTGTCCTGATGTGCCTTGTTCTTCCCCCAGCCCTGAAGGCAAAGCCTGCCCTGGGAATTATAACAAAAGGATTGCCAAATAAATTGGGTTTGTTTCAAAAACCTAGCCTGGTTTTCCAGGGAAAAGGGGTTTAGTTGTCCATTTCCACTGATGACTCTCTCCCCTGAAATAGCGGCTAAGGGCTCCCTGTCCAGGGAGCAGCACATGGAGCATGTACAGAGGGGAAGCGTTGAGAGGACACGGGGGCAAAGCAGGGGTAAGGAAAAGCCATACTAACCATTACACATAGAAGACTGAGATTTTTGTGAATGAAGTAAAACACGTCTTTAACAGTTTGTGGAGTGGAGCAGAGCAGGAACAACACACAGTTACAAAGTTGTCTACAATAGACTTGATTTTGGTTTTCTCCCCACTGGAAGGCTAGAAACAGCAGTCCCTTGGGTATGTTGCCACCGACACAGCCTGCTCAACGCGAGAGTGGGCAACCTGACCAGGTAGCATCAGAATGAAGCGATACCCGCACTCTGTGCAATGGGTGCTCTGAAGTAGCATCGTGTATTCACTTTGGCAAGGAGGCTATGCGAAAGCTTTGGGTTGTTCTGCTTTAGGAGGGAAGAGGCACTTCACACCCAGCCCAGGGGCATCATGGGGTAGGTGTGAAGCTGGGCCAACAGCATGGCACTACAGTCCATCCACCCAGCCAAGAGGAGCACTGAGTACCCCCAAGCAGGCAGGTGTCAGCGTGACCTGCTGCTGGCATGCATCCGACTGCTTAGACAGATCTCAGCAGTTTATCCCCCAATGCCCCTTTCTCCTACCAGAAGGCCAATGTAACAGCATGCTGTCGAGAACTTGGTCCTGAGCTCATGGCAGGCCTCACACAGCACTAGTCCACCTTCAGAACCTCTTCCTATTTAAACACAGCATTAAGGGTTGAGGATTTTGTCCACAAGAAGCTTTGAGAGCTGGCAACAGCCTAGCGCCCAGACAGCAGGAGAAGTACCACTAGCGTGACAGCGGAAAACCTGCAATGAAAGCATTAATTGGAAAACTACATCAGGTATGATGATCACCTGCTTTAAAGGAAGTTTCACAAAAGGAAGGAACAATATTGATACACATTTTGTGTGCATTCATTACCTGACCACTAAATGCTGCTAGGACCATTTAATTCATACAATATCTCTTCTATACTAGGTCACAAAATTAAATCCAGGGTTGTTTCCTCAGCAAGAGCCACTAACTTTTCTCTGAACAGTAAATAAAAGAAACTACAAAGTTCATATTAAAGTACATAATCAAATTCCAGGCTTCCCAAAGGATTTCCCCCTTTGCCAAAACGTTCCTTTGGAAAACGTGGACCAGTTCAAAGAGAAGACGCTTTTAAGTTAACCATGTACTTATTCAACACAAAGCTACATAAGTTATTAGACAAGTATTAACTAGTATGTCTCTCATCTTACTTAGTTGATTAGCTATCCATAAAAGTGCTTAACCTCAGAGTTGTGGTGTTTCTTTTTTTTAAACCACACACAGCTTTTGCGCTGATGAAATTATTTGTTTCCTGGTGTATTTCCCCCTAACAAAAGGGAGATTAAAACTGCATAAACATGCAGTGAATAATGAACACATTCATAGTGTCTTTAATAGTCGAGCCCTGTATGAAGAGAATATTTGCTAGCAGCAAACATCAGTTCCCCTGTTCCTGAATTGCTCTATGAACGTCATTGTCAGGGCCAGCAGGAAGCCTCGTACATTCTCAGGGACAGGTAACAAGTTAGAAGACCTCACTACAACATCGAAATTGTAGTTGCAACGGCTCATCTCTGCCTCCTAGCCTCAGGTCTCAGTGTAACATCGTTTGGCGAGATGGTGCATTTGCCTTTTGCAAGAGAAGGATTCCTGTCTCCTGTAAGGCGACGGCAACCAGCCAGAGAAGTGCAAAGAGCTGAGCTGGCTGGGGACCACTCCCTTCTCATCCATCACGCTGTCCTCCCCATGCCTACAGGCTTATTATTTTTTGTTTTAATTATTATTAATATTGGGTTTTTAATCTCCAAGATGCTTCTTTCCAAATGAGAAAAGCCTCTTGCGTAGCACTGAGGAGCCCCAAAGGGAAACCCCGTGCCACTGTCAATGCCAGACCAGAGCCCCAGCCCAAAGGAGTGCTTCACCTCTCCTCTCCCATGGCTAAGAGATACAAAAAGAAAGGACACAATTGAAGTGCATTTCATTTAAAGTGAATAACCTAAAGCAGGAGAGTCCATGTTTACTAATGGACTAAGATCCAGAAAGATGAAACTAAATCTTGACAGTTAACTAGTGCACGAGTTGCCATACTTTGGGGCATTTATGAAATCCTGCCCAGCAAAATGCTGTCATCTGACCTCAGCTCAGCTCTTATCTTTAAAACGCCTATTGAAAGAGATTTAAATGATCAAGAAAAACAAACATAAATGCCATTAAAGCAAAGTTAAAGGACGAGACTTTGGGCAAGGCAATCTGGAAGCGCTGCCGCAGAGGCAGAGTGGCTGTACAACAAGAAAGCAAGGGACAGAGTTACAGCAGTTTGTCACGTGTAAGGCAGCAATGGCAAAAAAAACCAGAGCGACCACAATGCAGGCAAATCTGAAGTTACTGCTCTTGCAGCATTCATATATGCACTTTTTAAACTAAGTTTAGTTTTGTTCTCCTCATTAAAACGTCCGTAAACTTACACAGCACTATAAGAACCAGTAGTGTTTCAGTTGTTAAAATGCAATATATTAGCAAGAAAAAAAAAAGTAGGAAATGACAGCCAAAACATGACAGGTGGCTTTTAAAAATTTTAGTTCTGCTCTGCCAAATGCAAATACAATGACTGATTTCTTCTGCAGCAGCATCTATTCCTAGGGCAGATTTGAGGTTGGCTCACACAACGCAGTTACACCCCAGAGAAGTTGTAAGCCCGGTGCATTTTAATAATTCGCACACAGAACACGCTTGCCCAGCAATTAATTTATAGCGGTTGTGAGCTGCGCCAAGCCACACGTCACACCACCGTCATTTTACATGCTCGTACGAAGGAAAGAGGAATTTGTCCACAAGAGGGAGGCAGCAGACCGGCCATGGTACAGCCCTGCGCTCTCTTACGGCTGTAGCGGAACGGGCCGGCCCCGGGCCCGGGGAGCCGGTCCCCTCCCGTCCCCCCCCTAGAAAGGGTCCTACGGGGGTGGAAGGGGAGGCCAGAAGGGGGTTAAGAGGAGAAGCAGCACTTTAAGAGAGTAACGAAGTGGCCCATGGACTTGCTTGCTTCGAGCTTCTGAAACTGGGCAAAAACTGAGCAGGCGGGTACAAGCTCAGCTCAGAGCAACTAGTTATTGGGGGGGGGGCACAGGGTGGGGTGTTTGGTTTTGGTTCGGTTTTGTTGTTGTGGGGTTTGGGGTTTTTTTGGGTTTGTTTTTTTTTTGGGGGTTGTTTTGTTTTTGAATATTTAGTCTAGCAAAAGCAATTTTGATTATGTTGAAGGCAGGCAAAAAGGAGCCTTGGGGAAACTGGCTGGTGAAATTAATCTGCAGCAGTAGTCCAAGGAGGAGGCTGTTCATCAGTCAAGAGAGTTTGATATTAAGTGAAAGATACTAAAGAATGAGCATTTCCTTATTGGAGTGGCCCTGATGCTCTGGGGCAGGGGTCTGAGCACAGAAACTGTCTGTGCTCCATGGGTGAGACCAGGAACACTTTTATTAACATCGCTTGCTGTCTAACAAGAGGTACTTTGTCACAAGCAACCTGCTTGATCTTGTTGTAGAAATAATGGTGACATTTGGGTGGTCACTTGAGGACCTTGACACCCCCTAGCAGCCACAGAACTCGGGCTGTGCCTGTGCCACATCTGCAGCACAGAGCAGAGGAGAGCCAGTGTCCGAGGTTGCATCCTGAGCACCCACTCAGGTGCGATAGCTCAAGGAGGGGTCCACCTGCAGTGCTCATTTCTGAGGCTTTATCACACAGATAAACAAAAACCCCACTACAGCCCCCTCACAGGCTGGCAGGCCCATTAGCAAGTTTTCCCAGGCCAGCACAGCATTCCCCAGCAGCGGAATGAGCTGGCTGCTCCTGCGCAGCTCTGCTGTTGCACCTGCTCTTGTGCTTACAACAGCTATTTTCTGTGGAGTCTCCTTCTCTGGAGATACTCAAAACCCGCCTGGATGCGTTCCTGTGCAACCTGCTCTAGGTGAACCTGCTTTGGCAGGGGGGTTGGACTAGATGATCTCTGAAGGTCCCCTCCAACCCCTACCATTCTGTGTTTCCACAGACATTTCAGGGTAATGCAGTCTGCAGGAGGAAGTCCCTGCACAAGGTCTGTTCTCCAAATCCCAGTTTCAGTCCGGCTCACTTCCCTGTGGCAATGCACCAGAAAGCAGCAGGGACACTGTTGCAGGCAGAGAGAACAGGGTGAGCCTGGCAGCACACACCTGTACAATTAGGGGGACCACGTCATTGGCAGCAACACACCATAACCCATCCCAGAGGGACAGAGCAAGAGCTAAAGCAGAGAAGAAAGTGCCTGTCAGAGTCTTTGAACTTCTCTTTAAGATAATTATGTGCAATTTTTTTCTGTGCTAATTTAAGAAATTCAAGGTTCAGGGGGAAAATGCACATTTCAGTGATAAATTTCAATCCTTATGTTAACGAGACCGCCACGACCACATGAATCAGTTGAAATAAAACTGGGGGGGGAGTAATGACCATTTGATTTCAAGTCTGTCAAAGCAAATTAGACTGTACTGGCAGCCTTCCTGAGCACAGACTTTGTGCATGTCATCAGCCAAGGTTCACTAGTGCAAATTCATACAAGGAATAAGAGGAAGGTGCACCCCCGAACTTGGCTACCTGCTGAAACCAGCTTCTGAAGCTCTTGATGAACTGCAGATGAAGTTTGCCTTATTTATTTACCTAGCAGCAGAAATGAAACAAAGAAGAAAGGGGTTCCTTAAACTGACAAATTAGCAGGCTGAGAGAATGCCGACATCTATTCACTAGCAAAAAAATAGCAAGTAAAAATTAAAAGTTAGTTTTCTTTGCTGTCACTAGTCAGTTTAAAAACACAAATTTAGTCTTCTGACAGGCAATTTTTCAAGGGCTGTTTAATTACTACTGGGTTTTGGCAGTCAGCGTATTTGCAGAATTCCCTGGCATTCCCTGACAACAGCCCTGCAGTTTTCAGAAGCGAGTGCTTTCAAGATGAGCACCATTCCTCACCTACATAGAAAAATGTGCTTGTAAGTAAAAAAAAAAATGTAGAGGAGAGACTGCTGCATGTCCAGCTGCCAAAGTTCATCTCTTTTTCACTTTCACGCTGGAAGGTGTCACTAGCCTTATATTCAGGTTAGTGTCCAGTTGCTGGGTATTTTTAGTGCACTAAAAAGTAACCCTAGCTTAGGGTAGCGTAAAATTAATGGGAGTAAGTGTGACTAACATCTGCCACATGAAAACCCCAGTGACATCGCGTCAATGCTCTTTGCGCACTGTAGAAGGGATCACTACACAAACTACAAGTAATGCACTCAGAGATGTAAGAAAATTTTTGTAAATAAAAGATGTCAAAAAGTTACAGGACTCATTTTCTCAAGTTTCCTGACGGAGTGCTCCCCTTCCACCTACGTGTCTCACCCTAAGCCTCAGTTTCCCCCTTCCTCTACACAGATCCCCGAGCTCCAGCCCTGTAAGCATCCTGGTGGCAGCTGCACAGCAGCTGAAGCACCACCAAAAGGTGACAGATTCCCTGGCTGCCCAGGGCACAAGAAAAGCATGCATCCAGCCCATGACTACTTTGCAGGGGTTTTTTTTGAGAGAGTTTGCATGCGTCCCAACCAAAGGAGCGGGAAGAAGCCAGAAGTTTCCACTCACCACAATGGTAAGACTGCATTTCATTTTGTAGAGACAAAAAATAACTACAGGAAATGCAAAATCCTACTGCTGGGGCGAGTGGAAATTTCTATCTTTTCCCTCCCACCCACCATAGTCAACGTATATCTGGGCCAAGAGGTTGCAGATGATGGAAACTCATACGGGCTGTCCACATATTAGTAAGAGAGGGGCAACCAGAGTACATAGCTATCCCAGCTTACAAGTATTACAGTTGCATCACACGCACACCATCCGCCTTTGGGCATAAATTCAGGCACAGAACACAGCTGGGGACACTGCTTCTAGTGTATTGAAACAAGTTTTCATGTGGGAAGCTCTCAGAATGATTAAAGTTTCACAATTAATATTACTAATGTTGCATTAAGGCAAAGGATAGCAAAACACATCGAGAATTAAGTTGCACATGTTCAGAACAGCACCCAAAACTCAACAAGCCAAAGCCTTTTGCAAGACAGTGCCAATGATTGTGCAGGGTAACTAGTAGCACCCACCTTGAACCTAAAATAACATTAAATTCATTAAGTCAAGCCAAAGCTAAGACAAGCTACCAGACTATTTCAGCTTCTCTTAGAGAAACCACCTCTTCTGGGAGGCATCAGAGTTTTCTGACGCTGAGACAATTTGTCTTTTTGAAGGTGGGCAGAACCTCCAAGTACCAGCCAGTTCCTCTTCACTGGGGATGCCCTTCCTCCCCAGCACTGGCAGGTCAAGCAGCAGCCAGCCTCACCACTGCCTCCCTGGCAGAAGAATAAGCATTTTCTCCACCCCAGAGGCAAGAGATACCTGCAGCAAGGTTCAAGAAGGCTTTACCTTCCCAGACCACAAGCTTCCTGGAAGAAACAATCATTATGTATATCAGTGAGCACCGAGGCTGCACTGCAGCAAGCTGCCCCTTTGGAGGCTGAGCCATGGGGCAGCCCTCAGGACCAAGCTGCAGGCTCTCCTGGCCACCCCATCACAGGAGTATAGCCAAGCAGCAGCTCTACCCTAGGAGGATGTAGTGAAAAAGACCTCACCAGCCCACAGCAGCTCCTTCCACACAGCACCATCAGTCCCACAGCATAACCCCAGCCCAGGAGCACCCCCACACCTACCTGCAAGCTCCATGCTGGCTGCTCCTGAGATAAAGGGTAGACACACCATTACCCATGCACATCCCAAATATATCTGCAGCTCCCTCTCATCCCCACCAATGAGTCAGCCTCCCACACAAGCAGCCGGCTCCGCCTGCTCCAAAAGCCCCACCTGTGCCCACCCAGACGGGCTTCACCTGCCGGCTCCCCCGCTCCCCACAGGGACAGGCCAGCTGGGAGGTGGGTCAGCGCCGCTTGTGTGCCAGCTCCATGGGCCTAAGGCAGCCCACTTCCTGCAGGGCCATAAGACCTTTCCTAGTGGATCACGAGTTGTCCAGCTTGCATGCCAGTCCCTGCCTAAATAGTAGGGGATCCTAGGTCACAAATATGAACAAAAGAGCAGATCTTGCTAATGAGCTGCTAAATGTTCTGGTTTCATTTCCGAGTGTCCTGTTAGGCTTCTCAAGGCTTTTTCCTGTTCAGTGAGTTGGTTTTTCCAGGTTGCCTGTGGAAACCACATAACTCTCCCCATATTGACCTACATATCTTGGGCCTTGAATGACACTCCAAGGAGAAGTGACTTAACAATATTCAGAGACCTCAAGTGCTGCAAACCTGACACACCCCATCTTGCTCTAGTCTCTGCCAAGGGTAAGGACCAGAGGTGCCCACAGCCTGCGTGCACAGCGAGAAGAGAGAGAGAAGCAGGGTTGCTGTGCCATTTGAGCGGGATGGAAATTAAGGATAATAGAGGGTTTCTTTTCGCAAGTGTTCATTAGCCTGCTTCTGTTCTCAGTGAGGAGGAGGAGGTATAATGCGGCGGCAAAGGTGGAAAAGCAAATGGGAGCTGAGCCTTGGGAGTGATCACCTCTCAAATACAAACAAAGGTCGAGCAGGTGAGTATACTTGAGCTCGGGGAATAAACACGTCATTTCTCCTCCAGAATCTGGGGACTTGAAATCGTAACCCAGCAGCAAACATTTATTCCTCAGCTCAGGCCTGGTGTTGCACATGCAGTTAACAGCAGATGTTGGGGAGGGGGCATTTTACAAGGTGGGGGAAAGAAGCTGCTTGAGCAAGGCCAAGCCTTAGAGATGCAATCGCACACAACAGACTTTGGGAGGTTCATCTGCCAGAACAAACGCCTTGGCTACAAAGTTTGAAAGAAAGGATAGTGAAGGAGCAGGATGAAAATGGAAACTGGTATGGCCTGTGGGTTTATTGTTACCTGGCCTCAGTTGAAACACCAAGATGTCGCAGCTCCTCTCCAACCCTCTGAACTTCCCATGCCATGGCCAGGGCCAGGGACAATCTGCAGAGCTTTATGGGGAGGGCGGCTTATAGAAATGCATCTCTCCCCAGGCACTGTTTCTCCCTGCTAGCTCTGGCCCTTGCAGGTGACCAGCCCGTCAGCGGGGCAGCCACTGTCCCCATCTGCACAGCGCTGAGACCGTTCCTTAAATCACAAATGGAGATTAGCAAGTGAATTATAGACTAGGTAAGGGCATGGCTATTGAGGAAGGGCCAGGTTAGAGAAAGGCTACTAGCAGAGGACTAGGACAAGTCTTGGTTTAGTACTTTGATTAATTGCTTAGTCAAAAAATGAAGAAATCATTGACAAAATCTGCTGGAGATCTGAGGTTGAGAGATGTCATTAATGCAGAGCAGAACGGAGATATCTCACAGGGCAAACTGGACAATTGGGGAGCAATGGAAGTGGAATAAAGCTGAATGGGACAAGGGCAAATTCATAGTCAAGAGACTAATAATAATACTTGCTGCCAAAAGATGGGAGCTCATTCCCAAAAAATAGCTAAAGAAGGGCTTGGATCACCACAACCATTCAATCACTGATGTAACTCAATGTCCTGGTTTAAGGTAAAACAGAACCAATTTTCTTGGATGACACTCTAGATAATGAAAATGTGGTTTTCAAAGGTATCAAAAGAGCTAGTTTCAGTGCAAGCAGGGAAGCAGCACACCATCGCATAGGCTCTTCTGCAAGCCCGTGCACTGTAGCATGTGTACTCATGCTCCCCTTTTCATCGAGCCATAGAGGCACGGAGGACCAGCAGGAAAGGGAAAGCTACCTGAGAGGGTTTTTATAACCTGTCAAAAGGGAGGCAGACCGATCACTGCCTAACAACACATATCAGTTTAAACGCTGCCAAGGGAGAACTACTATTTAAGCTGGGAACGGGTTTTGGCTCAAGAACAGATAGTCATAAGATGATTATAGATATATTTCAGCTGTCAGTTAAAAGATAGCTGCTAAGCATTAAGAAGCGAGGGGACTGCAAGTCTCCCAACAAAAGAAGCAGTGCCACTTGCCACAGGGACGCAGGCACACACAAAGACCTCTCCAAAATCTCACCAACTGGTTTTGAGATAAATCCTGGTGCCTTGGTAAAAGTTCCCAGTGAAGGGATTGTCTATAATTAAAGAGCTGGCTTCAGGAAGCCCCTTCCAGTTCTGTGCAGTACAAGTCTGGTAATTGTGTATCACGGAGGAATTATTGGCATTGATAGACTGACTGAGGCAGTTAATTAGTTTACTAGCATCAAGAAACAGTAACCTACTTTTGCAGTGCAGCAAAAACTGGGAGAGGAGAGGAAACGGGAAGAAAAAAGCTGCAAGGTGCTTGCCCAGCGAGTACAGACAGCTACCTATAGGAGCATATTCACTCCTCTGGTCACGCACGCACAGCACCACCCCAGGTGGTGCCTTGGGAGACGGGGCTCAGAGACATGTTGGGAGTGCAGCACTAGAAGTACATTAAGATTATTATATCTGTGCCATCCATAAAAAAAGGGGGCGGGGGGGAACACCTTGATTGGCTTGAAATTTGAATTCAAGTGAGCTGTGTGATCAGACAGGGGGATACGCAATATATGTAAGGCCCAATGCGCTGCGGTTCTTCACACTGACTCAAGGCTGCAGCCAGCCAACATCCACCTCGGGGAAACTCTCCCTGGGAATGGGCTTCAGCACCCACCCTGCCCCTATCAGCAGTGTAGATAAACTTGGGACATGATAAGCATGACAAACATAAGCCAACACTTCAGCTAACAAAGACTCCAACTGTGTATGGATGCTTTGCTGTGGTTCCCAGGAATAAAACTGGCAGTGTCAGCTTGGGAGAGCAAGGGGTACAGATGAGTACAAAGGACAGAAGGACAAATTTTGTGAGTGGAAAAGCACTGGTGGCTCCAGGAGGAGATTCCTGAGAAACCCTGTGGCTTCTGTGTTTGCAAAAGCAACTGCTCTATCCAGTCATATATAACCTTGGGCTTTCAAGCCCACAATGTCCAGATCCTTGATATCACAGTGGTGTGTGCAGTGGGAGAACCTGGATTTGTGTTTATTCTTATCTTTTCAAGGAATTTTTGATGTTGTCAGAAATGAAGGCATCTATAAGATGCTATTAAACACTATGAGAAATACTAGAACTGCACCATGCAGCACTCAGACTGGCTGCCTCGTTTATCGCAGTTTCCAAAGGCACAGAAATCCAGGAGCAGCCAAAACTAGACTCTCTGAAGAGGAAATTATTTTCTCCACAGATCTTAGCCGCTAGAATGGATCTGTGTGTGATTTAAAAAACATATCTGTTTCTGCTAATTGTCTTCCTTACACCTACCTAAGAATATGTGTGGGTTTTAATTCTTTTTTTTTTTTTTTACTGATTGGACTACTGACATCAGTGATGCAGTGCCTTAAAATGAAGTCTCTCAGTTAACTCACAAATCTAATTGACATCTATGGGGAAGAGTCAGGCTGGAGACAAGTTTGGGAATACCCAGTCTCATGTTTTACTCCTGTGTGGGACTGAGTATTCACTTGGTTTTTGCAGACAGAGCAAGACATTTGTGCCCAATAAGGCTGAGGGGTCTACAGAGATTTTTGTAGCCAGCAAGTATTCATAACCTAAAGGAAAATAAAGAAAGAAAAAAAGCATTAACATCCTGAGATGGTAAACAATATAGGTTTCCTAAGAGCCCTCATCATTTTCTGATGGCTTAGTCCCTGAGCATTTGGACCTCTCCCAGCCTCACGGTAGTCTCTAGCCCCGGTGCTTGTCTGGCGTGCAGCATGGTGACAGGAGTGGCAAAGAGCCATGGTGGAGCTCGTGCAGGGAAACCGCAGACCCTCGCTTGCCCGTGGGCTGGCCGAGGTGAGCCATCTCACACCAGCCTTCCTCAGCATTCGGAAATGTCAGGTACTTTTGTGCCTCCGCCTCGCCTCTGCCACCAGCCCCATGGGCGCAGGGCAGGCAGCTGGGGCAGAAGCATGGCACGGTGCTGCTGTCACAATCCCACGGGTGAGAAAAGCCTCTCTAGATGAGTCACACAAAATTTGACTTGAGTATTGATATAGTCGTCTGGGTCTGACTGCCCAGCTCCTCCAGCAACTACAACACCGAGGGTATTTGTAAGGTGAGTCTGAGGTGCCTTTGATGGCTGCTTGGCCACATGTACCCAGTAAGAGAAAAAGCACAGTTCACGAAGAAGATGGTGGCAGCGCAGGTGTGAAAAGATACATGTTGAAATGCTCGGTCTGCTTTAAAGCGGCACGCAGCTTGCATTCAGTGGCATGAAAGGTTTCAGTTTCTTTGAAAGTATGGGAAGGGAGAAAAAAAAACCAAAACACCAAAGAAGCAGATTAGGTAAGGTCTGTCTGATACCAGCATGGAGATGTACAATGCTGCATCTATGAAGGATGTGTGTATGTGGTTATTCTTCAGGCTCAGAAATCTTTTAATGCTAATCCGCTTTTGGCTCAAGACCTAAAACACATATGCAAGTATTGACCCACTGAGAAGTTACCGTCATGACGTTGCCAAGGTTGCTCTCCATACAGACCAGTTCTCTCGCACCTGAGAACTGAACTCTTTCAGGAGCCAGAGTTCAGTTCCCAACTTAGTATCACATGGTCTTCCAGGCATTGGAAAATTCCTGCTGGCTTTAAGTGCACATCAAAACAGTGTCACAGAGGCCTCCGAGGCCGTGCAACTAATCATGGCAGGAAATGGGCAATGGGCTCCTCCACGTGACAGCAGGCCATCCCTAGCTACAGGCATCTTAGTTTGGCAAGCCCCAGCTAAATCAACAGATGGAGAAACTGGTTTTGTCCACAGCAATCGTTTCTTCAGTACAAGCTCTGCAAGAACCTGAGAAACCCTTGACCTCCATGCTGGGCAGCAGCTGTGGGCTGTCCTCCACGCAAGCCTCTCTGGACTAAAGACAGGCCCAGAGCTGACAGCCTGCCAGGGGCTGTGCAAAGGGACATCTTGCAGCCGTGGACTTAGCACCTCTCTCACACCTTTCTGATTCCCTTTCACTGCATGGCAGACTTACCATCCACTTCCCTCGATGTGTTTGCTTTGAGGGCATAGCTCTGGGGCAAAGAATAACACTGGCTCCCACCACAACATGGGCAGAGAGAAACCTGATGAAATTCAACAAAGGCAAGTGTAGGGTACTGCACCTGGGGAGGAATAACCCCATGCACCAGTACAGGTTAGGGGCTGACCTGCTGGAAAGCAGCTCTGTGGAAAGGGACTTGGGAGTCCTGGTGGACAACAGGATGACCATGAGCCAGCAATGTGCCCTTGTGGCCAAGAAGGCCAATGGCATCCTGGGGTGCATCAAGAGCAGTGTGGCAAGCAGGTCGCGGGAGGTTATCCTCCCCCTCTACTCTGCCCTGGTGAGGCCGCATCTGGAGTACTGTGTCCAATTCTGGGCTCCCTGGTTCAAGAAGGACAGGGAACTGCTGCAGAGGGTACAGCAGAGGGCTACGAAGATGATTAGGGGACTGGAACATCTTTCTGATGAGCAAAGGCTGAGGGACTTGGGTCTTTTTAGTCTGGAGAAGACTGAGGGGGGACCTCATCAATGCTGAGAGGATGGCACCAGTCTTTTTTCAGTGGTGCCCAGTCATAGGACATGAGATAATGGGCACAAACTTGACCACAGGAAGTTCCATCTAAACATGAGGAGGAACTTCTTTCCTTTGAGGGTGGCAGAGCACTGGAACAGGCTGCCCAGAGAGGTGGTGGAGTCTCCAACTCTGGAGACATTCAAAACCCGCCTGGACACCATCCTGTGCAACCTGCTCTAGGTGTCCCTGCTCTGGCAGGGGGGTTGGACTAGGTGATCTCCAGAGGTCCCTTCCAACCCCTGTGATTCTGTGACATGAGCTGGGCTCCCACACTGGCCCTGTCAGCTCTCAGAAGTGACATTTTCATCCTCAGCTACACGCCAGAGTGCTAGATTAGCCAACACCATAGACTTCAGTAGCTAAGTATACCAGGCAACAATTAGGCATTTATTACTGGGGGGGGCATTATTGAGAAACACACTTGAAAGTCTGTTTATCAAGGCAGCACACAGCACTGCCAGTCTTGCATCCAGCTCCAGCGTTTACCCTACAAATTGGTCGCTGTGGGAAAAGCGCTTTCACCCAACACCAGTTGCAGCTACCAGCCCTGACTGCCCCTCAGTCAGGGATTTACCAAAAGGAGGGAGAAAAAGGAAAAAAAAAAAAAAAATTAAAAAAAAAAAAAAAGGGCAGGGGGAGAAGTGGATGAACAGGATGTAGCATCTCCAGAGATATTTGTTCTTTGTGACTAAATAATCATTAATTTGGTTTTGAAGAACTCTCCGACCCTTCACCCACGGCCGGAAGCCACTATGCAGCAGGAACCATTTGTGAAACCGCTCTGTGGAAGGTCAACATACTGTAGGTTCAATACGTCTGATGTGCATTTGTTTCACCTTTCCCTCCATCCCCCACAAACTGGAAATTAAGCATTGAGTTTATTTAAGAATCTTTACTTTTTTTTTTTTCCCAACTTAAATTATACTTCTGAAACACAAGTAAAAAAAAAACTCACAATGAAATATGTTGCTAACTTCTACAGAATAGTCTAAATAATAATGCACTTACATCATTTACAGAATTTACTTTCACAATAAAATAGGAGCGCTTAGATCAATATGTACATATTGACAGAGAACATGGTCCTGCAGCCGTCTGCTTCTGGTGCTGTCTCCTGGTAGAGTAGCTCCAAGGGACCAGAGCCTGCAGTCGCACGCAAATCCTTCTGCAGGGAGAAAGCCCTGCCAAAGTCTTTCTAGGTCCAGGGACCTGCCTATAGGGTGCCAAAGAGACCAAAATAGTGGCAAATATTTGCTTTTTCGTCTTAAAGCTGCCACTGTAGCACGTGAGCACACATCGATGAGTTATTTAAGGAATTCCCTGATACAGAATTTTGCTTCATTATATTAGGCACTTCATTATAAAAGTTTCTCATTATGGCTTATGCAAAACAATTCACTTTGGTCAGGATGTGTACTTGCTGGAGTCTGTGAGAAAGAGACATGTCCAAGGGCACACTTTGAGCCAACGTTTTGGGTTAGCCTGCATTAGAAATTCAGATCATATTACTTAATATCAGTCCTGAAGGAAGTATTTTATCAAGACCTGATCTTTCCAGCAAGTCAAGCAGTCAGTGTATTTTAAAGCTTAGTATATCTGCACTTTTCCCCCAAATTATTGGTAACTAGAGCTTTCCCTCTTACAATAAGTTAACTACTTACATCCATGCTGTTCAATGTGTCATTGGGTGACATATCCCACACATGATTGTCTTAAGAGAGTACACCATAGGTTGAGGGATTATTTACATATCTTAACATGTAGAAAATAAAGTTGTAATTTACCAAATAATAAATATAGATCAACAGAGTACAATATTGAAATAAAATAAATTAGCATGATTCTCCAGGTATTGAATTCCCTCCTTTAATGCCTGAGCCAGAAACAATTAAAAAAAAAAAACAAACCACAATTATCTTTTGTCAATGGCTCAAAAAGGTTTTGGATGGGGCTCCTTATTAGACACTGGCTGTTTGAAATGAGATATTTAGCTAAGCTGACAGGCATTTGAAATCTATATGATCAAACAGCAAACTTACCTCTAAAAGGAGTCTTTTGGGTAAAACAATTTAGACCAAACATTAATACTGCATTTATTAGGAAGAATATAGTTCTTGCAGATTGTCTCGACATTAATTCAGCAGCAAGGAAATAAGCATACAGTTAAGAACACAACGTATTTGTGAGGCAAATACGTGTTAGTGCACACGATTTTCCAAAAACTTCACTCCTCAGCTACATTTGTGCATGTTTCAGAATACTTCAAACTAGACAGTTAATAAAAGTCTTCTCATGACTATAGCTAAGTTTGCCATTAAAAAAATTAACCGAAAAACAATACGGAGTAACTTACTCAAGAAAGTTGTCCAGATAAGAATGACGCCAAACTTCAGGTCTGAATATATCAGAACACTGAGAAATCTGGAATCTAAGTCACAGTTTTAAAACTTAGGTCTATCAAACTTCAAAATAGAAAAAAAAAAAAAGAAAAAAGCAAAGAAGATTAAAAGCAGTGAATCTGCTCTCAGAATTGCACGCTCACCAGGTTTGTAAACTCTACATGAAGTCAAAGATGCACTGTTCACTATAAGAGGTATAATGCGGATGTTCTATGCAAAGCAAGCAGTGCTGATGCTTTGTCTGTAATTTACTTCATGTCTCCTTCTTCTCTTCCTTGAGGATTAAGCGTTTAGAGTAACTCAGTAGCTAAAAAGTCTGTCTTACAGGAAAAGGTCTGGGTTTACATGGAAGGGGGGGTCACAGGCGTCCACGTGGATGCTAGCCTGGCATGCGCAGAGGCATCGTACTGGCTGTCGGGCAGGTCCGTGGGTGCCCCGCTGTCGTACAGGGGGGATGCGGAGGAGGCGGCAGTGACTGGGTGCGGAAGGGCAGTGTAGTGTGCTGGAGAACCACGTAAAAACTGGGAGCTCAGGCCGTTGGACATCCCGCTCGACTGAGACACTGGTGTGATGGTGCTGTTACTCACAGACCATAAGTTAGGATACTGACTGAAAGAGGTAAAGTGATAAATAACACAGGTTATTAGTGACTCTCGTGCCTGCTGGCAATTGCTCAGGTCCCAACACAGCTCCCAAACTGGGTTCATCTGCTGGAGACAGTGAATTTCTTTAGGAAGCTCCCAGCCACTCTGAGGTAGAAGGACCCCCAGGCAGGAGGTCATGTTCATGGCACCCCACCAATAAATCTAGCCTCCCTGTTTTCCCAGTAGCAGGCTCCAGCACTGGGTATGCTAGCAAATTTTAGGCCAAACTGAGGAACAAACAGGGTGGCCAGAAAAATGCAAAGGTTTGAGAGCTGATTCCTGAGCCATTCCCCTTTCCTCAGGGGAAAGCCATGGGATGGAGATGGCTGGACACAGCAGCTGTTGGACCCAGACAGGTTTGAATCCATTGCCATGAGTCTGTAAAAGCCCTAATCCCCCCATTGGGGCCTCTGTAGAGGGGGACAGATGCCTCCAGACAGCCATTCAGCCCTCCTAGGACCTCATTTATTATCTCATGGTAGAAGGGGAAGAGCTAGATCAATGGCTGCAGATTGCACAGATAATACAGAAAGGGCTGCTTAAAAAGAAAAAAAAGCCTTGTCAGACACTACAGGCTCCAGTTTCTCTCCTCTGGGTATGTATATAACACACACATATATATAAACACATACATGAATTAAAAGAAACAAGCTGATTCAAGAGAAGTACTACGAGAAAAAGTTCAGTCCTGCTGTGTAATACTACACAGCACTTTCTACCTATCGATTTCAAGCAGCTTAGCAAAAAAAAAAAAAAATACTATTCTTATGTTACAAATAGGGGCTTTGACAAAAAGGATGGCAGAAGAGCCTTCCTTGAAGTCCCACAGCTCCAGTTCTACTGGTTTTATCTACTGGACAACTCTTAGTGCAGCAACTGAAACTCAGTGGACTTTGCAACTTTCCAAATATGTAACCTGGGGGCCAGACATGGAAAGAAGTGCGGGGAGGACCTGTTTACTTCATTAACATAAGTTTAGGACTAAACTTACGGTCAGTAATATGGTTATTTTATACTGGGTAGTAGTACATACTCTGATTAATAGCTAAGTGTCTATGTGCATGGTTCAAATAAAAATGCTTTCCACAAACAGAGTGGTAGATCTGAATTGCCAAGAAAGATGCCTAAACCTCATCCCTCTGTGGTTAATAGCAAAGACTTTACCACCTTATCTGTATTTTTTTAAATTTGCAAGTTTAGGTCCAAGGGACTGACTGTAAACCAAATCTCTGCTAAAGGACCCAAAGTTTTAATTAAGACAAGAAGTACAAAGAGGAGAAAAGATACATTTTATATGATCACAAAATGGCAAAGGTTTTCACCAAGTGTATAATCCCAAACTATGCTGGCTTCTGTGGCAACACTCAAGTAAAGAATTACTGCCCCAACCGCTTGCTCCCTCTCCACAGCGTTGTTCACTGCCCCTTCATCTGTAGCAGAACTAGGGTTTGTGGAGAGGGATGGGAAAGTGGTGACTGGCTAAAATGAAACAGATCAAAAAGAAGCTTTTTAAACACCATTTGCTTAAAAGCAAAATGGCGATGAAGCTTAAAAGAGCATCCTTAAATTCAATGGATGTTTGTCTAAGTGATTTGCAATCATTCATCTATGAAATACTGCTGTCACAAGTATTTGTATTTCCAAAACCAAAACATAAAAAAAATAGGGTTTATCTGTTTCTTCAATCTTTTCCTTGTAAACAGTCCTTCTCAGTGCCACCCCCCAAATGGCTAAAGAGTTGCACATGGCCATAAGGATTTCTAATTTGCTGGTGACTCTTTACCTCCTTTTTCAGCCTTCTCTTACTAGAAAGTATCAATATACCAATTTGAGGGCTGCTGAGGGATGGGTTCCTACCTGGAGCTGGTAGCTGTGCCAGTGCTGTGACTCATGGGCAGCATCGTCGTGTGTGTGGGAACTCCTAGAGAAGACCAGTTGTCATGGGACTGCAGCATGGAAAGGCAGGCAGAGGAGTTATCGGCATAGGCTGCTGAGAAAACAAGCAAGTACTTAAACACGCTAGAATCAGACAAAACAATCTTGTATTCATATGCAACGTACAGCTTTAAACCACCCTCTTCGTTACCGCCTTGCAAAAAACCAAACTTCACACACATACACAGAAACATGAAGTCAGCTACCAGTTGTGTCAAGTTTACAATTTCACTGGTATGCCCCGGCTCACGTGTTGGTTTGTTCAACTTAGAACTGCAAAGTCTTATTTCTATGAAGAATCTATGGCCAAAAAGCTGTCTTCAAACCACCTGCTTGCTAGTTCAGCCCATGCTTCCCTGTTCGGTCAGTGGGTAGAGGCGGGCTCCTTACTTGCACTATCCCAATCACTCTTCCAGGGCACTTTCTTTATCTCCATGATCTACATTAGCTGTAACAGTCTGGCAGCACTGGATAACAAGCATATCACTGGATCACACATCCCAGTTTTGAGCTCAGCATGCCGCCACAAGCACTGAAGTCTGCCTCAGGCACCATCAGGAGTGATCGGACTGTGGCTTCAACCCCAGTCTGACTGGCTGGCCAAGGTGGCAGAGGCGCTAGGAAGCTATAAGGGGAATCCTACACAGCCATCCACAGCCAGAAAGAAGCTACTATGGCAGCTGGCTAAGGGAAGGAGAAGAGGTTCCTTGTTAAGGACTGGGGAACAAGGAGGAACACCAGAGGTGTTTTGTTCTTTTATTCTGTTTCTAGTCACAAAACTTGCATAAAATTTCCAAGATGCAAGAAAAGTCCACGGAAAGCTAGTTTTCTGCTTTAAAATGAACTACAAAGCTCCATATAAGACTGATCAGGCTGTACCTGGAAGCCTGTGTGTTACTTCACTATTCAAAATAGTAAATTTTTTTTTTTTTAAATGGGAACCTTCAATATCCATACAGGCTGAAGGGCAAAAATTGCTAACAAGCCTTTGCCAGAAGAAAGAAAATAATAATAATATTTTTTTTAAAAAATCATTTTAAAAAAATTCAATGTTAAAAATGCCCTTCTCTCCCTTAAGTACCTATTTGGCTATTTCTCAGCACAACTTTTAAGTAGCTCTGCAGTTTACTCAGCTTCATATTGTTTCCATGTATCCAGTTGTGACACATTCATTGAGAACAACCTCAATCCACTGATGTTAACTACAGCAACAGGCAAGTAAAACTGCCAGAATCAGGCCCTCATTTATTATGTGTTAATAACAAGTGACACCATTAACAGAACCGGACATACAATTCTTCATTTCATTGTATTACCTATAATTAATGATTAAAATCCTCACTTTAAAACTTAACCTTTAAAAAAGTCAAAGTAAGTGTAACCTCATTCGTTACAAGAATTCAAGAGCTCGAGACAAAGCCCGCACAATATAATCTAATCAATTAAGCAGGAGACAGTTCTACACACCCTCAGTTTTTCTGTCATAAAGAGACTGGGGACACGTGCTCATCGTCCCTATTTCTTTGCAATGCTGGCCCCAGGCCCTCTGCACAAACTGAGCTAGAGAGCGACCTCAATTTCTGTGGCATCGCCGGAGATGCCCACCGCTCAGAGCTCGCATCCCTCGGCTCATTTCCCATCTTTTTACAGAGCTGCAACGTCAGACTTACTTGGCGAGTTGTTTCTATGGGTGTAGGGGTTGGGGTAGGGGGCAGGACGGTGGTTCCTCAGCGATGAGTACCTTTCACAGCTGTGAGCAGGGGAGAGCGACAGGGGGGCTCCGAACTGGGGGTGAGGATTGGCAGGTGGGCACAGAGTCCCAGTCCCGGGAATAAGCCAACTACCTACTGTGGGGAAGCGAGAGGTTTGTAAGATGGGGTACGTAATGCAGCCAGGCAGGGAGAGAATCACAGAGCAACGAGATAAATAATGGATCGGCGAGGAAATGCGCACTCCGGAAAGGAAACCGAGTTTCAACATGGCAGACAAATCTGGATCTTTACAACTTTCTTGAATCAATAAAAGGAAAATTAGAAAACAGCTTAGAAAAAGCCCCATGTCAAGCTAACATTATTTTCTAAATTACCATTTAATTACAATCACAGTAAGGAAACACTGGAATGGTTAAACCCTCCCTTACGTAGGCAGTGTGCGCTCAGCAATCGTTAGTGTAATCTTCAGTTTTAAATTGCTCTTTGAGGGTCTCAATCTGAGCTCTGAGGTGCCTCAGAATGCTAAGAAAAACTCTTAAAAATTAAGTATTTTCAATGAAACAAAATAATTCCTACTGCAACTCAACTTCCTTCCTTTATAGGCTGCAGACATTTTTTGGCAATAACCTGCTAAAACACTAATTAAAACACTAATGCTTTTTATTCATCTGAAAAAAAACTTTCTAAGCAAATGCTCCTAATTTTCTTAAAGTACTTAAAATGTAAGTACAATTTCAATAATTTTCTGCTGTATTTTGAGAAAACTTTTGTCTCCATATCCATATCTATATGAATATTGCTGTCCTGGTATATAATGGCGGCTGTCTTTTTGGACATGAAGGCAACTGCAAGATTCTATTAAAGGATTTTGAATGTAACACAGGTGTCTAAGCCACACACGCAGAGATCGCAATGTTTGTACAATCATAAACCTGCATGAACCCAAATCATAAGGACTGGTAATATTATTCTCCCTATGAATTAACAAGCCAGCCAGCAAACACCTCTCTCAAAGTTCTGCTTAACTTAACAGATGAGATGGAAGAAATCAAAGTTTTGTTCCTGATGCAGAATGAAAGGAAACGTACACTGCGAATACCCAGACTGCTGGTTGTCTCCCACTTCCTCCATCATGTCTTTGTGATCACTTCTATAAAAGAAACCGTGTTGTATTAGTTAAGAATATGCTTTTACAAATCTATGTAAAAAATCCACACTTTAGAATCGAGTTAAGAGCTCTCACCTTTCTTTTGCATCAAGAAATGCCTTTGCAAATGGATTGTATTTAATTTTTAAAGCTGTGATCTAAAAACAACAACAAATATCTTTATTTGCAAGTATCACCATTCATTGTCATACAGATATTACGATTTGAATTAGGACTATCCATTGAAGTTAGTGAAACTGCAGATTTTTGAAGCAATAAGATTAGGCCCGTGATACCGACCTACAGACATCACCTAGGCAGGCCCTAAGGTCCGAAGTGCTAACAGAGGGCTAGGAATTAGTCCCTCTGCCACATTCTCAGAGACTGAATTGCTTGGCTTTACTCATCAGCTAAGGAAACAGCTAAGAAAGTTAGTACACTAAAGAGTTAGAAAAAGCTTCACATTTCAAGCCAGAGCAGAATGGCCATCAAAAACATCTCCAGAAGACTGGTAATTTACAGATTCATTAAACATAGACATGCATTTTGGCTATCAGAGAAAGGCCATTTTTGAAAATGGCACGTCCAGTTATTTCACTATTTAGCTGAAAATGCCAGCTGTCTTTCTTACCATACTTGTTTGCCCCAATGAATCTTTTAAGAATTACTCCCCTGCAATGAATTTGCAGTACATATTGAGACAACCGGTGATCAGAACTCTGTTGTTATACACACACAGGCCTTTTACATATATTAATTTCATTGTTTAGATTTAGCTTCAAACAAAGCACAGAAAGAACTGAAAAACGTGAAACGAGAGCCATTATTTTGCTCTGCCACATGCACGCTGCCACTTGAAACCTCCTTGGTTTCGAGGTACTCGCATCCTTTCTTCCCCGCTGTGCATACCTCCTCGTTCTGGTAGGCCGTCACGGCTATAAACTGGGTCTCTGGGAAGGAATGGCTGGTGATCATCCGCTGCGGGCCACCCACTCGCACTATGTGAATCCTGGGCTCGTACTTGTGCAGAGAGTTCAACATGATCTGCGAGCAAAGGGACAGAGCAGGTAAGCAGTGACAGAGTGGCGGCAGATGCTGGCAGGCACAGCAGGCACTCGGGGTTTAAACTAATGATCCGTCCTTCCAGCAGAGGAGAAAGAGGCACCAGGTCCGAATAAAACCTAGAACCGAAGCTGTAAGGAAAGGAAAGGAACGCTGCAGTCAGACATCCCGACTTTTTGCCTGGTTATCCTCATCCCTGTTACTTGACAGGGCAGCTTGCACGGTCACAAACACGTGGCAGTAAGTAGCCAGGAAGACGCATCGACTACCCCGCTTGCGCTATCAGCTACTCAGACCAGAAAGACATTTAAAAAAAAGAGAAAGCCAAAACATCAAGGCACCATCCTCGCCCGGAAGACCAGTTCTGCCGGAAGAATGCAGTTCGGGGCCGGGGGACACACAGACACACACGCACAAGCGCGACGCACCCCACCGCAGCAATAACAAACAGCAATATAAAAACGAGCACTAAGGAGGGCGTGAGCGGTGGCTCGGCCGGACCCCCGCCGCCCCGCAGGTCGGGTCGGCCCAGCGCCGCTGAGCGGGGCGAGGGCGGCCCGGTGCCGGTGCCGGTGCCGGTGCTTACCTGCCCGCCGCCGTTGAGCTTGTTGGTGAGTTTGACTTTGCTGAAGGAGACGGGCGCCTTCATCCAGTGGGCGCCGAAGTTGGGCGAGTCGGGGTGGATGTAGACGCAGCTGGGCGCCTGCGGCTCCGGCTTCCCGCCCGGCACCCACTCCCCGTTCACGTACTTCCAGCGGTGCCCGTCGGCCGCCACGAAGTCCAGCAGGAAGGAGTACATGGCGTTGGGGTCCAGCCCCGACACGCTCACCTTCAGCACCGGGAACATCCTCCTGCGGGGCGACACGGAGGCGCGAGGCACGGCGGGGGGCAGCCCCCGGCCCGCCCACCCCCCTGCCCCCGGGCTCGGC
>VFFE01007242.1:406783-670006 GCA_008921705.1 Burhinus oedicnemus | reverse complement strand
GGGGGGGGGGGGGGGTAAGAAAAAATCCAAACCCTAAAGTTTTTCCTCGGCTTGGATTCCTGCCGCCTTTATTTTATTTCCGTCTCCCTCTTTCTGATCTTAATTGCACTTTGGTTCTCAGGAGAGAGGACTCCCCACCTTCACAGCCTTTTCACCGAGCGCTGCAGTGCATGACAGTTTACAGCCAAAAAAACTTCCTCCAGCCGAACAGCTATAAAGATTCCCGATTTATAGCAATACTTTCCTTCTCGCATGGGGCGAGTAGTAGCCTCCAGCTGTTACCGCGGGTTCACGAGACCTGCCCATCATTCCCTACCTTCTTCCCCCGGGACAGCGCGAAGCCCCAGACACCTTCCCTATGGGAACCAGCCCGTGCCCGCTCCCGCAGCTCTCGGGCACCCGCTGACCCATGTGCGGCTTTAATCGCCTGGGGATGCCGTGCGAAAATGGGAGCGTGGTGAGGTAGTGGAGGTACTTGTTTAATTATCTTTCAACTTGCAGTTCGGGGGGACACACACGCAATTAACACCGCCCTTGGTGCTGGAGCAGCGTCCCCGCAGCCCCCGCCTCCCGCCGCCGCCCCGGCACCCTCCGTACCCGGGGATGAACCCCACCTTTCAAAGGTCAAAACGTCCCACCCCTGAAGAACAAACACCTACTTTCCCATGACCCGCCTTTTTTTTCCCTCCTTTTTTCTTTTTTTTTTTTTCCCCCTTAAGAAAAATGAATACATTTAATAGGAGATCTATGTAATAGAGACGTGTATCTCTACCTCTACTCCTCAGCTGCTTTTTCCCGGACGCTGGGGAGAAGCGTCCTGCTGATATTGCTGTTGAGGCACTGATTGAGGAAGTAAATGCCATTTTCATAAGAAGCTTCTGGATTTCGTTTTGATCTGGCATATCGTTTTCCTTATATACAAGGCTTAAACAAGAAAAAGCCTAAAGATCATTCCGGGAGAGCTTTTATAAAGAGCTCACCGTTTTGTAACCCTAACATACTAACATATACCTACAGAGGAAAAGACAACCTGTGAAAACATACAGCGGAGTTATCCATTTTAAGTTTATATGTTGTGAGTGTTAAGCCTCTGGAATAACTATGTTTCAGATTCTTTGCTTCTGGTACTTAAGAAATAGGACTGATTTCCTCCAAAGGTTTTAATGCATAGGCATTTTGAAAAACATTTTCTTTTCAAGCAGTCTGAACGGAGCACAACATGTTGATTTTGATTTGTTTTGCTTTCCCCCTTTAGCATTTGGGAGGGCAAGGCAAAGGCAGAGTGCCATCCTGCATTTTTGGAAGGTGGCAAAACTCCCGTTGACTTAGTCAGATCTTTGCTTGAGTACTGCTAAGTACCCTCTCCATCTCAAATGCTCAGATCCTGAGGTTTCCCTCATGAAAGTCAATGATCAAACTTCCAATGACTTCAGCGCCTGCTGCACTAGACAGGACCAACTGGGGAAAAACAACAAAATAAACTGAAGCTCTCATGAAAGCCCTTAAGGGAGAGTCTGGCTCAAAGATGGATGAAATCAGCAAACTTGAGAGCAGAGTACTTTCGATTCAAACTCAAAATTTTGAGCTAGAATATCCTTTTCAAGATCTTAATGATATTGCTCTGAAGACTAGAGCTATTTCAACCGAGTTATCCTGAGTAAACTAGTGGGAACAAGTAGGTGACACAAATAAGACCCATCCCCTACTCTTAACAGGCCAGTTCTTTAAAAATTGCAAAGAGGGACAGGCACAATGGGCTACTGGCACAGCAAAGACAAATAGTAGAATCATACGTACTGTTTACTGCTTTATCCCGGCCTAAAGGATAATCTTAAAGAAACAACCAAAGAGAAATCGGAACAACGACAAAACATCCTCCCCCCCTTGAAGAGGTATTCTGCTTCAAACAGGGACCATAGAAGTCTGATGCCAGAAAGTACTCACCTAGTCATAAACATCCTGGCAGGAGTCCTGTTGAGAGACCCTACCATAAACAACACCTTTCCTTATACTTCAACCCACGCAGCTCCCAAAGGCACTAAGCTAAATGTGCCTCTTCTCACTGAGATATGTCAGGGTAAGTTAAAAAGCTCAAGTCTCGATTAGAGAAGTCCTCAGATTTTCTGCCATTATCATTAATAACCAAAACAACATACTTTCACTGGCAATATTCATCTTTGCACTGAGCATTTTTTCTCTTTATAAAAGTTTGCAGTGCTAAGAATCAAACAGGCCATGTTCCTTTTGCCGTTCTTTTAATATCAATAAAAGAATTAAGGCAGTTGGGAATCCATAGTTTCTCCTTTCCATCTCCTTCGAACATTTCATGGAGATTACTGTAACACTTAAGGCAAACTGGGTGCTTCACAGGTACACAGTATTAACACCTCCAGAAAAAAAGATACAAGTCCTAATTTGTAATTGCAGAATTTTTGAAAACAAATCAATGTCTTTTCCATTGTTTTTTTTTCTCCTCCCTTACTGTTTTAACACTTTTCTTCCTCCTCCTCAGTGCTCCACAGGAAAGGTAAATATACAGTGTTAATGAGTACTATTTTATATTTTATAAAGAAGGGTAACATTTTCAGCGTTCACCGGGCAACTTGTGCCTAAATCTAGATTATCTCATATTTTGGAATTAGTAATTGCCTTGAATGTGGCCTCAAAGTTTATAGCCTTTTCTGAGCCCTTTACTGCCAAGATTATTTCCTGATTTTTTGCCCTCATACATATGAAATAAAAGCACCTGGACAGCTTCAGCAACGAGGGATTACTGAAAGCAAATTCTCTGCTTCTCATCAGCAAGAAAAGTATCTGACAATTGGTGAACTAATGCCAACTCCTTCCTGTCATACAGGGCTCAGACCTGCAGAGCAGCTTCTGGGATGCACAGACATGCTTGTGGTCCTCTGCTTCATGACCAGGAGTGCAAAATATTTTGCAAAGTTCATCTTTTCTGCATTTAACATACCCATTGATCTCTGACAAACACAGATGTTTCCTACAGTTTCCTATTTTGAATTCAGCAAAGGTTAAATTGGTCTTGGCCACTTTTTTCTGCCTTACACCACCTAAAGAGTTTAGCTGTGGGAAGATGGTTGATGTAATGCACAGCACAAGAGACTGGAAGCCAGGAAAGCTGATTCTGAGCTCTGCTGACTTGCTGTTTCACTTTGGGCAAGTCTTCAGGATCTCCATTTTGGTAAGCTGCTCTACTTCATAGTGAAAACATTACACAGAAATTTTCATTGGTAATATCCCATCCTTTTTCTCTGGAACCATTTGTCATGAAAGTAAGTATCCGATAAGCTAATAATGCATAATCAAAAGTAATTACATGTCAAAACAAAAATTCACAATCTTTGTTCTCTGGTAATGCAAATCCAGTCTGATTCTCTAACAAGGGTGCATTTTTCCTGCTGGATGCTTTTTGAACACTTGCATTTTTACCAAACTTCTTGTTTTAGTCCCACTTAGTTCCAGCATGCTGCAGACATTGGTTCATTTTGCACTTCCAATTTGTTTAAAAAAAAAAAGTCTGCATAGTAAAAAGGGACTATTTAAGCCTTATCCTTTTGTCTAGCAGTCCGTGCTGTCAGTACCACGTGCAGATACAACAGAAATGATGAATGAGCAGCAAATGATGAAGGCGTGGGGACCACATCATGTAATAACCACCAGTGCATGCGCAGCGCCAGGAACGCCAAGGAGACACTGCAGACACCTGAGCCTCTCTTTGAAATCTCTGCATGTTAGACGCTTTCCCAGGGTCAGAAAATATTTCTTGCCCTTGCTAAGAAAATGTCAGCTGTGACCTAGGACTAGTGGTCTGTGTAGTTTGATGTCCTGTCTACCAGTGGTCAGTCATAATCCTTCAGCCCTGATTATGCAGATTATTTTGTAGTGTTTCCAGTCAGAGAGGCATTGCCTTTGTGGTTCTATTGACTCACTTACTCCACAAAGTATGAAGACTTATAGCTGTATTTTTTATAAACCAATTTAACTTTAGATGTTTTTCTTATCCATCTTGTGTCTGACCTTTATGCTATTAAAATTGCTGATTCCTGTGAAACTACTTTTTACGTCTAGCTCAGAGCAGTAGATGTTCACTGCATTCCTGAGTTACCATAAATATTCTTGCAGGTTGCTAGGAAAAATTATAGCTCCCTTGCCTAGAAAATCTGAGCTATCTTTTCATGTTAAACACCGGTGGCCTCAATTAGTGGTTAACTAGTTCAAAACACTCTATAGAGGCACACTCTTGATAATGCGGTGTAGTAAGTCTCTTACTTTTGGCACTGATTCCAACAGCCTACCATAAAATTCTCGGATAAGACCAACTAAAGAGCAGTGGATCTAACTGGGACAGCTATTTCTTTTTACTCCCTTGGACTTGAGAAAACTTCTTCACCAGGCTTCCTCTCATCATCTCATAAGAGCTTGTATGTTCCCCTGTATATATAAGATAAATGAAGAAGGTGAATAATTTATTTTAAAAGCTAATGATAGAACCACAGGCTAATTCATCCAGATCAGTAAAAGACAATATGAATTCAGGGTTACCCAACCTTTTTATTGCTAGGAAATCAGTTGTACAAAATCCTTCAATTTATAACATCTTTGTCCCCTCCTCAGCGAGTACAAACTTACCATTTGTGATAGCTGGCTAGTCAGTGTTGTGCTACACACTTGCACCAAGAGAACTCTCTAGCGTGCTCACATCAGCATTCTTGCTGTAGACAACGCTGAACCTTCAAGCCTTGTCCTTCTTTACAAATCTGTGTGCCTAACTTCTGTGTGGGAACAGAAAAAGACATTGATCCCAATCACATCTATCTGCATTAGTACTTCTGATAGCTCCTAATTCAAGAGGTATTTTGTCATTTGTCCTTAATGTTGTTCCACACCATGCTATGGGAATTTTCTCGCAGTGAGCACTGGAAAATTTTGACCCGATTGCAGTGGTATTCCAGAGTATCACATTCAGTATCCCAGCTACGCGAGTGAAAAAACAATAGCCATCATATAAGAGGTACCAAGCATTTTAAATCTGAATTACATTTCTTTTCTTTCAGAGGTACTCTGATAACTGAGAACTTCTCAAATCTGAAATCTGCTGATGCTGCCAATTGTGCTCATTAACACAGGTTACTTTCAATCATGGACTTTCCGCTTGCATCCTTGTTAATGTAATACATTAATAGTCTTGCAGGCACATTGCAAGCACTTATTTGCCTTCTTCAGCTTTTTTAAACAAGTTGTTAATCTTCAGTTGAATTAAAACAAATGCCAACCATGTTATATTTGTTGCTGTTTTATACTAGTAAAAAACCCACAAACACCACTAATTGAAGCCTTCTCCAATCCTATCCCTTAGAAAGCTTGTTATTTGTGTTTAACACCGGCTTTGCAAAAATTTCCTTTAAGAAACCAGAGGGAAAATTTCAGTATTGTCCAAGTCTGTCATTTAAGGTGTATTTCACTTTCAGAATCTTATGGCAGATGCCATGTATCCCCAGGAATTCAGTCCTGATTCTGTCTGTCCAGATGTCAAGGACAGGGTCGATCTGAGCAGTAGAAAAAGAACTGCTTTACCTTCAGAGCATTTTCCTTTAGGGGGGGGGAAAAAAAAGAAAAAAAAAACCACCACCAAAAAACCAAACCAAACCAAAACCCAAACTTCAAGTCCCAAAGTATTGATAACTTTGATGAAAAGAGAGTTTAATTCAAGACTTCATCTTCAGTAGATGCCTTGTCTTGCATATTAAATTGTGTACACTTGTAGTAAATACATTTCTATTCAAATAGCAACTGCTGTGATGCACTTTGCCCTCTGAAAAATTTTCTCCCTGCTTTACATCTAGAAATACAAGATTATAATGTGCAAAACTGAAAGAATATTAAATTAATAAGTCAGGTATACATTTCTGATGTATTTGAAAACCCACAAACTCATTTTAATAATAAACTTTTATGCTAAGAAGTTCTTAAACATAAGCTAGATTCTATAGTTTTTACTTGGGTAAAATTCTATTGAAAGCATAGGAAGTTTTTCCAAGAGTAATCCATACAAAGATTAAACTGAATAAAGTATGAATACCTCCATAATTCTTATGATTTTTATTCTCAGAGCAATAACAGGAACCTGAAAAACTCTTCTATTTGCAAGACTGGGTAATGACTTGTGCCCCTATTTTCACTTTGTTTATATTTTTTACATTTTTCAGATTTGCACGCTGAATAACAGTGAAGAAGAGGTATAACATGATAGAGTGTACACATTACAAGTCTTCCTTCCAAAAAAGATAGGATTGAAATTAACCAAGTCTCCAAAATTCTTTGTTTGGTCCTGACTTTTCTTTAAAAACCCTTGCTTTGCCACAGGGAGGTTTTGGCAAAGCACTTTTGGGAAGGGGGGAGGAAGAGGAAAAGCGGGGGAGGAACCTAAAAATCTCCACCTTTTGGCTGTCTCAAGTACTTGTCTGCCTGGAAGCTCAATATGATGCAATTAATGAACAGCAATCCTCCACCTTCAATGCTTCCTTCCCTTTCTCGAGACAGATGTGCTGACAGCATGGCACCTTCTTTAAAGGAACTCAGTTTTATGGAAGCTGATCTCTCAGCAAGGCACGAGTGGCTACAAGCTTTTGGCTGCCCCATGTATTTTCCAGCAAAATCACTGTGTTTCATGCCAAATGTCCAGAGACAGTATCAAGTGGAGATGAAAAACATTTCTCTGCAGGGTCCAGCAAAGGCCTGCTTTTATCCAGATCCCTTTCAAACGTCCATGCATGCTAAAATTCCTTTTACTTGTCTTGGAAAACACTCTTAAAGACAAATGTATCTCACTTGCAAGCTTTTTTTCCTCCTGTGCTGCACGCATTTTACTCTGCTTAGCTTTCATCTTATTTCTCCTAGACGTATCTTCATATGCAACCTCAAACAAGTTCTCTCCTTCCGTGCTTTCACATCTTACCAACAACATGCTCTCCTGACTTATATGCAAAATCAAGAAGCAAACCAACTCAAAACTCTACATATCTGGGTGCCTAAAGTTAAACACCTAAGTTACTTGTTCATCAGTGGTGCTAAATACCCACAATTCCTATCAACTCAAGAACTTTTGAAAATTCAGATAGTTCAGTCGCCACAACCTCCATTTCCCACCTGCCCCCAGACACAGAGAGATATGCATATCCTCAGCTTTACTCACCCAACTAATCGTATTAAGTTCAATCACACTGGATAAAGCAATTGCAGAAATTAAGGTCTTAAACTGGATTTACATACCTAAGTATAGGCACAGAGGTTTGATACATTTTTTGGTTTAAAAGTTAAAAAGTAAAAGAAAACAAAAAGATAGCAGAAAACAACTAGACAGCTGTACAGAATCCTGTCTGTCTGCCAGCCGGAAGAAAAGCCCCAGAAAGCATTATGAATATTTGTCCCTAGTATCAACCAGCTGTCATGAGAGGTAGGGCTGCAGCACAGCTGTCTTCTCCAGGCTTTATGGCTCACATCACCTTGCGAAAGCCATCTGAATCATGAAAACAGAAGAAAATATTCTCCTTGCCACAGTATGGGACATTAGAGATGAAAAGGTTTTTAACTTAGTCTTCTAACTCCTATGAAAACAATGTATTACCATCCCTCCGAGGATTTCATCTTACTCAGCTCTAGTTAATAACAGATTTTCTCCCCCTCCCTCTTAACTATGGAAATTTCTTGAGTGTACAGGCAAGTGCAGAACTGAATATTGTCTAGTAAGGATGGCTTTGTAATTTACAGGAGTGGGTTTGGGTTGCTACAAGGTCCCAAGAAACTTTTCAATCATATATCAAAAATCAGTAAAGTTCATGCAATACAACAGTTTGTTTCCCTACCTATAATTTCAGTTTAATAGCAAGAGACATTAGACAGCTTAGTTTTAATTATAATACACAAATAAACCAGAAAAATCCCTCCAGGTTGCAATACAAAATGAAGGGGGAAAGCCAGGAGAGTTTGATCATACTGTAACTATCCCATTTGCAGATGTAAGCACCCTTGCTATTCTAATCTACGTTTTTAAAAGATTGATTTAATTATTAAGAAAAAGGTGAAGTATTACACTAAACTGTTTTGGAAAATACATTTCTGTAAGCAGTCATAGCACTCGTTTTGAACAAAAGCAGAATAAAAACAAGTTCTGTTTTCCCAGGGGGTAATACAATGTTTTGTTTTTGAAATTCAGCCACTGAACAAGGTGAAATTTTTATACTGCCCTCCAACACTCTTATTAATTTCACATCCTACTGGGCATCAGATACACCTTAAACTTTCAAATTATATTCAGCCTTCTTGATCGTGGACATCTACACCATCTCCTTTTAGAGTCGCTTCTGCTCCTTTCCTCTTTATCCTGTATGTGAAATGCACATCAGCAGACAAAGTCAAATCGTCATGCGGTACAGAAGTTTACACAGTTTAGCTAATCACAAAGACTTTAGCAAAACTTCAGTTTCCTAATATTGCCAATGTTCTGACTCAGGGAAAGATCAGAGGAAAATAGTGATGCGCAGAATATTTTAAGTATTCGTGGGGAGAATTTTTTGTTTGTCCCTGTAAAAATTTGGATTAAGCTTCAATCATCACTCCAAACATGATTCACGTTTTTGGAATATTTTTCAAAAAAGACAAAATTTTCTATAAATTGTCTCAGAGTTAACAAAGCAATATGAACTTCTACACAAAACAAATTCGTTATTTATAGAGGATACACCTTTTCTTGAATCAGTATTGAACAATGGAAAGTGAAGTTTCAACAGCTTTAGACCAACTAAAATATCATTTGAACAGAAATACTGAACAGTAACAGTAAAGGGCAGGAGGGTGTTTTCCATGGCTGTATTTGAGATGCCTCAACTGAGAAACTTTGATGCTGAATCCCCAGTATTTTAATTATTTTTACTTCAATGTTTTGTTACTAGGATTCGAAGTAGAAATCCTGAAGTGGATGCAAAGGCACCATCTTCCTTTCTACTTGTAGCTGAAGAGCTTTGTGCATAGCACCAGAGGAATTCCTTCTGCTGCTGAAAGTCGTGGTGAGAATCTCCAAGAGGACAAAAGCATGGAAACTTCAGGAAGGGAAAGGCAATTGCCCATTTCATATCTGTTTTGAAATTACTTTATTCATTCTACATACATTACCAGTTCTAGAAGACTTTGTAAGAAAAGGAAATTCTTTTTACAGGTTACTGGCAGCTGAACTTTTCATGGAGCACTGTCTGAAGATCTTGCATAAAAAGGCAGTCAGCAGAAATATGCTCTTCTGGAAAGGGATGCTGACTTAGCAATACACTTTAAAATACACTGATCATACTTAACATACTGAACAGCTTCACTTTTTCAGTATTTCTCCTGCCTTTTCCATCAACTGGTCATAAAGAGAGAAGATAAAAAAAGAAAAAAAAAAGAAAAAAGAAAAAAGAAAAAGATGCAGAATCCTTTTCTGGGAATGCTTTCACCCTAAAGGAATGGGAGAGTAGGTGGCTTAAGAGTCTTGCCTCAAGAACAGTTACTGTCATTTGAAAGTATTTCTCTTGCCAAAAGTGTCTGGATTAAAGACTACAGTCCTTGCTATACATTTCAAATAATAAAACCAGAATATTTTTGTTTTGATTTTTTGAGCTGTCTTTACCTAAGACTGAGCTTCAGGTGTATACCGCATACGCAGTGGACTTCCAGTTACAACTTGGAGACTGAGTCAATTCCCATCACCATTCACCAGTAGCCAGCCAGCTAAATGGCTGTAGTACAGCAGAGGGAAATGGGGTCTTCTCCTCCTCATGGTTCCCCTGCCTGCCTTTGTGCATACATTCTGCTAGTCTAAGGAAAGAAGCAACATTTAAACACTATTCTTCTGCTTCGGCTTCATTTTCACTGAAGAAAGAGGTTGTATTCTGAACCTCAGCCAAGTAAACCAAGCAAAATCTTAAAACATGACACTTTGTAATTTTCAGATTAAAATTACAGACTCCCCATAATTTTCCCTCTGACCGCAAATTGATGAACATACTATGTTTGGTTCGTTGGTTTTTTTTCTAACTTAAGTTAGCTTTTAGGTAAGTGTTTCTCCTCCTTGAAAATTCACTGTGAATGATTACTATAGTACTCATCATTTTTGAGTGATGTCCACAAGAGCATAACAGAGGTGAACGCGAGAAACCTAGATACATCAATGTACCATGCCTTGATTTGCATTGCAGCATTATATTTCTTACTCTCTATCCTTGACTTTTAATCATCGGCTTATAGTTGGTAAATATTTATTTTTGTACATTTCAGAATAGTGAAATAATCTGCGAGAAAGTTTTAAATAACTTACCTTATTTTTTTGCCTGTTGATTCTCGTGAGTTGCATATTTTTATTTTCAGCAACACCTTGGACCAAGTCAAATTTGGAGTAACAAGGTTTGCTGCCTGGCAGGGCTTCTTGAGGACAAGGATGAAGATATGTAGAAGCTGAATATATGCTTGCATGAGTTCAGAAATTATTCTTACGTTTGTAAGGAGAGTAGGGTTTTGGCTTCAATAATGTCATTAATTAAATGCAACAATTACTACCCTAATAGCAGTTAGCAACCAGATTTAGAAATCCTTCTGCAGAAAAACAAATCACATGTACACCACATAAGTATTGTGTGTGTGTGTATAAAAAAAAAAAAAGTATAAAAATGCTATGTATCTGTGTAATGATAACTCACATATAGTGAGATATAACTCATTAGTTAATACAGTTTTTCTGGTTTATGACGTTGTAGTACAGTAAATCAACCTGTCCTTTTGCAAGTAGACTGGTATTAACTATTTACTCAGATTTTCCCAGTCCTTAAGCATGCAAACACACAGCATTATCTCACAAACGATGTTATCAATCTACATGTTCAACACTTACACAGTGTAACACACTATCGTGAGTAGGTGACACTAGAAGTCCTCTCAGGGGAAGCCTCTCAACTTGTGGTCACAAATGTAACTAAGTGGACTGTTGTTGTACCCGCCTCTTTAGGGAAGATCCATCAAAAAAGGAGGAAAAGGTAGACATTTCCCAAAAATCTGTTAGCTAACAGAGTGTACTGTTGCCCTTTGTTTTTTAAATGTTTTTTTTTTAAACTCTAGCAACAGACATTAGTAACGTGTCTCAAGCAGTTGTCTCCGGAAGCTCTCTATGAAATGGTTGCATCTAGTAATGAGGTAAATTGAATGCATATACACATGTATGTTCAGAAGTAGCAGGACTATAAGTGAACTGTTTGCTGGATGACTGCAGTAAGGATCCTTTCTGGTCAGCACCACTGTGTTAGATGATTAATTTATAAAACAGTCTTACAGAATTTCCAGTTATTTAAGCATTTCAGGGGAAGGATGCTAAGATTCAAATATCCAGGGTCTGAATACCGCAGTAGTAATGACAAAGCAGGGATTGATGCGAGAGTAGATACAATCTATGAGAGTCATAAGAATTAGAATATTTCAAAAATCACCCCCAAATATGTACAGTTTGTTTTCTTTGTGGGGCTTAATAGAGGTTGGCAATTTCTATGTGTTTTGTTTTGGAACACAATTTGAAGCAATGATTTGGGCTTGGCACTTGTTGATACACCAGCAAATAGTAAATCGCTAGAAACATCACAATCTTTTGAAGACAGGATTGATCCTTGAGCTATTTTCTTGGCTTTTACACTAGCTGTTTTCTGCTTACATTTTAAATGACCTTTAATTATGTGCAGATAATAAAAAATATGCCTTTATTTGACTCTATTTAACCGACCATTGAGAGTCCACAAAATCTTTTTACATTTGAGCAATTGCTTAGCAGGAAATCAGCCCAGCAATGACTTAAAAGAAAAAACCCTAACCCCGTCTTTAGGTCTTCTTTGCTTTAGGAATTTCTCTCCGAAGTTTCTCAGCTCTTTCCCAAGTTCCTATTTATGCATTTCTTTTTTAATAGACTAAAACATCTGCTAGACTTGGGGCAGTCTAGATCTGAGGAAGGGGGGTCCGGTACTTCCCAGGGAAAAGCTGTCCAGCAATTTCTGTCTTATATGCACGAAGGAATCCCCTTTTGGGGAGCAGTCCAAACCACAGTTCAGCTGGAGTGAGCAATTTGAGGTTGCCCTATAATGAAAACTCTAAAGCTCCTATTGCAGCCTAATAGGGCTGCTGGTGTGCGTTCACACAGTGCTACTGAAATGCCCTCCTCATTAAATGGGTTATTCAGAAAACAAAGTCTGCACTGACTTCAGTTTCTGAATAACTTTAGATACAATGTCAGGGTCAAAACTTAGCTCCCAAATGGCTTCAGGGTGCCAGAGTAACTGGTGATCACTAGGATTTGTGTAATATAGCAAGGGCAGGGGAATCAGAAGATGAAGAACTAGTTATCTAGTCAGGTTTCTTCGCAATCAAGGTCTTCTCCTGTTACACTGGTGTACTGTAAATTGCTAGGGAATTGCCGGTAAGGATGACAGCGTTTTGTCACAGTTGTGATTAAGAGACTGAATCCTTAGGGCCCCTTTAAATTGCCTCTCCTGTTGTCCTAATTCAAGTAGAATTTTCATTGTTTTCAATGCGTGGGAGGAGGATTCAGGTGGAAATACTAGCAAATTTCTCTTCTGTCCCAGAGAGGTATGCAAACAAACGGCAGAAGTGAACTTCTAGAGAAATTATTTTACTGCTTATTAGCGTCTGCCAGTTTTCATAGGTTTATCAGTACACATGACAATTCCCCTATAAAGTAATTTATGTGCTGTGCTGCAGAGCAACACTCGACTCTCGGTCTTTGATATTAGGGATAGTGAATTTGTAGGCACCTTCAGCTTCCTCAGCATTGCCATGGAACCTGAGTGGACTGCTGGACTAGTCTGAGTGCTGCTTGTTCCATTTACTCGGTCATAAATAACACATTGTTATTATCTCAAGCATAAACTGGAAGCAGTCAGGATTTTTAAAACCGTTAGTAAAACTTGATTGGAAAGCAAAGGTGCTTCATTTGCAATCGTACCTTTCTTAAATAAAGTAAACAGATAAAAGAGACATATCACTTTATAAACATTTTTTCTTGGTTCCTTAAACTTGTTTTGGCAGTTATTATTGTAATTATAATATGGTGGTGGTAAAAGTTGGGGGGTTTATGGTTTTAATGAAAAATTTGTGATATGCCCTTCCAAAGCTGGGAAAATGACAATTGTGCTTTCTCTCCTTCTTTAAAGAGACTGTACTTCTCTTGCCCAGACCACCACCACATGAGCAGGTTAATACCATGCACCTGAGGCCTTTCTGTACTCTAGTACAGAAAGCTAGCTCCCTGCTAAACATCCTTAGCCATACGGATTTGAAAATATACTCATTATTTCTATGTGTAAAAGCTTTCTGAAAACCTTATGAGGCAACTTCAGCCCACATTGACTGCTTAGCTTAATTTCTCTTCACTTTCCTTCACAGGTATAAATGTCCTTCTAAAAATGTTATTAAACGTGTTATGAAGGAAAGTCCTTAATTCTGTACAAATACTTTAAACAGCAGTCTGTCATAATTGCATGCAAGTTGCATGCAGTCTTTCTTGGTACCTTGTTTCTGAAGGAAAACATGGCTGTGTTTTATGAAAGCGTTCTCTTGAGGCATATAACGGTTCCTTCTTTTCTCTGCTGTCTTCTTGACTACTGTCAATGGGACTTCAAACGTTCCAGGTTCCCCCCCTGAGAAAGAGGGGGGGGTGAGGGGAAAAAAAAAAAAGAGCGAGCGCTGGGCTCCTGCTGCACAGCTCCAGAGCGCTGTGGGAACAAAGAGCCAGAAGTGCTGGGAGGGAGGATGGAAAACCAGTGGGAATGGGCAGGAGACAGGCAAGGCAGTGGGGGAAGGGGCTGTGGGGGGAATGGGAGCAGAAAGGAGCCAGATCTGGTAAGCTGAGATGAAGCCTGGTAGGAGAAACTTCTTTGTTCAGAGGAGAGAACAAAGGGGAAGGGGAAGGAGAGAAGATGGAAGAAGCATAGCTGTTGGGTTAGAAGAAATTAGTTATTCCTATCCACTCTCAGTGTGCACCCACGAAGGGGCGAGCCTAAACGCACAGAGGGAACTGATTAGCATGTGCCAAGAAACATACTTCTTTTGCTCTGGTTGTGACAACTAACATTATCTCCTTCCCCCCCACCTTCTTTTGGCACTTGATTCACTTTGGGTAAAAACAATTATACATGAAAATGTAAAGCTGAAAATCTAATATGGCAAAGCTACAGATATTGACTTCATTGATCTTGACACATTGATCTAAATGTATATATTTTTAGCAGCTCAGTAGTACTGGTTTCTCTTACACGGGACTGACTAATGCAAAGAAAACTAAGCTGACCCACAGTGATGCGAGTTTCCTCTAAATCTACAGCTTAAATTTGTGATGTATCCTGCTCCACTTCTTCTGGGGTATGAGAGATTTAGCAGGAAGAATTTGGCATTAATGTCAAAGCTTTTGTACTGTTTGTATATGTAACTGCTTTGTTGTAGGTTAAAACCTCCTGGTGGAAACCATTTATTTGTGGAAAGCAGAAATGCCAAATCTTCATGGGAAATTAATATATATCTTCAGTCATCAAGCAGACCATCTAAAATATCAAAAGCAGAGCAATACTTACCTTTTCTAAGTTAACTAATATCAATTCTTTACTGTAGGACTGAGTGTTTTCCTCCTCGCAATATTACAGCAGAGTAGTCAGCATTTCAATGTAATCTGCACTACAATGCCCTATGTTAATGCAGACAGATACTTCAAAAACAGAACAACATGTTAATGGTCCCTCCCATATAACTCTTGGGCCTAACAATTAGTAGCCACTTTTATTAGCAGTTAAGTGGAGAAATATACCATTTAAAAAATCTTACAGCCTTTGTTCTGGATTTTAGGTGACTTAAACAAAATGTGTCTTTACTAATCCCTCTTGTAAGCTTGCATGTCTGCTGTAAATAGCATTTTTATCCTCTGGCTTGTTGCCTGGGGTATAAGGCAAAGAAACAGGGCACCTTGTTTTCCTAAAACTGTTGGTTTCTTCTTAAAATTTATTTTAAGACATGAGTAAAGGCTGGCAAACTTTCTTTACTGGCCATGGATTAATTTTTTGTCCAGTTCTCTATCTGCTGTGCTTGGAACTCTGAAATTGGTAGCTGGAAATGCAGCTATTTATCTTGGCGTGAATGTGGTTAAACTCCGAATTTTCACTTATAAAATTGGATTAAACATTAATTTATCGATCAACCCTGAAAAAATGGCTCAAAAGAGAGCACTATCAACTTCAGGAATATTCTTCCTGTGGATGTGAATTGTTTATCAGAATAGCCATGCTCTTGCAAAGCGGGCTGCCCAGTCCGTTTTTGTTGTTTTGTAAAGTGTCATCACTGGCTTCACCTTTCACATATTTCCCATTTCAGTGGCTTCTTTCAAGACATGTTGGCTGTGTTCTGTGCAAGATGTATAAAACCAGCAGCCATTTCTGGAAGTAAGAAATAAACTTGTTCTCTAGGTTCTTTTTTCTGCAATGAAGTTACACTGTCCTTACATAGGCATCCCTGGCCCTGCTAGTAACTAGGGTGTTCAAGCCTTAAAACCAATCTCTTCTGCATGGTTGCAGTGTGACAAATATCCTCCAAAGGTTTGCTTACTTAGCAGTGGCCACTAATACATGGTCTTGTAATACCTGCTGCAGGGCTTTTCTTCCAACAGTTGTGGGGGCAACTGCTGGCACTTTGACTTCATCCATGTTTAAGTGAACTGAGAGTCGGCCGGCCAGTCCTCAGGGACCAGGAGGGCGGTTTATGTACCTGGCTAAATTTGCCTTGCAATTTCCAGCTGTGACAGGAAAAAACGATTTGACTGTCCATTTCACGTTCCAAAGAGTGAGGGAACCGATTTTTATGTATATAAAAATTTGGGGGGTATATCTATATACAGCTTCCTGGGGTTTACATATTTCCTTCTCCATCATAAATGATTATTAACTTTTTGGTATTCTCGAAACTCCTAGCTCTCAGCCAACATTTCTACCTTAAAATAGTTATTGTGATCCATCTGTAAGAGGTTTTTTTCTTCTCCACTAACCTTTTTAGATTCTTGCAAGTGTTCTCAACTCTCCCATTGCAAGAGTTGTGTTCTCTCAGACAGCTGAGTGTCTTGTCTCCGATACCGGAGTCTCTGGTCGGTTTATTTCTATAAGCAGTCATTGAGAAAGTGTAAGACAGCCCACTCATATGTGAAGTACAAAGTCTTTCATAAAATGAAACTGAAAACAGTTTTCTTCAACATAACGAGAATATGAACAGACTTCTGAATTAAAATATACTTATTATTCTGTTTCCTGAGGAGCTTAATTTATTGATTCATATTCAGTTTTGTTGCTTGTGTGTACCGGTACGTGGAATATCTTACACTGGAAAACATTTGCCTCCATCTTAGTTGTAGCACAACATCAAAAAAAAAAAATCTCTGGTATTGTGATTTTCAGTACTGTAAGTACATTAGCTCAAACTGAGAAATACACGTTTCGTGATACCAGCATAAACTTTCAGTTGCAGTAATAGCAATCGTTCTGAAAAATTACTTTGAAAAATTGCTACAGAAGAGGAAGACAAAAGAGCAGCAAAAATTCTTGTCTTCTTGCAGGGCCAGGATGATCGTTAATACCAGGACTTCCAAGTATTATATCTAGTCTGTACCTGATGTAGCTTTTTGAGAAATTATAAAAAGGCAATTTCTAGATTTTACATTTTAGTTATTCTTTTACAGTTTAGGAGATTCCTTCTTTATCTGCAGGATTAGTCCAATGAGTAAGTCTTGATTTGGCTTCCTAAAGTTAAAAAACAAACAGAAGTTCACCATTGTATTGAAGAACTAAGCATGTACATTAACAATATCGGTCCTGAACAAGGTATTTTTCATTATTGTATTTGTATTAGCTTCCTAAAAAAATACTTTAGTATTTTGCTACTTACTCAGGGAGGGAGAAAAATGCAGTATTTACAGAAGTAAGCATTTTCACAGAATGTGTATAATTTGAACTGGAAAAATCAATAAAAAAAAAATAATCTGGTTTTAAGTTCAGTCTGAGTCCCAGCACTGCTGTTTGTTAAACCAGCCTAATTGTTTGGAGCCAAGTACAACACCTGGCTGCCTTTGAGCCAGATTTCACATAAGCATGGTGGCTTATTTCCACGTGGGCTCCCTTGACTGGACTGCATACCCTATATGCACATTGGATGCAAGGAGATCTCCCCTCTGGTAACGCTCTGGAGGTTTCATGAGTGAGTGTAGCACAGGAGGCTGGTTTGATGTGGGAGTCTGGCAGAGGCGGCCTGTGCTTCTCTGCCTGTGAGTTACAGCCCCCGTGAGTTAAAAGGACATAGTAAGAAAACAGGTTAACACTGAGCTGACCCAGAGGACTTGGTGTCATTGCAGCAAACTGAAATAACACAATCTGAGCCACGAACATCAGTGCTTTAGTTGAGGGAGTTTTTTGGGTTTTCAAGTCAAAACACAGCTTTCCTATTGCCAAACTGAGTCTTGAGATTTCTTCTTTTTTGGGGGGGGACGACGACACGGGGGGAACGAGGACGACACGACACCAAAATATTTCAATTTTTTTTTTTTTCAGGAAGGAGAAAATGTTTCAAAATTCATGCATTCTCATTTTTCATCAGATCTAATTCTAACCAGATCGCTAAAACCTGTACCTTTAAATTTCCTAATACTATATTTTAGGAAAAAGGTATTAATATCAATATGTGCATGCTTATACACAGAGTTGGAGTCTCTGAGTGTTGCTGCATTCAGACTCGAGTGTGAACTCAAACCCAAATCTTTCTTTAATTGATCAGAAATTGAACAAAGCCTCAAAACTTGGTACAGCAGACTTATGGAACTGAACATGATGATGTAGAATAAATGAGGACCAACATACCAGCACTGGATGCTTCAGAGCCACCTCTTGAAGAGTCAGAGGCACAGGGTTTGTTTCTTGTGGGGCTAAAGCACTGGCACTGGATTTCAGATACTCTGGACTGCAAGATACATCAAAAATTCCTCTGAAAAGGCTTACTATAAACAATTAATTTAATAGACTTAATTTAAATGTCTACAGCATAGTACTGTGTTTGTAAAATAATTATATTAGATACAAATTTTCTATTATAATAAATTAATTTGTCTCTTCATTTATTTAGAACATCTCTTCTTTGGTAGTACAATATCAAACCTTCTCTACCTGAACTGAAAATAAACTATCAGAAAAATGTTACTCCAGAACACCTAAACAAATTTATCTAAAAATGAGCTGTGAAAATTGTATTTGCATGCATTTCTGCATTCAAGGAAACTCAAAATCAGTTTCTTTTAAGGATACGAAAGTTGGCACAAATGGCACAAATCCCTGGAAGGTAAATATGTGCCTTGCTCTGTTTGAAGAAACGTGGCTTCAAAATAACAAAGTTATAGACTTTTCAAAACACGCATCCTGGTTTGCACAGCAGGTTTTTCTTAACATCAGAAGCAAACACCAGGATGTGATGTTCTGAATATTCACGTTCAGTATATTTGAAAGATCACACCTACTTGTATTTGAATGTGTGATTACTTTAAGAACTGCATTGTTCTGAATCACAGTTACAAAAGGAAAAAGGCTTTGGAGACCTTATTGTTTATTATAAATCAGGTTTCTGCTTTCAGCCAGAGAATGAGAAAATATAGGCATTTTACTCACAGGAACTACTATTATGCCTGTAGAAATAAACTTTAAGTAGGGCTTCCTGCAAGAATGGCTGTAATCTAAGAAATATGCTGATTCAAATCATTATGTGGAGAAAACATACTCACATTTCTGTGACTCTATTATCTTCATTTCTCAATTCATCAAAAACTTTGCATGCTTTGGAAGATCTCTTGCAGTGCTGTCCCTGCTGCTTCTTTCTGGCCAAAACTGGAAATGCGTTAACCTCCATCTCTTTCTCAGTGGCACCTTGTGATTTATGTTCTCTTGGAACTAAATAATTCACCTTGGGACAGGAGAAACACAAAATTGTTTTGAGTAATGAAAAGCAACTCTGCACCCTCACTGCGGAATACTCCACACAGCTAAAAGGCATCAAATACGTTAACAACCAATAACATGCTCAGAACTGAAGGCATCTTTACCTCAAGCTTTGGATAACATCTATTAGTTACCAGAACTATTCACCACCTTCAAGTCTTGATAATAGTTTTAGACTGAATTTTGGAATGAATAAGAAAGTATATTTCTGCCAGTTAGCATGGTGGGTGAGATCCATGGCTCACTCAATTCTGAGTTAGCCAGCCCTCGCTCCTCAGAGGGTGGATAAGTGAGATAGGAAGAAGGACAGACATTTAAAGTAGGTACTTAAAAATAGGTAAGACAAATGCTGTCAAAATTAACCACTGTTTTAAGTGGGTTTGCTCCACCAGAGTAACACTTACAGTTAATACCTCTACACATACTGCTTATTAAGTACACAGTATAAAGAAATAATTGGAGGAATCATGCAAGAGAAGCCTGTGAAAGAACATTGTTTAAAGGTTTTGTTTCTTAAGAAGAGCTATACATCCCTGAATTCAGTAAGGGTGTCTCATAATCGTTTGATACTTTTCAGTAAAATATTAGGTAAATGAAGGAAATATTTATTTATTATGTAATTTTATTTTATTGCTTGAAATAATGGTTCTTATTTTAGTCAAATATCTGTCATTCATATATCAGAAAAATCAGAAATTCATTTCAAGCAAAATGGGTCTTTACTCTCAGATTTTCCCTTTGGCTTTCACATATCTTATTAGTGGTAAATACCTAGCATTCCTTTTTATGGTGTACTACAAAAATAAGAGCTTACTCCTGGCGCTACTAGAGTTCTGGACTCATACATGCAAACTGGTGTTCCGTTAGGAACCTAAGCCTTACTTTTAGTTTGTTATTTTTCAAAGGCCCATAGCACCCACAGCTCATTTTCTGCTACCTAGGATCCTGTTATCATTTACTTGAAAGGCTTATCTGTAGATATTAGATATCAGTAGATATCAGTAGATATTAAAAGCCAGTTTTAAAGCCTAGAAGATCTAAAAAATATTAGTCTGATGTTTTTTCTGGTTAATACTTGAGAATACAGTATTTCTAACCTGTAGGGTAACAAACCTGTGAAATTTACATCCAAGAACTACAGTTTATGTCTGTAGACAATTTCTTTTAATTTAATTTCTTTTAATTAAAATTCACGCAGAACAGGAGAGGTTGAAAATAGAAGACACGCCAGTTTTCTGGGCAGATTTACCACTGACGCTACCTAGAAGTGCAATTTTTCAAAACAATCTTTAAAATAAAAATTTTGGTTAGCACTCATGAGAACAAGAAGTTAGAGGTGCTGGAGGGCGTTCAGCCTACAGTCCTTGTCTGCCCACAAACTGCCACTCGGTATTACCAGATTTCTGCTGCCTCACTCCTGAACTCAACCTTACACCAGTTACACCAAACTGCATAGTTGTCTCAAAGGTTTCCATGTGCAAACTCCCTGCCTCTGGTACCTGCCACCCATCTGTCTGCTACAAGCTTTAATTAAGAAGCAACTAGTTTTAGTTTAGACCCACACACTCCCCCCTACAGCAATACTCTAGAAAGGTACTTTAGTCCTTAACTTTGCCTTGCAAACCCTTCATTAAAGAAAACAAAGCAGAAAAGAAAGCTGTGATCAATTGATTACTAACCAGATCACGGACGCTGTACACATTTTCAACAGCTGCAAACTGGTTGTTTTTCTCCAGCCTCCTGCTCCAAGTAGTACTAAATAGAGAAACACATTTAGAGGAAAGCAATAAAGTTCATCGGTCTCTCTCTATATATAGCAGATATTATCGCTGCTGCTGAGTCCCTGTCCCTCATGCAATACAGCATGCCTGGGATTTAACTGTGGATCTTCCCTGAAAAACTGCACCTCTGCACACCTTGTCTGTAATGGTTCTCCCTCCACGTTACAAATGGTCTGCTGCTTTTCTGGACAACTGAGTGTCTTTTGTCATAAAAGCAAGTGCTTCATCAGAGCTCAAGTATGGAAACAGGTTTTCTTGCACAGGGAAGAATACACTGATTGGGTGTAAATTTTAAGTTACTTAGCTTCCTATCCAAGACGGAGCCTCACTGTGACTTTGTCCTTGCAAAAAACATTAACAAGCGTGAAGGACCATCAAAACACTAAAGCTGCTTGCCATCTTAACGGGATAATATTATAGTCAGAAGAGCTATTTGTATTCCTAAGTGTTTCTGAGAAGCTTGAGCAAGATGTTTGCAAGGAGGTCCCTCAGCTTCCTAAACAAGATTGGGGTTCCACGAGGAGAGGACTTTTTTTAGCAACAACAAACGCAAGTTGCCACTCTGATCCTCCAGTTCACATTCATAGATCAAGATGCATTGCATTTCTATCTATTGCTCTGGTAGTTGAAAAAGGACTTTGAAATGGGAATACAGTGATCTGGTCTTAATGCAACTGGGGTTGTCTTTAAGCATTGATCTGGTCCTCTGTCTCTAAGGCCTTTTGGTCCAATGGAAATGTGTTCATTCATGCAACACAGAGCATGAAACACAGCAAATTTATAACCTTGCTTTACCAAAATTTGGTGTTATACGTGGGGAAATAATCTGAAGTTTAATCAGCTTTTCAGGTACTTAGTGTCTGGCCTCTTTCTTTCTTTTCAGAACATGGTTAACATGGAAGCATATCTTTGATAAAACTCAAAAGACCTAAAAATGTCTTCATGTAAGATAAAATTAAATATCTTCATATATAATGACAGCAACTGACCTCCTGTATGATGCCATATCAAGAAAGGCAAGATGATACATATGATGCAAGTAAAAAAGGTGCTTTTCATGTTGGAAATATTTCTTACTCCTTTTTGAGGTTCTGTACTGCAGGTAAAAAAAAAATATTAGAAACTGTGATTATTATAAACTGTCATTATTATAAACATTATTATAAACTGTAAGCTTACTTAAAGAAATTTTCTTATTTGGATCAACTAGGGGATAAACGTTGTCTTTATAATCCTGTATAACACTTTATATGTAATAAGCTCCTGAAATACCTATTCACTTAATTTGATAAAGCCTTGAATTACACTCAGAAATACACTAACATCAAAAACAAAACAAAACAAAAACGTAAAAAACCTGTGGTTAAATTAGTTTTCTATCATATTGGAATAGTTGTACAGAGATTTTAATATTCTTTATAAAATATAATTTTTTATATTTTGTATATGAAAATATATAGTGTTTAACTTTCCCTATTCTGCTGACTGGTCCAGCAAGCAAACATGACCTGTCACTAACACTCTCTGCCTTTCATGATTTCACTGTGCAACTGTGTCAGTCTTATACATGTAATGTTCAGTTCGTGATTTACAACGAATAGATAAACTGTCATTAATGACTTTGAGTAGCAATTTTTAATTGCAGCAATCTTTAATTTTTATATGTGTATGCTGGCAAATACATCGAGTTTTTAATTTTGCTTTTCTGTATGAATTCAGCAGCTTTCTTGCCTCCTGAAGGAAGCAAATCTGGTAAAAAATCAACAAGGTATTTTATTTCTACCGAGGGTTATCTGACCTCTAAAATTCTTGAGTGACTTGAGGATCAGCTGTAAGCTAAGACTCTGGAGCTGGGCTTCAGAAGACTTCAGGAAGCATTCTTAATGCAGGATCAACTTTTAATATACAAATTACTGATGTGGATGACTCGTTATACACCACCTTCAGCATTCTGTCTTCCACTTGAGTGAGTGCCTAACACAACTGGTAGGACTGTACAGAAACAAGAGCAGGGCTTGGTGGGCTGCTCAGTTACGCACTGAAAGCAACCAATTGCAGTACTGCGTGGGCTGGCTTTTCTGTCCTGTATGTAGCATTAGGCTAGAAGTTATACTGAATAAAACTCTTGAAATAACAAAATATATCAGACACAATAGTGTAGCCTGATGCCATCTTTGCAAACAATCTGTGAAACCAATAGGCTGCTACATCTAAAATAATGTTTAAGATGAACAGATGTGACATCCTATGGCCCTGACCCTCCAATATGCCTGCGCCTATATGCAGTCTTTGGGACTTCGGTGACTTGTTTATGCAGAACTCCTTGCAGACCTGGTAAAAATAAACCCCTGCTATGAAGAACAACAGAGAGGGAAAATGCAGCTTAAATTTCATCTGGAAGTTCTATCCTCAGGACTTTTAAAGTTGTATTTGGTAAATGCCATGTCATAGCTGCTTGTAGCACCTACAGATTTAAATACATACAGCACTAGTTCTGTGAGTAATTGTGAGACCGCTCATGTGCCCCGTGTCTTTGGATGACTGGGATTTAAAAAGCAAATGCTCCCAATGTCTGCTTACTGGAATATATGTCCCTTCACCTTTGAATCCAAGTTAATACATGATTTATTTTTTTTTAAAGAGTCACCAAAATCCTCCCACATTTAGGTAAATTATTTTGCTTTCTGCAGTAACAGAGCATGTCCACTGTTACTAGAAGCTCCTCTGCTTTTTCATAATCTTGTCCTTCAAGCACCTGGAAAAACACCAAAGTGGGGAGAATCAGGGCTCCTGGGAAATACGGAGTTAACGTAACCCAGGCTCGCCGCCACGAATAGGAAATAGCTTACCCCTGCAGTCAATTTGCCTAATTGATTAGAAGCCTGATTGCATCCCTGAAGGGCTGGATGCCCTGCGGGGATGTGCATGCACAGAGGCAGGGAGCTCACACGGCAGCTTCACAGAACAGCGGTCTCCGGGGCTGAGACCTCATTTGCCGCTTCTGGGTCAGCCCTGGCGCCCGCCCCCAGCGCGCTGCCGAGCCCAGCATCCGCTCCCAGAGCCGGAGAGAGGAGCCCAGCGAGAGGAATCTGAGCGCCACCTTCTATAGGTGGCTGCCGGACGGGCCCAGCTGGCAGGGACACCAGCCGGTGTGTGAGGGAGGGCGCCCAGCCCCCTGCGGCGGGGCTCCCCGGCAGAAGGAATGTTGTTTCGCCCACCCCAGCGCTCCCCACCCATCAGCAGGAAGCGCTTCGCTCCTCTGGTCTTTCCCGCTCCTTCGCTTCTCAGGAGCGGGAACCAGAACCGCCTGAACGACAGAAGTCCCAAGGCCTGAAAAACTTCCCCGAGGGTCAGAAACAACCGGAGCGGCCCCGTGGCTCCCTAAGCGGCTCGGCAAAGTTGCCTCGTGAAGCCAGTGGCAGGCAGCAGGTCACAGTACAGTAACTCAGGCCATTGCCGGCACTCGTTCGGCTTGGCTTCATTACTATCACCGTGATAAAGACCAGCGATTTTTTTTCTACTTCCCCTTTGCCCCTTCAAGTCCCTACTTGCTCTTGACTTTTCTGAATTTCACTTTGATACTCTGACACCTCAGTTGTTCTCCCAGACAGATATAATTACAAGAGTTCAAATAAACCTTGTTTTTGTCGGGGCAGGGGGTGAGGGATAAGGAGAAAGCACGGGTAGCAGAGAGGTGCTGTGAAGATTGGCTGGGAGAACTCACCTCCTCCCCAGTTTGGAGCAGCTCTTCAGGTCTTTTCTGCAATTCAGAGGGCCCAGAAAGCTGCGACTGTGGGACGTAATCCAACATTCAGGTTTAGCGTAAAACAGAAATAGCAAAAAGTGAGCCCAATAGGATAAATAGGGATTGCAGACTGCCGACTGTGTTTCAGTGTGCAATATTCCACCTTCTTCCAATGAGACCTCACCGTCCTTACCTTGAGAAAGAATCTGACGACAGTTCGAATTTTAAAAAGAAGAAAAACCTGTGTGAAGGCTCATTCAAAGCATCACACCACAAACCAGCATGGTGGCTTACAGTGTGCTACAGCACTCATTCAGTGCTGATGTGAAGGAAAATGCCTTTTATTTCCATCCCCACCAGTCACTGGAATTTCTGGACAGTCCCCAAATCCAATACAACCTGCTCTCCTTAAACTTGTGGGACTTAGTGACCCCCACGTTGCTAGGGTGGCAAGGTACCAAAAGAATAATAAATGTATTTCTGGGGACTCTTACAAAAAGTAATCGCTCCGATCCAGACATCACAGAACACAGTTCTGCTTTCCTGAGAGCAGAAAATGAGTCACAGCTTCAGGTACGGTTCACCTGGAAGTGGCTTACAGGGATTCTCCTTTGTCTCAGTGCAAAAAAAGGCGGTCAGCTGGTGAGGGCAACGCAGCCTTCACCCAATCTCTAATGCAGTTTAAAAAGGAGAACTATGGCAGCGGTTACACTTTTATTCTGGTGACATTCATAAACCACCTGGAACAGAGACACATGGGGAAAGTGAGCCTAGCCTCAACAGAAGAATTATTTCTGTTACCTCCAATTCAATGTCTAGTTCTGTCACTAGACACGCTGCTACATTATTAGAAAGTGGGGCCGTATTTCTATCAGGAAGATAGATCTTGCTTTTTATCCTATTGCTTCTCAACTCCTTTTTTTTCTAGGCCGTGAGTCCTTGTATATCCATTCACTTCACCATTGCGGCTCCTGATCAGTATTTTGAGGACAACTATTGGAAGCACTGGACACATTTTTAATCCTTTTGACAAAATATATATACGTTCCTCCTGTATTAATCTTAGGTTCCATAATACGTCACACAGTGACCTGGATGACAGAGTAGTGGATGCATTTATTAAACCTGAGGATAACACCAGGTGCGAAGAGGCTACCAGGAAGCTGGGCTTAGAATACAAAGTTATTTTGATGAATCGCAAGTGTGGTCTGAAGAAGCAGCAGGCTATCCAGCACAAACAAATTCAAGGTAGCGCACACAAGCAAGAATCATCCACTGCATGAAGACAGGCTGCAAAACAGCTGGTTAGAGAGCGAGCTCTACAGAGATGAAAGCTGAGGAGGCTACTGAGGATTGCAAGCTTAGCAAGCCCAAACACTGCAAGAGGAACTATAAGCCTAAGTCCAGCCTAGAAGTCACAAAACATAGTAATTCAATTAAATGCTGCATTACAGCTTCAAGGGGAGTACTGTATCCCGTTGTGTGTGAGGCACTTCAAGAGGGACACAGAGCAGCTGAAGAGAACTATGAAGATGAACAGAGGTCTAGAAAATGCAATTAATTAAAATGGTGTTAGCTTAAAAAGACTGAACACGCTACGGTCTGCAAACCTGTGGAAAGGAAATTACAGGGTTTTTTATTTATTAGTTATTCCAGGGAGAAGAAGGCAAAAAAGAATGGGCTTAAGCTGCAGGAAGAAGGTTAAGGCTCCAGACTGAGATACATTTTAATGGTAAGGCGAGAGGGGGGCTCTGGACTAAGTTTGACAGGGAGAGCAGGTCCCTGTGGAAAAGTTAGATAAATATCTGTCAGTGATGAGTGGGTGTTATCTGAGGCTGCGCTGGGCAGGGGAGTGGATTAGAAGAAAAGAACCTTCCAGTTCTACAGTTCCAATAACTTAGTAAGCCTAAAAAATTTGTGGTTAATATAATTTTCCGAGATCCTCATCCCTTCAAAAAATGTATAGGTTTTGACAAGGGTTTCCTAAAAATAAAACAGAAAACTTATGAGCTAAGCTATCAATTCACCTATATTCTACCATCCTCTACAAAAAGCTGTTATGTGTTCATAATATTTTATTGTAATATGATATCGGGAAACAATTTTTTTCTTATGCTTAACCAAATAAAGAGTGCAACAACCCATAAACACTAGACAGGCTTTAAGGCCATTAGTCTACAGAAATTACTTCTGAAAACACCATTAATTCTAGCTACAGTACCTGATCTTAAAAAAAATAAAATAAACACTGCTATACTGGGAGTTGTATCGCCTAGAGGGAAGCACCTATCTGCATGCTCTCTGGTATGCTTTTCTGTTAATTCTTATGTCCAGAGACAGAAAAACAAACACCAAGGAATAACAGGCAGATTTATTATACTAAAGTATTAAAAACAGGTTCTGCAAAAATAAATAAAATAATAGCTTAAACTAATTTACATAAATGTTTTTCTTTACCTATGATGCATTAAATTATGTATTTTAACTGCAGTTTATAAACATGGGTTAAAACAGTCTTTTTAATTTTCTATTTAAAAACATTGTATGAAAAACACCACAAGAAAATAATGACTCCAAAATATTTTTTAAATTATGGAAACCAGGTGTGTATAACACAATACACAGTTTGGTGCCCTCTTTTGCCCCTTTTTTGAAGTTTTTAAAACACATCGGCACACTGTACCTGGTTCAACTCCTGTATAAAGCTGAAACATTTCTACCTGGACTCAGTGGATTTGTACTCATATCCAATGTTACTTGTTCTCTGCTTGAAAGAAAAAAAGAAAGAAAAGACTCAGGCCTATTGCAGTTACAAATCACAATGAAGTTTTACACCATTGATATTGCACCCTTGGACTTTACTGAGATCACTGCACTTTACAGCAGGACAGTAGATCATTTTGTTGATTCCCTGCCCCCACCCCCCCTCCAGCCTGAAGGATTTTTTTGCATCTCAAATTCCCAAATGAATTTTCCCAGGCTTGAGCAATACCCACTGAATATATTCAGGATTTTACTATATTATCCTTTAATTGCCCATAGCAATTCTCAGCCCGGTAGATAGTTCATTCAGTTCTGAATTATTAGCGTTATATTTATTATTAAAATTATAAGTTAGGGCATACTTTGCATCTGCTTTCTTAGAGGATCTTTAGCACTTCAAAATATGTTTGGTTTCCTTTTTTATTTCCAGTTGCAGTCTTCCATTTGGAGAATGCTTTTGCCAAATTTGCAACAGGAGAAATAGAAAATGTTTTGAGCGTTTAGGTCTCTTAACACCTATCGTGAAGTATCGCTATCATTACGTAGGCAAGAATATGCAAATAATTTGAATTGCCCCTACAAGAAATACTTATTTTAATATCAACAATTACGCATCCCTCTGTGGACACAAATAGATTTCCTTACCCTTAAAGCGTGTTTAAATGTAAGCCGTTTCAGTCACAAAAGTACTTAAAAAAACCCCACTCCCATGTATAAGGATCTGACCCTAACATACACTATTAGCATCAATGTACTTACTCTTGATTTACAGTCTTGTAAATTAAATGTGTGTGGTTCCTACATGGATGACAGCTACAGTTTGTATTTTCTCCCTGAAGACAATTTAACATGCGTAGAAAGTACAAGGAACATACTAGTCCAAAACGAACTTTTGGCTTCTTGAGGGCACAGAAAAGTTTGATTCCTGCAGTGACTGCAATTCCTCTACAAGATCCCTCCAATTTGGCTTTCAGCTACAGTAAAGCAAATCAAAAGCAACCTCCTGGTGCTAGCGTGGATATTGACCAAAAGTTAACACTATATACATATATAAAAAAATTCTACCTGTGTACCCCAGAGGTGTGTCCCGGTTACTATGGAAACGGTAATCATGAATTTCCTGGCTAGAGTGTGATCAAAATCCTAACTTTCAACACTGCATTAACGTTGTTTTTCACACTTGCAAGATACAGATTTTAGCTGTAGTTCAGGCGTTCCCAAACAGAATAAGCTCTTTTTCCCGACATTGCGCTAAGATGTTAAACTTAAAAAAAAAAAAAAACCAAACCAACCCAAAACAAAACAAAAACCCACCACCAACCAAAAAAACCAAACCAACCAAACAAAAAGGTTAAAAAAAGTCACAGTCACATACAGATGAAACCCTTACAGTATTAGCTTCAGCATTTCCAACAAATCTCCACCAGTTTCCATTCAAACTGGTGCCTCAATGTACCTGAGACAGCTAATTAAAAGAGGAAGTGGTCAAAGTCATGCTTTTTTTGTAAACTTCAAAGGTGATCCCTCTCCTTCCTCCTCTTTACATTTTACTGTCTGGCTTTCTGCCCATCCTGCAGCTGTTAGCTGAGCCTGTGTTTCATGGCGTCAAACCTGCCTCCTCACGGTCCATAAAGTTACAGCAGGGATCGTGATACGCAGGTGTGGAAAAGCCAGAAGTGCAAGATGGGCCCGTTAATGATTTTTCTGGCACCCCATGCTGAGCTGCTGAAAAAAGAGAGCAGCTCGCACAAGGCAAGGGACTCTTTGTTTGCAAAGGTATTTGAGGTCATATTACTTCTCCCACAGCAAAGGTGTTGGGTTTTCACTTTAAGGGCTGTTTACAGAAATGATTCTCCTTTTATACAGCTTTTAAAAAATGCTTTGAGGCTTTAATTGGACACAGGATTTGCATCACACCAGTATGAAAACTCTTACTTTTTATTTAACCCCCTATTAAATCATTCAATGATCTTACTCAATGATAAGCAGCCAGCTCCCATTATGTGGGCTTAACAGAGGAAAACAAAAATCAAATCATTAGGGGTTCATCTCTGTCATAAGCTTTAATCTAGGAATTTCTGCTCCCATTTACGTTTAGGTAATGAAGGCAATGAAGGCAGAGGGGACCAACTGCTGAAAAAAAACCCAAAACCCAAACAAAACAAAACCAGGAAAAAGCACAACAATTTGCTGCTGTTCTTGAAAAAACTGAATAACGTAATAACTAATATCTAAAACTCTATGTTTATAAAAATCACTTAAAAGTCTGCTTTATTTTAAATGTTGCTCAACCTGTGATCTGAACTGTGCCCAAAGAACAATGTTAAAGAACTCCAGCTCAAGATTTTTAGGAATGGGTGCCTGAAACCAATACCCTACAGGAACCATTTCCAGAACACACATGTGACACATGATATTCTTCACCACTCAAAATCAATGGGACTTAAATTTTCAGATCATCTGAACACCGAGGCACGGCCCAGAATTCATAAAATATTTAGGGGTACTCGTTGAAGTTGGGCACTATCTCCCACCAGGAGAGAGAGCCTGAACAGTTGCATCTGGGCTTTCAACTTCATCCCCAAGCCCCTAGTTAGGTGTGGGACGTTAGCGCTTCTGCAACCTCTAGGTCCTAGATCCCCTAGCACCCCAATTTTGAGGCATCTGTATTTTAACCCTGGACCTTTTCATCAGTGTTTTAAAGCTGAACATTATCTTGGTGCTAACAAAGAGTGAGCAGATAAGGATGAGAGAAGCAGCTTGTGAGGAACATATTGTAAGGGGATGGCAGGTTTAAGAAGAGCTACTGAGGCAGAAAAATGCTGGCTGCACTGTTGTCTCTGCTGTTCATCCATACATCATTTATTTTTATCATAAGTTTAGCAAAGTAGGGATTCATCTACACATAATTCTGTAAGAGAGTTACAATTTCTATTGCTACAACTCCTGAAGATACAGAGCTGTTGAACGCTGCCCAAAGATGCAAGTTCAGTTCTGGAACTGCGTATCCCTCTAGACCTACATGATGGATATGCCCCCACTGGCAAGCCGCAATAGATGAATTTCAGGCTCCTGACCGGCTCACTCCACACACACACACACACACTTTATTTCCCTGAATGACCATTTCTGATGCAGCAATTCCTCGAAACTCAAACCAGGATTGGGAGCAATCACAAACCTGAAGAAAAGCAGTGACAACTGTAATTGAGCTGGAACCAGGAGCATTATGCTTCTGCTACCGCTTCAGCGTTTGGTTGTGTTACTGAGCAGCATCTGAAGTTGTGAGATAGCAGACATCTCTTTAAGAAAGGCCAGCAGGAACCAGAATGGACCTTAGTGTCTGCAATAGTGAAGAACGCAGTGTGGTTTTCTCCATGCCTGCAGTTACAACTTGCTCAGAACTGGCATGGCATGGCATGGCTTTGATGACAAACAAATGGATCAGGTGCCCTTTCTAAGGACATTAAGGAATGTTGTGCATGTGTTTCTAGCTGCTCCTAAGTCCAGTTCTGACAACAGAATTTCAAGGGAACTTGGTACATGTAAGACATTGTCTCTCCTCTCTTCCAACAACTGCTGTGGAAACTGTGCCAGTACCTTCAGTGTGGAAATATAACACAAACTGCTCATCCCAGGACTCTGCAAAGATGGTTTATATCCAAAAAAGCAACCAAAGTTCAAAAACCTAACTCAGAAACAGAACTGTCAGAGCATCCACGTACAGCAGGGAAATAGAGAAAGAGCTATAGAGAAGGTAACAACTCTATATTTTTGCCAGAATCTTATTTCCCAGCTGTCAGAAGGAAGAGTAAGTTGAGCTTACGAATAATTGCTTTTGCTGGTTCCCTTGACCGCCAGACTAATCTTTAGCTATCCATCCTGCAGCAGTCTGTAATAAACTCCCCATCTGTGTTAGCAGATACATTTTAACAGCAAAGCACAAGAAACAAAATCTCCTTTTAACCTCAACAAATCTCAACAGCCTCTGTGCTGCACTCACAAGCCACCTAAATTACATGAACTGGCTTTTCTCATTATGTTTGTGATGGCCCCAAATGTCTTCCCAACCACATGTTACGTAGTTCATGAAAACTACCCTGCCATCAGCTCTTCAAGAAAGAAGCTCTGACCTTGCAGCTCTGGAGGGTGACGAACCAGTCTTCTGTGCTCTCACGAGAAAATAAATTTTTAAAAAAGCATGTTAGAAACTGAAAAGCTGAGAGGGGCTAGGTATGGTGGGTAGGTGTTGCAGAACACTATGGTAAATTATCTGCTCTGCCACGGGACTCTTCAATGGCCACATGCATGCTATGCAGTCTTTTTTGCACCACAACTTCTCTCTCTGATGGTGGCAGCAGCACAACCCTCATCTCACAATGAGAGGTTGCAATGAAACAAGCAAACAAACCAATCTTAAGGGCTATGAGGTGCTGCAATATAAAAATAATTGAGACAATAATTTTATCTCAGACTGATTTTTAGGTTTGGCCTTTCTCTAGACTTCTGTAGGACTCTTTATTCTGAGATTCCCAGCCTTCTTTTTTATGGATACTGCCAGCAACAGTGAGTGCCACGAGCAGCATCCTGATTTTTGCTGCATTACAAGTCCCCTCTGAAATGCCTCAGATCACAGCTTGGTAAAGCCAGCTACAAGCCTCAAGGAGTGAGCATCTCACCTCCAGGTGTGCTCACCTGTTCTTCACAGGCAATTAAGGACTCTGTCTGGGTTCAGCTGCTGAGCATCCTACTGGGACTGCGCTATGGGGTTTTCTCCACCAGCTTCAGCTCTGCCCTCCCCAGCACAGCTGTGGCAGTGACAACTGCAGCTCCCAGCCACATGCTACACTGAGATGATTCACATGCCACAAGTGACATGTACCACAGTAGGACATCCCCTGCTTTACTAAATCCTATAGGCTACTTAAAACACCTAACAGTTATCAGTGTTGCACACTGGCAAAACAGTTTTTGCAGACCACTCTTGCTATCTCTGCTCTGTATCAGCGTAGTTGTGGGATATATTTTAAACAAGTACCTTTGCGGTATCAAACTCTGATTTATACCAGCTTATTTGTCCAACGTTTAACGTTATGTGGTGTTATTATGACATGCTCCTTCTTAGTCTGAAATCAAAGGCTTTAACCCTAAGGCTGAAGGAGACATAGCACAACGCAGTGCAAGGTTACATCTCCTGTTTGAACCTGGATGGAGCACCAGGCTACCAGGGCTATCCTGCTTCCTACAACTCTGCTATCTTGCTCAGAGAATAAGAAGTTTCTAGTAGACCTTGATTTTCCCAGACTTGTTTGCAAACTTTTTTGATTAAAAATATTTGGGGCTTGCAGTTTTTCTTGAATTCTGATTAGCTGCTTATAACAACTGAAACAAGTATAAGCTATAAGCAAGTGTATGTGTTTTTATTTTTAAATTGAAACAGTGTTTTCAAATTGTAGCAATTTCAAAACTATCAAAATGCTGAAAGTCTGTGAAATTTAAATCCAATAAAACACATTGTGAAAACCAGCCGAGTTCAAACATATAAATATTTCCCATTTCTTCATTTATCCCTTTTTCAGTCAATTCTAATCAAAGAAATGCTAAAGAATATTAAAACTTGATAAATCCGTGATAATATGACAAGAGCTAAATCTTGCCTGATCTGGCAGCTGAGAGGAAGGTGGGAGGAATTCTGAGGGAACAGTCGGAGTGAGAAGTGAAACTGAAGAACTGATCAAAGGGAACAAGGACTCCCAGGCACAGTGAGAAAAAGCGTCACCATCCTGGAGAGATGAATGAAGAAAATCTGTAAAAAACAGGGTCCTCTTTGTGCTGCAATTGCCCCAGCGCTGTTCAGAAGAGTTGATTTTTAGCTGTTACATTAGCCCAATTCAGATAATTCCATTAGCTTCCTTAAATTCACCTTGTTATCTCAAATAATATCCCAAGCTCTGGAGTGCATTTCACTATACACTGGGTGCAAGTACAACACCAGATATGACCACATTTCAGGGACTATCAACCCAACTGGATATCGAAAGGCCTAACGAGCTGATGTTTAAAAAATTTTTAATCTAAGAATCTTGAAAGGCAAATAGTACAACACCATGTTAGTAAGAAACAAATTAGACAGCTGAATTTTTCTTTTTATTGCTGTTGTCAACAATGACATTCTCTATACACTAAGTAAATAACTTTCAGACTCAGAAGATCATTGTGTTTTAAAGCACTAATTAATGCTGTTCATTTTTCTCTTAGATAAAAAATGAAATTTTGTCTATTGCAACAGTAGGTGGTTTTTTGAGGCATTTTCTACTGTAAGTGGGAGCATAAAGGTCCTTCAGGTATGGTATAGACAGTTATAAAAGTGATGGGAGGGAAACCGTGTAAATTAAAAACCAAGCAACCAAACCTCCAAAAAACAGGGAAAAAAACCCAGCAGAACACTCTGCTCCTTAATTCTGAAGTCCTGATACTGACCATTTTTTCAAGCTGGCACACCTCAGTGCTGCCCCATAGCTCTCATTCACGTAATTTTTTTCTGGTGCTGAATGGAGTAGAGACACAATTTCTGAGCACATACAATATTTCAGGTGATAGAAAAAGATCATGGCGGGGAAAGGGGGAAGCACTGTTTTTTAGTAAATAATTAAAAGGCATTTTGGAAGACTTCATCACTTCCAGCTAAAGCTGAAATTTAAAATACTGTCTTAAGATTCCATTTTCTGCTCCTGACTGAAGTTAGCCACCTGTTTCTATGAGCAGCATCTATGCTTTGTGTATAGTAGTTTCTGTGTAGCAATAATTGTTTTTAATGTTCAAGAAGGAGCTGTACGTCTCAAGTTGGTCAAAAGATGGACACACAGAAAAAAAAAAATCAGTGAAGGGAAAGAAAGAATTTATACAGGGCTTCAAGACCTGTTCCAGTCAAGGCAGTGGGGCGGGCTATTAGGATGACCACAGTCTGGGCACTCTGGATGAGCTCAGAGAACTTGTGCAATGCTCAGGCAGCAGCACAGAGGCAGCAGTGGAGAAGACGAAAATAGCTGAGGATATTAGGAAAGCAAGGCAATATGAGGTACTGCAATGGAGAAGAAAAGCTTTAAGGAGCTTTGAAGATAAGAAAACATGGACATCCAGTGAAAGATCCTCCTATGGGAGTGGCACAACTCAAGCAATAGGACAAGAAAGTATTTTAGCTCCTGTGCTCTGAAGAATGGAAGTATCTGTCCTGAGGAGGGGGAGGGCTAAACATCATTGTGTTGTCAAGGTGAGACTAAATCTAAGTTTGAACCATGGTCCAGTGCAACAAAGAAATGGCATTCAAATCAAGTTCTCCCTATATCTACTGGATATAACTGGAGGGAAAAAAACAATTTAAAAATCTGCTGTTTCATCCTCAGCAGCAAGGAAGAAGGAGGACAGCCACACTTGTTTAAAACCAGTATATGCATAACATTTAGAACTAGTGATATATAATATATTTTTTTTATTGAGAGCATTAGAATGGGGAATTTCATTGGAAAGCCTGGAGGAGGGGGAACTGTACCAACACTGCTTGAAACCCTTCTCTATGTGCAAAGGACAGGCAAGACCTTCACAACTCCAGTGATACATTAGCCTCGTGTTGTGCAAGGCTGGACTACTCCTCTTGCACTTTATGGACATACAAATAAAGTATGATTAAAGCCAAAAAATATGCCTTGAATGACTTGGTAAGTTTGGGTTTTTTTAATTATTATTTTAAAAAGACACATCAGAGAGGTATTAAAATTAGAATTAAAAAAGGATGGTTATAACATAACTGCCTCTTCAACAGGTGGGGATTGACAAGTTACAAATATTTTCCTTTTTAGTACAGATAACTTTTTACAGCAATGAAATCAGCTCTCGAGTGCTTTGAAGCCAATCATAACCAAACCACCCACTGACTTATGAGTAACTCTGTAGAAATGGCTACCAAGTGCAACCCCAGTAAAGCCACTGGAAAAAACTACCGACAAACACGGCCTTTATTTCATACACTCAGCTTGGTAATTATAGAGTGAAATTCAGCTGAAAGGACCCAGCAAGGGCTGGGATTTTCACACTTACCTTAGGAAATATTTGCTCAGTTTCTTTTTGGGGCTTCGTGTGTTTACAGTGATGAGGCAGACGTTGGCAGCATGCCGATTCCTGTACTCTGGCTGGGCGCCGCAGGCAGAGGAAAGAAAACAAAGTTAGAAGGATGCATTTTCTAAATGAGTTGTTCAACTCATGATGGTGTATTTGCCCCTTGATGTGCCATCCTAAAGTGCATCTTCACCTGGAAAAAAGTAACTAACATAACAAGCAGGACTGTTTTAGAGACTATATTTTCCTTAATCAAGCCAATCTGCATTTCTTGGGGGGGGGGGAGACTTGTGAAAAAGACCATATTCTGTTTTTTCCATACTTCACTCTTTCTATCCTACATATTTTCTTTCTATTGGGCTGTATTCTGCTGTCGTGTACCTTCAGTGGAAGTAGAGAATAAATGCTCTAGAATCAGTGGAACAGGTCCGGTTTTACATGGGCATAGCTGAAGTAGCCCTTCCATGCTCTCTCTCAGCCGAAACAAGTAGAAGTTACCAGCTAAAGGAGATCCTGTCCCCTCCTTCTAGTATTTGTACAGCCATGTAGTAAGCCATATCCGGAAAACAGCTCAAAGCTAACCTGAAGAAAAATTAGGGAGCAGAGCAGAGAGATGATTTTCCTCCAGGTCAGCACCAAGATCTGCCTCCCAAAACAGGCGGCGTAAGTTCCAGTGGTAGCACAAGCAGGGAAGAACTGGAGGTGATACCTTCAATTTATACAGCACGCTTACATCAATCCAAAATTATTGTGAAACTACTGTCCTGGCCTAGTTCACAATTAAGGGAGGCAAATCAGTAGAAAGAACAAAGAAAAACTTGGCGGGGGAGGAATATTTTTTTCTTTTTATCTGCACTCTGTAAACTGGTTCACTTTCGCGTCAGACAAGCACTAGCAGGAGACCAAGGACAGGAAAGGGAGGGGAGCAGGACTTGGCAGCAATAGCTATTATATCAGCTTAGCTGTAGCACCAACCCATCACTTAGAGCATCTGTAGTAAGTTGATTGTTAACAACAGCAAAACCTCAAAACTCTTGAAATTTTTTTTTTTTTTCTTCTTACCAGCTAGGAAATTACAGTGGCTCTTTCTGAGATCTTTCATAAAAGGCAGGTATACATGAAAATACAAGATCTGGCTCAGAGACCAAGAATTGAAACACTAGGGCTTGGAACCAGAGATTTAAAGCCTTGTTCAGGCCACCTCACCCCTCTTTCAATAGAAGGGGGGGATGGAGAGGACCCTATTAATCTTTGTGCAAAGACTGTTCTCATGAAATACAGTGATTTTACTCCAAGTGGTCATTACACTTCCATGAGACCTACAGTCGTGCTATTGCATTGGTTCACTGTTTGTTCCCGTAGCTTCCTCCACCTGCCTCAAATCACTGCTGATCAAGGGGCTGCTACCCGCAGCTCTCAGGAGCGACATATGAGCAGCACTGCACTGGCATTTCAGAAATACCTGGTTCTGGCTTTGCTGGGAGCAGCATAAGAGCAAGGTATTTGCACATTTTCCCTTCCAGACACGAGCCAGATGTGCAAAGGTTCATGACTGAGGCAGCAAAGGAAACCTCAGCCACGAGGTAGGTTTGATTTCGATCAGTTGATGGCAAGTTTCATGCAAAAGTTCATGTCAATGCCTCAAACAATTTACAAACCCTGAGATGAAAGAGTTTATTACAATGATTTACTGAATAAAAACATAATGAATGCAGTCAGCATTTTTTCATTATTTGACAAGCTAGGTTGGCAATGAGAACTGCATGGATGCAATACACTTTGATTTTTTAATGAATCTGATTTAAAACTTCCCTGGGAAATTCCGATTGAAATGGAAGTTCTGCACTTGGCAGCAAGCAGATGCAGAACGAGGATGTCTAGACAGGGCAAGTTCAAATAGGAAAGATCCTGAGCAACCTCATCTAGATCTGAAGTTGGATGAGAAACCTCCAGAGGTCCCTTGCAACCAATATCTTTTCATTATTTTTAAGTGCACATAGGAGTAGATTTGATCCACTCACTTTGACAGAGGCACCGTGCTTCCCTTGAATACTTTACCAAGAGCACTTGCAAATAGTAATGGCTGAGGTCATTACCAAAACAGAATGCCTCTCTGGACTAGCTGCTTTGGCCAAACACAAGTCACTGGCCTGTCTACGTGACAGCTGGGTGAAACATAATGGATCCTTGAACAGGAGACAGGGTCAATAATCAGTTAGGCCCTCCTGGCCTTAAACATAATGAATAAAGACAGGATTAGATGCAGAGACGTCAGGGGGAAAACGCCCTTTGAAGTTTGGTTAGCATTCTTTAAACTACAAGATCATTAGTTTTAGCCTGGAGAGACATTTGTGTGCCTTGGAGACCATCTCCTTTTTCCAGCTGGTCTAATTAAAGAAACCTACAAACAATCTTGTCTGTGTCTTTCTGACCATACAGTACAACACAAGCTGCTACCGAGAGGGAAAGTAACTGCAAACATCCCAGTTACAGCAGGCAGATTAGGCAGGAAGCCAGCTGAGCAAAGAGGGAAGGCAGCGGATCAGCCTCCCGGACCTGGTGCCAGAAGTTAGCTATACCTTGTACTTTGTAAACAACAAAGTCATCGTAGCTCTCTTCCCGCAGAAACCCCGCACAGCCTGCAAACAAGAATTAAAGCAAGAAAGAGGAGTTATTTCCAGCAACCTCCACAAGTGTGTGCATCCCATAGTTCTTTGTCAGCTGCACACTTGGCCTTAACTCTGAGACATTCATTGCCTTAACTGGGGGTGTTCATTTTGACAAAACAAAAGTTAAGGAAGGGTCATTCTCAGGGCAAAGATATTCATTATAATTCCCCTAATCTTTGTTAACGTATTAAACATATGAGCTCTGCTGTAATTTCAGTCCTGTGAAAAAATAAAAAGCAAAATCTTGCCACAATGCATAACTGTTACACTCTAAAAAAAGAAAATTGCTAAGTGCTTGTAAGACTTGCATTTCCTGCATGCAGGAAGTAAGGGAAAAAAAAAGCCATCCAAAGAGGGAAAGGCTCAGGCATTCTATCTTGCCTCCAGACAAAGAGGAGTATGAGTGAGAATTGATTTTTATGCTGCTTGGTGCATGGTCCTGACAGTCAATGGAGATCTCCACTTCTTGCTTCAGATCTGTTTCAGGAGAGATTTTGCACCCAGCAGGCAAAGTGTGCCAGCACTGGAGTGAGCAGTGTTACTGGGTGTTAGCTGCAGCACTCTGATACATCCTTGAGAACTAGCACATCATTAGGGATACTTTCACAATGGAATGTGTGGGACTTACGTCCATATGTCAGACAAAACTGAGGATGCTTTTAAGGAGGAATGAAAAAAAACCCGTAACAACAATTAACTTTTAATAACTGTTCCTTTAAGTGTTCCTTTTGTATTTGATTTCAGTGCTATTGCTGAGATTCTGAAAAAACAGTTTTGATAAAGCAACTCTACATGCTCTTCTGTTAAAAAACAAAAAGCAAAAAACCCCAAAACAAAAAAAAAACCCCACCAACCCACAAACGACCAAAAAAAAACCCCACCACAAGATGTAGCTATTTGTTTGAAAAGTGCTCTGGAAGAGAAATTAACAGGGAACATATTTTGCAGTGCAACACCGGGTACTACAGATATGAACTCTGATTCTCTCATTTCTGCACCTTAGGCAGTCATTGCCACCTCCGTGAATTAGCAGCAGTTTACACCTACTTGCACTGATATAAATGACAACACAAGAGCAAGGTGATAGAAAACAGGTCTGCAGTGTATAGCCTCAGCCAAACACACCTGCAACACTTTTACAGGGCAAACTATATATTGCTCCATGTCTAATCCTTTGTATAGTACAATAATACTAATAAACTATATGGAACTACATACAACGTAAAAGACTTTATATACTAGACTTATAACAGATTTGATAGCGACCAGTATATACACAAACAGTAAACACCCCTGTTCACATGTCACATCCTAAGCACATTTTAAAATAAATTAGGATTTGTTCTTTGGCACAGCTGAAGCAGGACCTGCTCCCCCAACAGCCAACCTTGATGAAGAAAACAGCGAGAGTTCACACTGATCAAGGACTTGGCAGCACAAGGCGTCACAGTTCCTGGAGAGCACTTCCAATTCCCACAGGCAAGTATTTGTCCCAGTGACACAGCTTCAAGAGCACACCACAGTTGACTATGAGATTAAATAAGAAACTCCGTGACGACACTAGCATGTGACCTCAGCCAATACTATTTCTAAACTACATGGTTGAATAACCCCAGATTTTCTAAGAAAGAAGTGATACTGTGGTTTGCCTTTTCATTGTGATGTTGCTGAAAAGCATGAAGACCTATGGTGCTCTCCAGCATTCCTTACCTAGGCTGCTAAAAATGAACTGACACAGGTCTCTCATTCTCCACATCAGTCACCCATGCTGGGATGTCAAGAGACCACCAATATCATATCCGAGACTCCTCCACTCCTGGAAACGTTTCCGGTTAACAACTCTAGAGTTTTTTACCTGATTATCAAGTTTTACTCCAGAGATAACTGGAAATACTTAATTTGAAGTAACTTCCTAAGGGCCTGTCTTACAGAATAGCTATTCAGATGATCTCCCTGTATTAGCACTGTGTAAAGAAGCTTATTCCTTAACATTGCCAAGCGTGTAAAAGGAAGCCTGCTGCCAGAAGAGTCACCTGCCTATTCACAATATACTAGCTACTTTGCACCAATTTCCACATGGATTGTTTTCCATTCATAATCCACCTGCTTCATAACCAGCAAGCTAATACAGTAGGGTCCCCCTTGAATACCTTTACCAAGAGCACATTAAACTCTTAGCAAAAAATAAAAATTAATTTCAAACCAAGGCCAAATCCATGCCCTGTCTCTGATACAGAGCGGGGGCGGGGGGCGGGGCGGGGGGAAGTCTTCACTGAAACACCAGTCCACTTTAGGACAAACTGCCTTAAATGTTCTAAATAAACAATGATTTTTTTCATTCTCAATCCCCAAACTCACATTTTTATAGATCCATCCTATACACATGCTTCCGTTTCCCAGAAATTATGCATGATTTTTTTTTTTTAATCCAGATTCTCTGGCATCTGCTGCTCCACATCTAACTCCATTTGCTCCTAAGGTTAACAGTAACTTTACAGCAAAGTGAGTATCAATACATACAACTTCAGATAACGGAATTTCATGTTAATCACAGCTGCTGTGTCTAGAGTTAAAACAGGAGCTGCTGGTGTTCAGGAGACTCTGGTTTGGGAGTTATGGGTGTGAGTGGAAGGCAGACTGGAAAGGGAGGAAGATTGTTTATACAACTCATGACAATTTCTTGGCTATCAGTGGCTGCTTTTCTGAAATTTCTGTACCAAAAAGTGAAAGAGTATTTGGGTGGGGATGGCAAAGCTGGTCCTCAGAAAATACAGTTCCTCAAAAGCTATTCCACATCAAGAGGGGCAGCCTCTCCTCCTGCCCCTGCACCAAGGGGCCAGACCCCACGGTCCACAGACTGCCTTCTCCTCCTAAGGGAGCGCATTTCAGAGGAGGAAAAGCCAGGAGGGTTTTTAGGACAAAAGGCAACAGACACGTGTAAAGTGGTACTGCTCTGGGAAAGGAAGGCTGCCTGAAGCACAAAGCGGAGAAGTTCGAGGATTTATTTTGTTGTGACTAGAAATGAGTGTGGGAGGGAAGAGAGGGGAGCCACAATCTTCACCTACTAACATTCAACTACATTATACGAGCCACCAGACAGACACACAAAGCCCCAGGTCCCAAACCTTTCTTGGTATTTAAACTTTGGCCTCATCCCTCTGAAGCTTAATATTCCTACTCACAATCAACACCTCTTCCTTGACCCGTCCGGGCTTCTTCCTTTTCACCTCTGTGGATCAGCTGTGCTGTACACTGCATGCATCTTAATCAGTTTTGTCTCTTCCTCAGCCCTGTGACAGCCTACACTATATTTCTCCATCCTGGCTCTTCCTTGTCACCCTTTCTCTCCTTTAAAACTTACCTTGGCTTTGGCCCCTATCTTTGAAGTTACGTCTATACTGTGAGGTAGAGATATAACAGGCAAGCTCAAACACCCATAAGTCTGATCTAGGCAGCAAGGAGCAAGCCATGGGCAGTTCTAACAAAGCTCTCTCTGTGTTACATTGCAGCCCAGAACATATATGGATTTCTCATCACCCTCTAATGGCTCCTCATTCTCCCCTGTCTCTTGTCCCTTGTCTGCAAGAGCTCTTCAAAGCTCTATCCTGGGTCTCATCTTCTCTATCTTATCCTCAGGGAGCCTCCTCTCTTCACACTCATATAACATTTACCTTTAGGTAAATGGCTCACAAATCTACATCTCAATACCAAACTGATCTCCCTTAGTTTAGCCCTACACATTTAATAACACTTCTGATCTGCTGCCCTGGGAGGATGACTATTTGGCTAATGCTAAACTTTGCAGTTATTACTGAACAGTTTGGTTTTTCCTTTTATGTTATTTCCTTTTCTCCATTGCTGTTAGCAGCAACATCTTTCCCATTTCTAAAACTTCAATTTTTAATACGTCTACCTACCAATGCTGGAATATTTCCTGCCTTTTAGGTCCTCGTTCAGAATAAAACAAATAAATCCAGACAACATGCTTGTCCACATCTTGGTCATTTTGATCTACTATAAATATTTCCCTCTTCAGTTCTTCACTGCTGCTGTCTTTCTGGACATGTGAACTGCATGATGTACGCGCGTCACACTCCCAGGACCTGGTCCACTTAGATGTAGTAAGGTAATCAGTCCACAGCAACTTTAATTATACTAAAAATAAAATGCAGCAGCAATATCAGAAATAGTTGTTCCATATCCTCTGTGTCTTCCCTTTCCTTACTGTTGAATTTCCAATTCCTGCCCATTATCCCCAAATTCTATGCCAAGAGCTGGGTAAAAGGTCTCACTTGCTGGCTCCCTCACAGCGCCCATGCTGAACATGCCCTCAAAGTGACATTAAAAAAAGGCAACTTGAACTTGCATTGAAATCTCTCCTTCAGATTTGTGCCTGAGTCACACTCCTGTTCCCAGATACCTGTTTTCACAAACCTTTTCAGAACCTTGAGATGAAACTAGCCAGCGTGTTCAAAAGCAGGGGCAGAAAGAGGGACAGACAGCAGAATTACAAACAAACCTCATTTCCTTAGAATAAGAGTGAGAGTGAAGAAATTATTTACTTACACATTTACACAGTTTACTTAAACATTTAGATCCTCCTATTTTCAGTTAAAATAATTCCAGTGAAAGAGGCAACAATATTACATTCAAATTGTCATCTCTATATTTCAGATGTATCTTTTGAGAGGCACGAAACAAAGGGAGGAATGAAACGAATGCTGCTGATTCAGAACACTGCCATTTCAGAAAGCCAAGGCACACCTGTTCTGAGCATTTTCACTGCTTTCTTCACATGCCGGATTACAAACCATTTCTTAGGGGCTGCTGGTGTTCTGCCAACACTAATAAATCAAGGGTGCTGAGGGAAGCTTTCTAGCACAGAAGCTAAGTGGCATGAAGCAGCTGGTGCCTGTGCCAGGAAACTTCCTTAGCCTTCAAGCCACCGTGGCTGTGCGCAAGCTACCGATCGGCAGCCCTTCCTGCAGCACCGCAGCCGCTGCTCTCTGCAGCGGGACTGCCTGGCACCTTCCAGTCTCCACAAATGTATGCTTAATGTAGGTGTTTTTACCTAAACAAAGATTACAGACTGCAGTTCTATACCCGAGATGGATTTTGTTGAAACTCCAGCTTTCAGCAGTTAGTCACATGCAGTTCCGCTAGACACAAACAGTGTTCCAAGTGTAACTAACATCTGAAAACGGGATCTATTTTCTTGCTATTCAGCTAAATGTCATTCACTTCCAGAGTTTATTATGCATAGTGGCATCATCCAAGGAAAAAAAAACCCACAAACCAACATTCCTTGCCTACATTTTAATTGTTTTAATAGCTACAATTTGGGACAAATTTGCAAGAATGAAAGAATGACAGTTTATTTGTAAAATATTTTGAATACTCTTTTTTTTTATTGCATACTGATAGGCAATTGGGTGAGATGATCACTGTAGGTCCCTTCCAACTGAACTATTCTATTCTGTTTTGTCTTCTGTTTTAGCACTCAGAAGAATTATTACAATGTTAAAACTAAATTTTGAAAAGAAATGACATCATGCATTAAAGACTCTGAATCTGGTCCTCCTCTATTCTAGGGTTGCTCCCTGCAGCAAGCCAATAAAAATGCTCCTTTCTTAGAGTAACAAGAAGTTGGCCTTGCTGTAAACTAAAGTCAGAGCTTGAGAACAAGCACTGCAGAGGAAAATTATTTTAAAGTTTTGTTTGTTGTTGGTTTTGTGGTTGGTTTTTTTTTTTTAACTTCACAAGGCTAAGGATCTTCATTTGACCTATAGCTGAAGTGCACAGCTGAATCAACTGAAAATTGAAAGAAGATTTGCCTGTCTTTGTATGATGGGAGCAGGGAATTTAAGGAAAGTGCAATGGCACTAACATTTATAAATGTTTGCACTGTGAACATAAGCACCTAAGCATACAAGCAAATCTTAATACAGGGACTAAATATATATCTCTAACTCTGGTGGGCAGGAAATACAAAAGCAGGAAACACTCTAGGCGATGTCTATGTAAAACCCACATCAATTGCCTGTATCAGTTACAAAACGCAGATACATTTAAATTAGGGCCAGTTTGAGAGCAGACACAGTCTTTGATTTAAAGCTATTTGCATTTCATGGAGAAAAACGAAAGCTTTCTGGGCCTGATTCTCCACAGACTTGCACCCAGTGGCCACCTATATACTTGTGTTGCACAGGTATCACTACAGAATTGCTCAATGTTATAACTCCTTGCAGCTCCTTGTATGACTAGGAATATTTCCTAAAATGCAAAATACAAGGGGAAAGAAAGCAAGCATCCAGAAGCCAATCTGCACATGTGCCATTTTCCCCTCTTGCTTTTCTTCCCCCGGCTCCCCTCGGGAACAGCGTTAAGCTGCCCCGAGCTGGGCACGCCGAAACCAGCCAACTCATTTCAGCCAGCCCCTCTCAACTCCCGGCCTCAACTTTCTGTTTTCCATAGAGCATAATTCTTCTAAAAATACCTTGATTCCACTTCGTTTTCTCCTCTTATCGTTTTGCCAATGTAATAGCCTGAAAACTTTGGGGGTTTTCAAGTAATTTTCAAGTGGCCTTTTCCCCTTTTCACACATAAAAGGCTGCCCCTTCATTTCTCTGCTTTATTTTTCTCTCACCTATTTGTGAACAATCACTTCTGCTTCAGCCAAGCATATAGAAACAAGCACTGAGCCAAGACATATTTGCCTTGGGTCAGGCAAACAGGGCCCATGTGGCCCACCCTTAGCCAGGGGCAGGATGAAAGGCCAACCAGGCCTCCTCACGGTTTGGTGACATCTGAGCTAATCCTCTCTTCGTTTGGGAACAATTACAGAAAGTCACCTGAAAGTGTCTACAAATAAACCTCTTTCCAAAAGCTAAGAGAGGGTGCTTTTTCACCTCCAGCACTTACAACCCATTTTCTGCTGTCACTTACACTGGTGGGAGCCCAGGGTGGAGGGAAATCACTTAGGACTTGCTCTGGGTGCACGACTTGGCCTCCTCACAGCTAATCCAGACTAGACAGTAGTTCATGTGTGGTTTTTTCCTTAAATAAAGAATGAAGCTGTGTGTTTTCACTTTTTGCTCTGTTTGTAGGGTAAAATTCACCTTTCATGCTGCATTTTGTCAGATCTGCACACTGTGTACAAGTTAATCTAAATCCTCCTAAAGGTCTCAGCTGGTGGCTAAATCCTATGGAAAAGTAATTTTGAGAATAGACAAAACTGCAGTTTATAGAGGCAACATTTACTCAAACAGTAAAGATGGAAATAAACGTGGCCTCAAAGCTACTTTTAATGGCAACAGAATAAATCGGTGGTAGTCATATGCGGCTGTCCAAGTCAGCCTTCCTAGCCTGCCCTAGCCCCACTGTTCTGCATAGGATGTCCCCTCATCACAGTGGTTCACGGTGAACTACTCCTGGGTTCAGCTTGAAGAATGTAGCTGTTAGATAAAAAAAAAAGAGAAAGCAGAGTGAAATTTGCTTACCTAAGCCCTTTTCCAGCCTACAGCCAAAAGATACCATTTGGTATCTTCCAGCCTACAGTGGGCAAGACAAGAAGTCCACATTTGAGTCAAAGTAAAGCTCTCACAACCCCTGTGCTCCAATGCTAAATCCTACTCAGAGCTCACGTAAGTGTTCATTTATTATCATCTAGGTCATGTTGCTGCCCACATGGGGCAATGCCCAAGGTAACCAGCTGTTTTCCCATCTTGTAGTGACTTACAGTGCTACGCAGGAAAGGCTGAGATGATACCAGGGGAGAGGATGGGTGGTCTGAAGAGGTAACTGGGTCATTGCCCTTTCCCTCATCTATGGACATCTACTCTCCAACAACCAAGGCAGTGCTTTGCTCTGAAGTGCCCCATTATTGCTGTGGTGGTGGCTGTGCAGGCGGACAGGGTGGCAGAGGGATGGCTGGGGGATCCTCCACACCAGGTGATGCTGTAGAGGAGATCCTGCCATAGGGGACTACAGCTGGGAGCGAGTGCAAGCAGCACACAGCTGTTGCGCAGTGTTGGCATTTCTTTCCAGCCCTGGAAGTGCTAAAGGGAAGCCTTAGCACCACGCTGGAGGTAGTATAGAGGTGAGTTGTCAGCTGAGAAACAGCTGATGGCAAGTGTGTACTAACGGAAGAACCCAACTCTCTTTCCATCACCCTTCCTGTCCTTTCTCTCTGAACCCAGGTAAACCCACACCTGACAATGATACCTTCTTCCATCTTCAGTTTAACAGAGGAGACCTGCACAACTTCAGTACTATCAGGACTTCATAGCATGTTTTTCTCTAGTCTAACTGGGAGGAGAGAGGCTGGGTCTTAAGCTGGACAAGAGGCTGAAGCCCTCTTTTGATCAAAATAAGTGTTAATCATATCAAATGAGTCAGCTCTTCCTCTCACATTAGATGCCACCTTCAAGGCCGCAGCCTTATAGTTTAAATCCCTTCACTAAAATCTAGCTTGCCACCTGCATCCTTGCACAGGAAGAACATGCTGCCTTGACAATGGCAACTGCAAGAGACCCAGCAGAAGTTGTGCAAGCAAATAGCTGGGCATTGGCAGGCCCATTCCTTACCACTGGAGATGAGGACATTGGACTGGTGTCAGGGCTCTGCAGGTCTGCCACCACTCGGGAATGGGGCATAACATTGTAGCTTCTCTCTTCCGTCAAAACAGAAAGCAACCAACACTGTTTGGATGAGTGGTAGGGAGGAGAAGAGTCCTCTATGCAAACACTATTACAATTGCTGATTTTGTAACCATCACCTAGATAACAGTGATGGACACACTAGAAGTCTGGAGACAGGGAAAAAGTTGTTCCAATGATCAGTTACTATGGTGTTTGGTTTTGGCTGTTCTGAGAAGAGCAAAAAAGCTGTATCGCACAACATCAAATAGGGTATCACTTAAGGACATCTGCCTCATATTAAGGAGACCCAGAAAAGTATTTTAAAATTAAACCAAAAGATGGTAAGGTGCCATCTCAAAACATTTCTTAGCCTTTTTTTTTTTTCTTTCAAGCCAAATAACTTATTTGAAAGAAAATTCACTTCTGCTTCCTGTTCCATGACAGGAATCATAAAAAACAAAACAAAAAACGAACAACCCAAAGAAAAAAAACAAACATACACATAAGGAAAAATAAAGGGAGAAAAATAAAATCAACGTCTCATCTTCTCTTACTGCAAAATGTAATTAGCAGACCAGATATACCACCCCTCAGTTTCCTCATTTACACAACTACTTCTTTACCTCATAGTAACATTGCCAGAATTCACCAATGGTGATTCCTTCCAAGTTGTTCAAAGTCATGTAATATGCTTTTTGTATTTACAAATAAAACTTTAAGCCAAATATACTGGATAAAACTCCTAATTTTCTATTCTAGAATTCTCAAACCAAAAGCATACATCTTCTCTTGTCTTTCAAACTGTTGCATTGTCTAGGTTATCATCTGGTAAATAGGCTCAAAATCTGTAAAAAAACATTAAATAGAAAATTCTAGTATGGAACAGTGTACCTAATTTATATTGCAAACACAGCAATTTATACAGCAAATTATACGCCCAAAATAAATTCAGGCGCAAAATGACCACCTGTATATCTATATGCAATAAAAAAATCTGGATTTAAGATTAGAATATTTAATTTGACAGGAAGAGACTGAGGCTGACCACATTTTTCGTTCCTTTAGAAACAGGATGTTATTTTTGTCCTTTGCAATATAAATGAGCTTAGTGTGCTCAACATGTGAAATACCTTTTGGACAGAACTGACTTTATTAAATTAAAAGATAGATGGATGGAACCATTGAGTTCATAATCATACGACTGCTTTTGACTTCTCTCCAGAGCATGCAGTACTTAGGAAAAGAATGCAAACTGCAAATTAAACCCCCAGTTATCCTCAGCAACCTGACAGTCTGGCCCAAGAAATACTGCTAAGTCTGGCAGATTGGGAGAGCGATGTGTGCATTGCACAGAGGTGTGAGGAACGCGACCCACCCCAGCTCATCTCACAGGGCGCAGCTGGTGAACTGTACACAAAGAGGGGAAACAAGCCAGTTTGAGGGGAGGAGGGGAGAAGGGGCCTGAAGTACAAATGGGAGATATTTTTTGCTTTCCTTCGTATCCTGCTGCTGTTTCAGTCAAGCAGTTTTCATTGCCAGCTTATTTGAAAAATGTTTTCTACCCAAACTGTTTTCAGACAGCAGAATCAATCTCCCCAATTAATATAATTGGAACTAAGAGTGCTATTGAGTCTTCTTCAAACGTTCCTCATCATCATCCTTTAAACATGCCCTTTTTGCATTTTCAGTCTACAGCACCTTCACACAGGACACCTGGCAATAATGAGCTGGAAGGGAAGATGTTCTACCAAGAAGACAGGGGCAAACACCAACAAAGCTTCATCTAAGCATTTACACCTCTGTGTTACTCCTCTTCCACTTGTTGATCCTCACTCTCCCTGCTTCCATGCCATTTAGTTTTTGTGTGGAGCATTGAAAACTCTGATACCTTCACCGAGGCTTTTCTTTAGAGCTCTTTTGTTTCCCCCTAACAGCAGCAGCAGATGCCTGAATCTGACACAGAACTTCCCTAGTCTGAAAACATTGCCAGAATAATTAATATTTTTCTCCTCCAGCTTTCTACAGTCCCTTCCTACCATATGGCACATTGTTTTTCCGGTGGTATGCAGGTAGACATGAGTTCACTCTCAAATTTACAGTAAAATGAAAGGATCATCCCAAGCACTCCATGAAAAAGACAAGGGTATTAATTCTCATTCTTCACAACTGGGAAGTTATAAGGAACTGAGAAGCCTGATGAGCATGTTCCTAAAGCTAGGTCCACATTTTACACCTTGCCAGGCAGTCATATGATTTAAGAATAGTGCAGGGAAGTCAGGGAGCAATTCCACCACCATGGGACACAACTACTGTACCAGAACCACAGTGAAGAGACAACTTGATAGGCAAAAATGCTGTTCTACTGGAAGAACTTAATCTTTTCAGGGGACATCTATCAGCAAAATAATTATTTTGCCTGTATAAACATTTGAAGGACTGAGGCAGTGGGTCTCCTGCTGGAGCAGACCGGCTCACAATAGCTGCCTCCGCTATTCTCCTATACCAAGTACAGCTTAGACACAGGGAGAAATGACTTTGGGTGACATAATTTGAGTCTGAGTAGCACTGTTTGAAAGCACAAGAGTTTTGTTTAACTGTAACATAAATTGCTTACTTTTTCAGCTGCCCACATCTTTGGCTTAGAGAAACAATGGCTGGCTGCTCTGTTCTGGTTCTTACAAAGGCACAGGAAGGCAAACTTTTGGAAGCAATCACTGTAAATTCAAAGCAGAACCACAATCAGAAATTTTCTGCTGCCACGTGAAAGGAATAAGAATGGTTCAATTCTAACAGTACTCAATTTCTAGACTAGCATTTATCTCTTATTTTTTTAATTTCTTAATATCATAGCACTCATAGATTTGTGTTAAGATATTTTACACTATAAGCAGAGTGTAAGTGCAGAGTAATCTATGCTCCAGATCTACTGATGGAAACTGAGACATCTCTATATAAATCAAGGGATCAGTTTTAAGCGAGTAATACTCTTTTCCCTTAATTCATAGATTTGGCTGTCTTGATTCAACAGGCAAGTTTAGATTAATGGAATAGCTGCAGTGAACCAAATATATTTGCAGGGTTATGGCAAAAATTAGGGTACAAATGTTCATAAGGGCATAAAATAAATAGGGTAAGCTTAAGAGACAAGCAAAGTAACAAAGACTGAGAATACAATCTGCATATTACAATGACTTTAAGAGGATCAAAATGAGCAAGCGATATATAAATTACCACAACCAAAAGTCAAGGTATTTCTCATCCTAACCCAAAGACTACTGTAAATGAATAATCAGTTTAATACTGTATTACAGTCAATCATGAAAATCACTTGTTCAAAAAAAACATGTTGGACAAACTAATCAGACTTTCTACATATGCTGGCATACAGGCTTCTTTTTTGTTAAAAAAATTGAAAGACTATTACTTTGGATTTTGGTGTTTTGTATCTCTATTTGAAATGTACTTCAGTTTTCCTTTTTCTAGAGCCTGGGACATTTTTTCTTTAACAAGCTTAAAAAAACATGATAAACAAGAATTAGTCTAACAGGATAACACCATATTGCTGGGCTTGGTTCTCAGGTGACACAAATGAGCACAGTTGCATTGACTTTCATGAGTTACACACTCCTACAGCACTTCAAGGTCTGGCTTCTTTTCTTGCTGCCTTGGTCCTGTCATTTTTTGCAATCAGTTTAGGGCATTGGTTTTTTTGGTCACCCGGGTTTTTTTAAATCTAAACTGCTTAAATATTCAGCTATGACCAAGTGTATAAGAAACCCAACTTTTTGATTTTCTATCCTCAGGTTTTTCTTTGAGTTGTGAACTGCAACAGCCCTGTGGAATCAGCATCCAAAGTTCTTCATGGTCCTCTTGGTTCTTTAGGACTCCACACTTCATTAGTTTATTCTGTAGTCCTCTAATCTGAGAGAGAGAACATAAAAATACTAGATTATTTAATACTCAATAACAACAAAAAAACAAGTTTAAAAAATAGCAAATACCTTGCCTAAATGCCAGGAGATGTGTTAGAAACATACTTAGGAATGAGAATACCCTAAAATATACTAAGTTTCTCTTCAAAGATGGGGCAAATCTGTTCAGTCCTCCCTCCATTTTTTTTGATCACCATCCTCCTACTCAGACGGAAGCAGCTTAGATGCCTCTCTTTTCTTACAGATCATGACCCTTCAGGAATTACAGAGAAGGGCTCCCATGCTAATTAGATGTGCTTTCCCTGAGATCAGTCTGCAAAGTGGAAGTCTCCCTGGCTGCCTGTCATGAACAGTTTTAGACCTATCTTCCTTCCCTCTCTCTACCACCCAGTTAAGCAAATACTAAATATCTGGAACTCAGTATCTAAATCCCAGTCTTCTACAGTGGGTGAAATTTTCTTCAGCTCTTAGTAGCTTCTAGACTCAGTGCCTGATAAAGGAAAGCTCCAGAGGGTGTTAATCTGGAGTGGTAACACAAAATAGCATGAGGTAATACTCTGTGGACAGTGCATCTGCAAGGTGTACGAGCCAAACACATATGGAAGCGGTATGTACGTGAAACAGAATTGAAATGACAGTCAACGTAATCAAGGAAACAGATTTATGTCCCCAGACAAAATGCTCCACGCTTCATTGCAACCTTCTCCCACATTGTCTGGTTTGCCTCTGAGGGCATCTCAAACACCGACTGAAATCTAACATGTTACTGCTGCAGAAGTGGCTTTCGAACATAGCCTTATCGCTAGCAAACAGATTCAGTTCTTTGCAATTATATTACGTTTCTGTATATCAAGCTGTATACCCCCATGAACAGAGGGCAAATATCTAAAAGTTCTTCTTCAAACAGAGATCCACAGAGCAAGACTTAGTCACTAAATTGAGATATAGGTATTTTTTTCTCAGAAGTCTGCGTTGTTCTGTAGGGCTACTGAAACTAAATCTTCCTCGACACCACTCACCCCCCCACACCTTCCCCAAACCCAGTTTAGAAGCAGATGACTCAAGATTATGGGATTAGGATGTTTTAACTAGTTCTAATTCTTTCTTGACCAGTAATGTGTGTACACAGTTATTCACCACAAACTATTCAGTGGCCTAGTTAAAAATAGCAGTTTCACTCCTTTTTCCCCAGCAGGGAGGTGTTCACACCATAGCTGGCACTAACAGGCCGTCTTGTCAGGGAAACCAAGAACAGAACAAGCAAAGGATCTGAAACATTGACCCGGATAGGGTTTTTTTGTTTTGTTGTTTTGTTTTTTCAGTCCCTTTGGATTAAAACGGGAAAAAAATACCACTAAAGCAGATGACAGCTGCGTCACATGTGGGAACTCTTTTGTAGGGAAGTTCTGAGCATGCAGGGTTTCATTTCTCCTCATCTTTCACAGACCACTCACAGGTATGCCACAAAAATTGATATTTATGGGAGAAATGAACATTTTAGGAAAACAGATGCTTAAAAATAGACTGGTATTATCTGAGGTATTTTTTAAATGTCTAACTATGCAAAGCCTTGCAGTAGACAAAGCCCCAGACATTTGTATTGCATAATTTCCTCAGTTATAGAATTAATATGTATTGCAATAAATCAGATAATTTTCCAAATTCAAAAACAATATCCAAAGGAAATGTCCCTTTTGAAGCATACCAGATAATTACAGGACTGAGGAATAGACTCAAGGTATTTAGCGTTGTGAGACAATTTGCAGTGCGGCACTTGATGTCCAGGGATGTCCACTTAAAAGCAAAATAAAGTTTTGGTCAGTATTTTTTTTAACTTCCAGTAGCTGGGAAACAAAGCACAAAACAAATGACAAGTAAACATTCAGCCACAGGAAGCCATTAACAACAGTGGGCACCAATTAGGACCCAGCAGGTATCCTTTACACCGCCTGGTGCTCTAGCTCCTCCTCAAATACTTTGGCATAACACTCACAAACTCAGGCTTAGGAAACAACAGGCTGTTTCATTTACTCAGCAATTTGTAGCCACATATTCCTGCTGATAGGCCCATAAAGCTGTTTGTAGTCTTCTTCTGTTTCCCTTCAAGTTTGTGTCATTAGAAACTACAATTACTGTCTGTCCAAAGAGAATACTTTTGAGGAAAGAAAATAAAATTGAGATACTGTGATCCCTTTCCTCTTTGTCTCTCTCTCCTTTTCAACTTCTCTTTTGGAGGAGAATGGACAACACAATGGCTGAGGTTAGGAAAATGGGCTTAGGGAGGAAATGTTTGTGAATTCTCAGATTTTGCAACAAGGATGTTATTTTTTCAAAGCACAGTCTTTTTGGTAGAACAAAGTAAAAAGGATATTGTTCTTAAATTAATCCAAGGCCGTGCATAATTAGTAAAGAACCACATAAAAACATATTCTACTTCAGCCAAAAACATTCCACAAAACAGATGCAATTTTGAGATCCTTATATCAACTATGAGATTTTTTTTTTTTTTTATCTGCCATCCAAAGAACCCCAATAAATTATCCAAGCCTTTTACAGTCTATCACAAACTGTGTCTCATATTATTAGGGTAAAAGTACAGAGTTTTATTAAAATGTGACACAAACTAGATTCTCATTTTTGCATCTTAAGCTTGTAAAATTAAAAAAAAAAAAAGGCAGGTTGGAATCTCCCAAACCAAGATTTTGCCACTTTGTCACAGTTTTGCCAAAATGAAGTACTTCTGCAGCATTATATCACTGCAAAAATCAGAGGCAAGCCAGAATCCAGCCCGGAGAACTGAGAGCTCTTTCCAGTGTGTGTCACAATATAACGTGATACGGGTGGAACGATCCACCGGGCTCCACTGAATTAACCTTGCCTTTTCAACTGCCAACAGCTGAGATGCTCTCGTGTGCTACTTCTGCTTCCGTCATCGCTGCTAGATGAAAGTTAACCAAAACATCATCAGTTAACATTTGATCATTTCTTGATGCTTTTAGCATTACAAGAAAACAAGGAAAGCAGACCATGACTGTACTAATTCAGAGCTCGCCACGTCAGGTCAGACTCCCTGCCTTCAAGACACGCTTCTCTTTAATTTTCCTTCATTTTTTAACAGTTTCTTTCCCCCCACTCCCATCTCTGCCATTTCAAAAAAATCAAAGCAAACATCAGCAGATAAGTGAGTTCATTTCCAATAGCACTTTATGTTAAATCCCCACTGGCTGTTGGCAAAGGTGTGCCCAGCTAGCTATCCTCTAGCTCCCTACATCATCTCTGCCGACAGCTCTTACCAAAGCTCCCAACTCCTGCTCCTCCGACAGCCTGCCAGGGCCGTTCACATGCAGCCTCTGCATGCAACAATCCCTGCAGCCTGCACTAAAAATCACCAGCAACAGCGGGATAAACTCTGCAACAGAGCTCCCAGGACGCCTGTCTGACCAATTTCAAAGAATAGCCAGCTATATGCCTTGAGCCTCATGACATGCATCTCAGTACTGTGGTACAGGTATGTGGTATAGAGGTGTCCTTATGGTTCCCAGAAATTGGCAGCCTAGAATTCAGAAAGATAATTCAGGAAGATCCCACAGCCCCTATGTGTGTCCACAACTCACCTGGCCAATGTTCATGTCATGGGAAGAGGCCAGCAAGATCGAGTACTGCGACAGCACTGCAGCTGAGTTCTCATCACTGCCACTTTCCAGCTCAGCTCTTTCGAGGAGACTAAATAGTCACCAAGGTACAGAAATTCAGTACCTGGCCTGCTCCTCTTGGCTGAAGTGCTGAAGGGTCTGCATCAGTGTTGCCTGGCACGCTGGAGGACAGAAGCTCTGCATAACTGGGGGTTAGTATACTGAAACTATGCAGGCACTGAGGTTCCTCAGCAATACAGAAAAACACTACGCATGGGGAAACATGGGTACAACCAGCTTGCCCATTGCCACAGATCTAGACTTGTCACAGAACTGAATTGAGCTGGGCTCTGCTGATGTGCTGCTCCATGAATACATGTAAGCTCAGACATCCTCCTCTGTAACTAAAAGGATATGACTATGGTGGACACCTACCAAATCTTCATAATGAGGATTATTTATTCCATTTGAGATTAGCATAGATTGACCTTTCCCAGGTACCAAATCGGTGGGAGTTTCCCTCATTACAATGAGAGCTGCCCTGTTCCTCTATGGAAAGGGAACTACCGTGCCTGCATCCAAACATTTCAGTTTTGTCTTGCTACTTCTCAAAAAGAAATTTAGGACACAAAATTATACACTTAAGTACTAATCACTCAAGCGTACACAAATCCAAACACAAAACAACAGCTAATAAGAAAGGCGGTATTGTTTGTACAACTACGTGCATATATACATATAAGCAATCCTTTCAGCACTAAGAAAACGTCTCTGAAAACTACAACTTATACACTGAGATCAAAAGATGTAGTCTCCTTGGTCTGTAGTCTCCTACAAATCAGGTGGCTCATCGAAGCCAGTCATCTAGGCTCCTTCTGTAGTCAAGCAAGAGAGATAAGTGCCTCCAGATTGCCATTTATCCCATTCTAGGATAGGTGAGTAAAACAGGTGAGATGAATCACCCTGGCATAGCTATCGGCCATGCGGGGGAGGAGGTGTCTTAGATGACTAGTTTAGGAGGGTTACTTAACTTTCAGCAGCTACTGTTAAAAGGAATCCCATGCTACAAGATTAGGGAGGATTATACAGACTCACACACTTGTGAAAAATTCACATTGTATTTGGGCTCATGAAGAAAGTAAAACTTTAAATTCCCCATGAAGAAAAAAGTCATCATACAGTCTCCATCATTCAAGCTGTAGATCACTGAATCTCTTATAGTTAGAGGGTCTGGGTTTTTTTTGCGTGTTTTCCTAAAGAAAGAAGGTTCACACTGTTCCATTTTCCCAAGCAAATGAGATTCCCATTCTGGGTGGTAAGAAATTATTTGTTGCAAACCTGTTTGCTAATTTCATTTAAATATGACAGAGATACATATAAAAAAAAATCTTACACATTTTGTAGGAGCACATTACCAAGTAAAGGACAGATCTGTCGGTGCTGGCCAAAGGGGAAAGGTGGGAACATGGCATCGCCCCAGAGACCAAGCCATAAGAGCCATCTTGAGGCACAAACCCAGAGGAGGAACTTGTTCAGCTCACTGCCCCCGTTCATCCAACACCACAGTGTCAATTGGAGACACCTAGTTTTTCACATCGGTTGTTCTTCAGCAGTGCAAAGTTTCTGTTTAGATTTAGCATAATATTCATGCAAACAGTAAGCACAGCTTTTGTCAGCAGTGACTCTCAACGGTACCTCTTGCACTACGAAAACAGATAGAATTGTTTCTTTTTCTCCATGCTAAGTATATGCTAGTATTTACTACTTATAAACTTAGGTAAGTCCACACAAACAAAAACCTCAGAACAAAAAAACTACTCAGACCAACTGGACACAGTTTGCAAGTTGCTTTAAACCGCTAGTATTTACTTTAAACAGGGAACGATATTTAATACTTTGTTGGGATTCACACGTGGCATTCTTGCAAGGCTAGCTGTCAAAGGAATTGAAAAATTCAGGTTTGTGCAAGTAAAATACATGAGCTTCAGTCACCGGGTGCCCAGTTTCCCTGCATGGGAAAGACAATGTGCTACTTGACAAACCCTGCATAAACTAAACTCAAAGTTAAGTTGAGAAAGGGGCAGACAGCACATTTACTGGTTTTCTCTGTTCATTTCCTACCGTCTACCCCTTTAGGATTTTCCCTTCTCATGTCAATTCTTTGCAAAATGGGGAGAAAGCAGAGAAGTGTGATTAAGCGAGCACCTGATTTAAAGTGGCTATAAATTCTAGAAGTCAGAGCCTGGTCTCACAAAGCGAGTAAAAAGCAGACATGAGATTTGCGTTTCACTGCATTGCTGTGGCCAATTGAAAAGATTCCCAGATACCTACCAGCACTATATTGATATTTAGTTGTTAATAAGTAACTGTCACGGTCACAGCTGAAACACCAGCTTACACACAGTATTTCATGTTTTGTGTTCCTTTAAACACAGCTATAACGCTGTCACGCTAATAATCTTACTGAAGTTCGAAATGGTTGAGGAGAGGAGCAAAAAGCTTTAATTTCCTTGTTGGTTTACAACCATTTCACCTGCCTTATCCCGGAGCTTGGTGCTGCATTCCAGTCATTCAAGCACTAAGAAGGCAGGAGAGATGTAAAAAGACTGTAAAACAGGAACACCGGGAGACATCACGGAGATCAACAGGTCACACGCTACGTTTTTACAGCCCCAGTTTCCAAGGATGCCAGCTCGCAGAGAGCCAAAGCCCGGGCACCTGCGGGCAATGAGCGCAGCGGAGCAGCCTCTGCGCTGTACGTGCCCGCTTGCTTCCCCTCTCCAAAACCTATTACATATATACATTCCTACGCAGAGCGACTGCGAGATTTGGGTTCAGAAGCGCAGTGAACTTGAAGCATTAAAGCACACGTTTAAACGAACGTTCGCTTCACAGCAAACATACTTTGTGGGCGTTTTCTCGTAATACCCACCGCATCCAAGAGAGAAACAGATAGCGGCAGGTCTCCTGCTAGAGCAGAACCCTGCTCTCGATTCCCCTGCAGTCAGTTTTTCCCCTTCCCCCTCAACATAAACTTATTCCCCCTGCAGAATTTATTCTACTGAAGAAAGAACCTGAGGGAAAAAAAACCCCGTAAATTACCCTGTCCTTTGCTCCGACAGACTCCGCCCCCCACCCCTAGACTGCCACAACCAGCCCTGCAGTCTGTAGGTTATTTTATTTGCTAAAAATAAATAGCTTCCAAAATTAAAAATGAGTGATTATTTGCTCACGTATCAATGCATTACATACCTGGGCCGAAGATTTTAAGTCCTAATACAGTTTTACAGACTTCATCAGTACAAATGATTCAACGGGATCAAGAATTTCACACCTCCTAAGATGCACTGCAGACACTTTGAAAGCAACGAAGCGAGCAGATTCTGGGTGCACATCTCTGGCCATGTCTATGTTAGCACAGCACAGCAGAAGCTAAACCTGCAAAAAGAAAGTCAGTGATGAGGACCCAACATCCAGCTTGCAATTTTTTTTTTTCTTTGGGCTACCTCTAATCTGGATCTATGGACCAAAACACCCACTAGCAGCTGGCGTGCATGAGGTGAAGCACATGCTCCATCCATCTGGCTGTCCTCAGCCCTGCTCCATGGTGCGAGCCACCGAGTGCCAAGGGGTGACAACGGGAAGCTCACTCCAAAGTACACTGCAGGTCTGAACTCACTTGCTCTAAAGATTTTTGCTACATGAATATAACTGTTCTAATCTATCTCAAGTATTTCCAGTTAAAATTGGTGTTGTTGGGGGGTTTTTTGTTTGTTTTTTTTTGTTTGTTTGTTTGTTTTTTTGTTTGTTTGGGATTTTTTTGTTTTTTGTTTTTTGGTTTTTTTTAAAAAGTTTGTCAGAAACCATGGTCACTTATTTAAATATGCTTATTGTCATCACCACTGCTGTTTTCCTGCTCTATACCCAAAACACTCCAGGGCCCCCCATGTCCATGCAGCCATGCCTGCCAATGAACATGAGTGCAATTAGACACGTACAGGCCTTTAAAACAAAAGATCTGAGCTGACCTATTCATTGCAACAAATGTTGTCTGCTCCATAGAGAGATCACGGGCAGAAAAAAGCCAAACTTGTGGGGTTTTAAAATTTCATTTCCATATTCATCTGATTGGCTTTATATCCATGTATACAACTCCCTGGGGAAATTATTCCCTTTAAAGAAGCTTAAGATACTGAAAGAGGAGAAAACTTGAGCTGGTGTTTCTTTTTAGACTTTGAGGCCCCCGTGACACAGTCGACAAGGCTACAGAAGTTCAACCATTTTGTGTGTGCAAGCCCAGGCAGAGGAAGCCTGTATTTTCTGGTCACTGATGCATTTATTTGACATTAACATACAGTGGGAAACAGCGATGTAGAAGCCCTGAGCAATAATGTGTGAGTAACTCCTGTAAAAAGAAGCATTAGCATACTTTTACAAATCTGAGTGACAACTTAGTAATTGGATACAGTGACTTTTCCACACAGGCTTCCAGACCCATTGGCACACGAGTGTGGGAAGAGCTTGCCTGGAGGCTGTTCGTGCTGGTTCTGCCACGGAGGGGTTACCAGCAGGCATCAGGCTGCAGGCAATTCAGGGGACACTTTCACTGGCGGCTACAAGCCAGGAAAATGAAGGGGGAAAACGTTGCTTTAAAAAAAATCTTGAAGAATGACGTATGGATTTTTGGCGGTTTGAACAATGTGAAGCTATTGGACACGGTTTTGAAATGTTAAATTAGACTGCTTAAAGGACATTAATAGCTAGTCTGATTTTAAAAGCACACACTTCAGCTTCCATTGCCGAATGAAGTTTTTGTCAGCCCTCAAGCTTTAATAGAATTCCCTGATTTTTTTAAACAGTTCCTAACAGTGCATGAGGCAGACTTGAGACTTTGTGGTGCACCAGACAGAACAGCGTCTGTGAGGATCTATCCTGTCCCTCACCTGCAGCTCTCGGTTTGCTTTACGCAAATGCCACCCTGAATACGATTCCCATTCTGGCAACAATTACACCTCCTGCGCTGCATCCTGGAGTGCCACAATTCCTGACAACTCGTTTAAACGATTCTGGAGCTCAGGTCAGGCTCTCGGGCATAACTTTTCAAACCAGCTTGGACCAAGAACAGCTAGGAAGTGCGCTTTTCCTCAGCCAGCTGCCGCTGGACTCCCATAGCATCACAGGTTAAGAAATAGTAACAGTCAAGTGGCAGTCTGACTACTAGTGCAGGGAAAAGTATCCTGGAGAGATGTGTATAAGCTGACAAAAACCTATTTACCACTTCTGCAAAATGCAGTGTGAATACAAAAGAATAAGTGCGGTACTTTGGAAGCATTTTTTTTCTTTTCTGCCTAACAAAATTAACAGAGCGTTTATCTACCTCGGAAAAAGACAGTGCTTAACTAGCATCGGACTTCAGTCTACCTGACTTTACAACTAGAACAGTCTCTGAGCACCAAGCTGTGCTAGGAAACACTTAAACACTGAATTTTAAACTCGTACAAACCTCTTTTTTCTGTTTAATAGTGACTTATATTAATTCAGCCTAAATCAACTGCTTACTAACATAAGCTAAACAGAAGTAATTTTAAGTTGCAATGAGTGTTAAATTCAAGGTTTTTCCACTGCATTATCTAAGTCAGTATTAAACTAACCCAAGTTTTAGAGGTAATTTTGCAGTATATATAAAGCACTAAAGTACTCACAAACAACTATGCTACTAGCGTTCATATAAATAAAACTAACACAGTGCAGCCTTCGCAGTCTTTTCTTTCTAAACATTTGATAAAATACAAGCAAACGTACTCTCAACTCAACATTTCCCTAACCTTTACTTATAAAGGAAAAAAAAAACCCAGATGGTTCAATACTTTTTAAAGTGATGAAAATTTTACACAAGTCAAAATTAAGATTCATAGGTCATGATTAAAGCAATTCTCTCACAACGGTGACTGTGTCACTCCAAAAATAATTCAATGCAGTATTTCCCTGTTAAGTATGGAGAAAAGTGTTTCCTTTAGAAGAGGAAATTCTCTTAAGGAAGTTGTTTTAAGATAAATAAAAGTTCAGGATGAAGCCAGCAAAAGGTGTGAAGGATTTCTCTTTGATTTCCCAGCTTGTGTATTTGGGCTCAGACACAGACTATATTTTATGCACATATTAATAGGATGCTAATAAGCCTACAACTCTACTTTAACAGGGACCTGTAGAGACAACCCGATATATGGCACCAGATATACTAGCCGTCTTAAGCAGAAGATTTATTTCCCTCTTGCACAGGGAGAGAATCAGACTACGTATTTCTAGTTACAAGTTCAGACTTGCAAAGTTAGACTATTATTTTTGTTAGAGTGTTTCTCAGTAATCTTCAAAAGATCAAGATACAAGCTAAGCCTTTTAGAGTAACTAGGAGCAGCTTTTACTCTTCACTGGTAATCTTACATGCAAAATAAGGCCACTCAGTTGCAAACGTGCTTAAATTACTAAGTCATGAAAACAATACTGGTATCAAATCAGGGAGCACAGAAATTGGGAGCATGTATTTAAACAACTTGCTGCATCTCATGGAAAACTTTGAGAGAGATCCTATTTAGTTGTAAATTTCAGAGATATTTCAAAGTTAAATCTTTTTGTTTTTTTAAATGACACCTGCAAAATTTATAAAAGTGGTACAAAGAGAAATAAAAAGTAGTAGGTAAGACTAACCTCAGCAATGTATATATCCTGCTTCATAGTTACTCTTAAAAAAAATAATCCAGAAATTACATCTAATAGCATCTTAATCACTTCAATTAACCACACATTAAGCAAGTCTTCCATACATCTTCTCCCCCCAAAACAACTGTTTTTCACCTTTTCAACTTTCTTTTTCATACTTCTCAAACAACAGAAATAGATTAGAACAACTTTGTTTTCATCATCAGCCACTAAAAAAGCCTTTGCTTAAAAATCACACCAAAAATGGAATTAAAAAAACCCCAAACCAAACCACAAGTGATTTCCATGTGAAAATACTGATTGTTCTTAGCCTGTTGACACAGAAAATCCTCCCTTGTACTAACTGTTGTTTTAATGCAATTTGAAAAAATCATAACGAGAATTTTTGTTGCTGTTTAAAAAAAATAATCTATGAGACTTAAGCATTTTACAACTTTTTTTTTTCCCCCAATATATATTCATATTTCCAGCCTGGTCAATTGGCCAGCATGTATGTGCCCAGACACTAGTAAAACTGTCAAATACTTTCTCCTATCCTGGGCAGATTCTCAGCTTTGAACTTACTGCTGTCAGCTCAAGGCTGTACTGACAATATTTGGTCCATTTGATTTCAATGGCCAATCATGTTATTCTTATTTGTCAGCTTGAAGAAAGTCTGGCAGCTTTTCTATTTTTAATGCAAAAGTCGACAAATGAGTATAGTTCTGAAATTACAAAGCAGTTCATTAATTTGAATGTTGGCTAATATGGGATTCCCCTTCCCTTCCCTGCCATTTCCACATGGTGAGTTTCATCTGTTCATTTCTTCTTCTCAAGAGAACAAAAAAAAGCAGAAGCAAAGTGCCACCCAAAGATGTTTCATGGCTGTGTCGCAAATGATTCAGAATGCCCTTGAGTCCATGTAATTGACTTCAAATGACTCTCCTAAAGTAATCAAGCATATTCTGAAACGAGGCAGCCTGCACTAGCCCAAAGGTGCCGTTCTTCACGTCCCTGACCGCAGCCATCACAGCCCAACAGGTTACACAAAGTTGTTCTTTTTCGAACCTCACCTGCTCACATGACCACTGTGCTGGAGGGAAGTCTCTCAGCCTCCTCTCGCTGGAAGTCCAGCTTTGAGAAGACGTGTATTAAAGTCCATCGGATTCTCTTGCAGAGGGAGGAGGACAACTCCAGGGAACGGACACAGTACCTTGAGGGCTGTGCTGCGAGGATCGTGTGACTGGTTACATTTACACTGAAAGAATGGCAACAAGTCAAGAAACTACTGATACCTCCTGCAAATCTACTTTGTTTTCCTCGTTGTGAGACCTAAAAAGCCAGGGTGCTGGCTCAAGGGAGGAACATTTAAATCTTCAGAAAATGGGCAAGCTCAATCAACAACACAGGTTGCATGTAGATACACATATACCTGCTGGTGTAACATACCGATGCACTACTGGTTGCACTCTGTACTGGAGGCAGTGGGATGTGAAGAGCACGTGTGCGTGCAGCACATGGGCAGGTGTGCTCCATCGCTGCAGGTGTATAGCAGAGGTAACAACAAAACATTATCTTTGGGAAGACAAGACACTGATTTACCCTGAGGTGAATCTGCTGAAGTCAGCACGGAAACGAACCTTGGCAAACTCACTTCACAGCACCTCAGGACAACTCCAGTTTGCTGACTGCCCTGACACAAAGCCACACCTTTTTCACCAGTGAATACAAACTTCAGCATCCCACAAGAAGAACATTAAAGGGTCTGGGAGCAGTACTGGCAACTGTATTTACTTTTGTCCTGGGGAGAACAGTAAGCAAAGAAAGAAAAAAAAAAAAAAAAGGAAACCCCAAGTTACAACAGCTGAGCTTATTTGATCTAGGGTTATTTAGTTTTACAATAATAAGCTTGCTTTCACTTGCATTATGAAAGTGCATTTTTCTCTCATCAGATTAGTTGATAAGTAAGAACTACAAATGTCTTTTTTTTCTGTGAAAACAGTCCATATAATAGAAGACAGATACCATCAGGATATATAAAAAGATATTTTATGTAATTTCTAGATTTTAAAACCTGGGGAACAGAAGAGGAAGCACTCTGTTATTTACAAATTAAAACGCCTTCTGTTTGGAGACTTTCTTCTTCTTTCTATAATTTTTCTTCAATTTTATTTTTCAAAGATGTTTCAATCTAGTATTCAAACAGAAAACCAAATCCCCACTTTTCAATCTATTCATTTGTCTTACAGTGTCTGGTAGACGTTAACCATGCTTTATCAACCACTGCAAGTTTTGCCTGTGAGAGCTGATGCACTTCGTCTATGTTGCCGTACATTGGCTGTCATTTTTCAATTCCCCCTCTGTCAGAACTAGGCTTGTCTGAAGATATGAACACAACAGACATCTTGTGAACTGGGAGGGAAGGCCAAAGCATAAGAAATATGGGAGAAGCTGCTGGTCTTCACAGTCTTGAAATGAAAGACATGAAATTATTAGAACAGGACACTGAAAATAGAAGTTCACAGCTTCAGTACAAATAATCTCCATTTCTAGGTTTATATTTCTGATATTATATATTCTGTATCAGAAATATAGACTTCTTGCACCATTAAGCATGTGGCAAGACCAAAACCAACAGGACTAGTAATTAGCAGAGTCTGAGTTAGGTATGTGGCACAAAAAGAGCCCTGTTTTATGCAGCATTTGAAATGCATGCTGAACTTGAGGTCCGTGGGTACCACAGACTGCCCTGAGCAGGGACATCGTCCCTCCCAGAGCTGAGGCCAGAACGATTGCTCCGTTCTAGAACAGATACACAGACAAATACTTCCACTGCTGGCAGCAAACGCTCTGTTAACCTCTCTGTTATTTATAAGTGAAAGCATCACATATCTGTTTTGGTTTACTTAATTTTTTTTTCTTCAGAGTCCTCAGGTTGATTAATTATATTTGATGTTACAACAATTCACCTAAAATTTCAAAACAAAAGAAATGGTTATTCTTGAAAAGGTATGTATGGGGCCTGTAGGCTTAGAAGTAAAGTTCCGTTGATGCCTATGAGAAGATTATAAATGTTTGGAAGAACATATGCTTAATGTAATTTACTGAGTTAGTTGTTTTTCTTTTTTAATTTGCCATAAGAATCAAGGTAGATATTTTGAACTTAAGTTTTCTTTTCCTAATAAACTAATATAAGAATATTACAGAAGTAGGAATTTATATCTAAAATTTTGGTATTTAAAGTGTTTGCATTTAATCCCTTCCAGAAGGCATCTTAAACCACGTTCTACCATTTGTAATCACACACACACACACAGAGGCAGGATGGCTTCGCTAAAGTGTTAGTCAAAGACGAGCCCATGGAAGCTGTGAGCAGCAGACAAGCCACCTGCACAAAACCATGTTAACAAGGGTAGAAGGACAGTAAATGATGAAGTCCTGCAAAGTAAGTGGCAGGTGAAAAAGGAACAAGGAAGGTATTTATTGCACACTGGTGATCCAGCATCTAGGGTAGGAATGAAATACGGAAATGGAGTTCAGGACATACATGCCATCTCATACAGCACTGTTTTGACTAAGGTGTAAAGGCAGAATCAGAAACCATGTAGGCTTTGTATTGGTGAAAAGACACCTTTGAGATCTGCCAGTACCCTTTCGCAGGTACACCTGCTGCATCTGCCAGGTCACAACTGCTCAAAGGCTGTGCTTTACTGAGACTCAAGTTGGCAGAGCCTTTGCCAGTGAAGCCAGCCCAGGGTCATTTTCTAGGATGCAATGATGGCCCTGGGGCCTCTGGACAGGACAGGCACCACTCTGAGGGACCCACCACCACAAAACACAAAAAACATCACTACCCTAGTGAAGGTCTGGATCGTGTGGTTACAAGGAGGGAACTCGGATCACTGATCTTTCTGTTGCAACCTGCCAAGAACTCGGCAGACAAATCATGCTGCAGATTTACAAGCAATAGTGAAGCACCATACTCGCTGGGCTGCATAGGGACGAGTGTGGCCAGTAGGTTGAGGGAGGTCATTCTCCCCCTCTACTCGGCACTGGTGAGGCCACAACTGGAATACTGTGTCCAGTTCTGGGCTCCCCAGCTCAAGCAGGACAGGGAACTACTGAACAGAGTCCAGCATAGGGCAACAAAGATGATTGGGGGATTGGAGCACCTCCCTTATGAGGAAAGGCTGAGAGAGCTGGGGCTCTTTAGCCTGGAGAAGAGAAGGCTGAGGGGAGACCTTATTCTTGCTTATAAGTATCTAAAGGGTGGGCTGAAGGAAGATGGAGGCAGACTCTCTTCAGTGGTTCCCAGTGACAGGACGAGGGGCAACAGGCACAAGCTGGAACATCGGAAGTTCCATTCAAACACAAGAAAAATCTTCTTCACGGTGAGGGTGCCAGAGCACTGGAACAGGCTGCCCAGGGAGGTTGTGGAGTCCCCTTCTCTGGAGATTTTCAAGACCCGCCTGGATGCAGTCCTGAGTAATGTGCTCTAGGCATTCCTGCGTCAGAAGGGAAGTTGAACTAGATGATCTCCAGAGGTCCCTTCCAACTCTGAGAATTCCATGATTCCCCAGCACAGGGAATGCCCTGTGTCTCCTCTACTAGGGCAGTTCAGCTCTTACATACTTCTTTGCAGTGCTCAGGTGCCTGTAAACCTCCCTAAGGGTCAGTGTGAGATTATTCAGACAGAATAACCCCTGACAGAAAATACGAGCACCTCCCCACAATGAGATTTCAAAGTGCTGCGGATGAAGTGCCGCTGTGCCATCAAAACGCATCCCACACCATGCGGGCTGTTACTCCAACAAGCCAGACTGCTGAAGGCTGCCTGCGGGACAAGCCGCCCTTCAAGAACCGCCCAACAAAGGCTGAAGAGTTTACCCTGAGGTAAAACATCACGATATAATCCATTAATAGATGATAAGCCATGGCACTACCTTCATGTTTCTTCCCCTCCCTCCCTAATTGACTTGCAAGGATTTATCAGGAATCAGGTCTATTTTTTCATCTGTTTCAGTATATTGCTTACGTAGTTTATGCACTGGGAAAACTGTACTAGTTCTCTAAAAATAAGAAAAGTCTCCAAGTAACAGCACACAGCACGATTGATAAACTCACTGTTCATCTATGGAGACTACAGAGATGAATTGAATTTTTAGTTTAAGACAAATGTGAGGTAGAATAAGAACAGAATAATATACTGCATACTTTTAGTTATGTTATACTCTGTAAAGAAACATGTTTTAGCAGGCATTTATAGCAATTGCTTAGAATATCATATCCCATACCCAACTGAGAGTACGTTTTGAAAGGGGAAGATATGAGGTATGGAAAGAAAAGCCCTGACAGAAGAGGCTTAAAAAAAAAAAAAAAAAAAAAAAAAGGACATTTGGTTTAGGTTTTCTTGGTGTTTTTTTTCTATAATGAAGTTGAAAACAAACAAAACCCAAACATCCCTCCCACGAAATCAAAACTACCAACAATAATAAATACGATAAACCTCAAAAACCAAATGCTTGGCTTGGCACAGGAGTGCTGAGGTTGGATGCTACAGTATCCACGGGCTTTGTGTGAGGCTGTTCAGCAAAGCTGCTGCTCACACTGGTCAAAGTTTTTGGCACAGCTTTCCTTAAACACTGTGACCAAAGTTTAAAAAAAAATAAATAAAAAAATAAAAAAAGGTGTAATGGCTTCAGACACCTAGTTAAGCAGCCTGTTTCCCAAAAGTGCTGATGACCCAGGAGCTCCTATTCACTTCAAAGCATAGGATTTGGGGATGTTTGTTGCTTTTAGATTTATGGTCTCCCTAGATCTTAACTGAGAGATCCAAGAAATTACAACTAGTAGCTCATCTCCATTAAAATTAGAAAGAAGTGCCAGACTGATTTGTGGCATCTATTCCAGAGGCCAATGCGTTCACACAGAACCTGCCAGAGGAATAACTAGTGTGAAGAAATGAGGATACCCCAGGGAAATCTCTGCTAAGGGGAAACAGGACACTTCACCGCAAAATCCACGAGCTGACAGAAGCAGCAGCGGCACATGAGGAGTGGACGAGAGCTGTTTCTGCCTGCAGGCTAATACTAAAACAAAATATTATCCAGCTCACTGCTCTGACTGTATTCCTGTCAGCAAGCCAGCTTAACAAGATTTTGTAAAAAAAAAGAATCACAAGCTGGGCAATAGGCATCCAAGACAGCATGTGGAAATTCATAGCTAAGCAAAATAATACCATCAGGAGCAAAAAGTTTGCTGCATAGTGGGGGAGAACTCTCACCGTGTAACAAAGCTGTTGTACAGCCAAGCTGACAAACCAAAACGACAAGACCTATACAAACCCCTAACATTTAGATATTAACGTGCACTGGGATTTACAATTTGACTGGCAGACCTCAAAAATAAATGTGTTGTTTCACTCAAGGCAGGATTGTTCCTCAGTGCTTCCTGAAAATATGGCATGCTTCACTCACGAATATTTTGGAGGGCTCTTTCCTCCTTTCGGGAAAAAAAGTAGCAACTGCAAAGGAGTAAGAGTCCATAAAAGGATGCCAGTGTTAGCAACCTGAGTGACAGACAGGAAGGAGATTTCCACAATTGGCATTTGGTAAATTGCAAGCTATAAAAACCTGCTTGGAGATTGCTGGGTTGTCTGTGGTTTCTGGGCCCAGCAGTTTAATTCTGTCTGTTACTAAATGATCCTAGTTTATGTAAAAGATTTATTTCAGAAGTTCTTCATATATCACATTAAAGCAAGAAAAGGAAACAAATCACACTTCTTACTCTTAGTAGGTTACATTTTCAGTGACTGCATAACCAGAAAAGTGATTTTAATATCTCGCATATCTTTGCATCTATCATTGGAAAAAAATAGTTACTTACTATTGTAGTTACTGTTACAAACTGTCTTCCTTCCATTTTGCCTGATTTATTTTGCTTTTATTGCACTTAGTGTTGTACACAGTCATTTTTTCTGCTTTTAAACCTGCTTAGTCTTTATTATTACACATAAATTGCTGAAACATGTATGCATCTATGCTGAAGTCACATCTTAATAATCCAGGCTCTCAGTGCCAATTTGTCCATTTTAGCTGAACTGGAGATAGACAATCCTTTCCTGCACCAACAAAAGCTTTCAGAGGAAAACATAAGTAAAGCCTTTCTGAAAACAAATTTCTTCTCTTAATTCAAAGAATTTCATACATCCGTTGCACTGGAGGTAGGGAAGAAGTTTGCCCTTTCTCTTCATTCAGCACAAAGTCATATTGCAAGAACAGATGGAAATCTTAAGCGATACAAATGAACTTTTAAGGCTTAACATTTAGGCATTAGAAGTAAAAAAAAAAAAAAAGATAAATAAAATCTGCTTGCTTTGTTGTTCTTCTGGAGCTGTTAAGTGATAAAGCTCCACCACCACCACCCTGCTAGGCAATCCTTCCACAAGGCAATGCCCAGCCCTACAAGTTGGATGAAGACTGTCGTAAGTACAAGCATCACTGCTCCCTTCTGTCGGAGGAAGCACCCTGTTTGACCACACCAGCTCTGCTTAACTAACAATGACTCTACAAAGGCAGGTTTTTGACATCTGCTTTCAGACTGTCACTCTTAATGGGACTTCTCGGTCTTCTTGGCTATATTGTTTCTTGTGACAAACTGGCTTTCCAAAAGAGTTCCTAAACTAGAAAAAAAAAAAATTAATTTCCAGTAACGGAAAATGTGTGGATTCTCCCATGAATACAAGTCTTCTAAATGTAATAAACGTTGGCTACACCCTTCCTGCTATGTTACCCCCTCTGCCCAACCTCCTCATGCCCCTCAACTTCACACCTTTTTCCTTTTTTTGCTGTTTGACCTTAAAATCAGACATTGGGGTCTGAATTCTCTGCTTTTGGACTCCCCTATTCAGCAAGTCCTGATAGTACACATACATAGCATTACTCTGCCTGTGGAGATCCTTATACATTTTAAGGTGGCACTGGGGGGAGAGGAAAAAAAAAAAGTCTCTCTCATTAACTAATTTATGCTTGGCAGATTTTTTGTTAAATACATGCATTTTTCGTCTTTTTTCAACATATATATCCTGGATAGATGGAAAATAAAAGGAAAAGTTGAAGGAGGTTGAGTTGTTTAACAATTTGAAACTGTTTAAATTAGAAAGCCCTTTGAAAAGTTATTTCACATACTTGTTTTATTGTGCCTTTAAAAGCGAAGAGACAGACTGCTCTTTGATATATACCCAAGAAATTTATCTGCATTATATTGTTAAAAGAAACCAGTTAATGCAACAAAGAAGATGAGCCCTAAGTTTCCTTTCCTCACAGTGTTACGGGGCTCTTAGGAGCAGCAACATACTAACACATCCGTTTGATGTAAGAACTGGTAGGCTGAATTGGAAATTGAGGTGTTCTGGGCACAGCGCAAGTGAACACGAACAAACCCACCTCATACAGAATACTTTACAAAGAAGCATATAGAAGAGTTACAGACCAGTAGTAACTGCTTGAAGGCGATGTTCATACCGGTGGTGGGATTTTTCCTGGGGAAAGGGGAAGGCACTAGCAGGTATAGTCCATGAACTCTCTTCCTTCCCCAATTTCTGGAAGGAATTTCTGGAATTTCTCTAAACTCAACTAGAAGGAACCTGGGCAGGAGGCTTTTCTTTTCCAGCTGCTGGCTTGTACACGCTATTATCTGCACGTTCTCGAACTCCAGACGTTAAATAGCAGAAAGCAGTGTTTTGCAGCCACACGAAACTGGCAACTCCAGCCACTCCCCAGTAGATGGCAACGTTGATCCGACTGTCCCTTTGGAACCCCTCTGCCCACCCGCCTCCTTTGGGCTTCAGGTACCTGCCTGCCTTGGAGCCCACTTTCACGCCAGACACGTGTGTTTTCGGTAACTTTTATACCTTATATGCCGTCCGAGTCTCTGTGAGTTTGGATTACTAACTGCCTTAATGTATGGAGAAGTTATTTCAGCTCCCTAATATGCCAAAACGCAATGTATACTCAAGAGATACAGTAAAAGGAGAAAAAGAAAAGCCATCGGACTTAGCTTTCTGAAAGAAAAGTACATTCAAACTTTCAACAGAATAAAAGGTGTCTTTTCAAGTGTGTACAGTTACAATCTCTGGCACTACAAGATTATAGCTGTCATACTACTGCATGCCACTTGTGCAAATGACACGGTGGTACTGAAGTAAGGGCAAATCTCTCTTAGTTCAGCAAGGCAGGAGCTGAGACGCGGGAAGTCAGCTGCTGACTTCCCACTGCGCTCTGCTGGAGGAAACGCCAGAGGTGAGCATTAACTAAGAAAACATCGAGAGTATCCCACAACACTCACTACAAAAGTGTTTAAAAAAAAGTCTTCTGACATACCATATATTTGAATATGCCATTATGCAAATTAACATTGATGAATGCTGTCCCTCTAATGTCTAGGTTAATAAGGTCAGCTAGCATTTGATGCACAGGTGAACATACTGAAAACGACCAAATAACTCCTTACCAGCCTTCCTCTGCTAGCTGTTGAAAACAATGAGCATTGCAGCACAGTAACAGCAAGATACCACACCTAAAAATCTCATTTCCCATAGTATGTAGGTACAATAGGAGCTCTTCTGAAGACTGCCTTCAGCATTAGGCTGTTAGTCCAATTTTTCTCTTGCCTGCAGAGATGTAAACAAAGAGTAAATACATGAATTAAAGATACAGGTAGAATAACCACAACTGGTATCAGAACCTGTTCTCTTACCAGCTAAACCAACAAATTACCTCGGTTCTCCACCAATACAGAACCTGGGTACTAAACAGGGAGTTCCAGTCCCTGGGCAAGTCATTTCATTGCTACTTGATCAGAAATCCTGAAACCCAATTGAGTCAGTTATCAGACAGCCTGCTATAACGACATTACCTGATCCATCAGGGCTTGTTTCATCATACCTTCCTCAAATGCTGATTTGCTTTTCATTGTTACTATCAAGCAATAACCCAGGTTAACAAACTACTTCAAAATATAAAGAACTAGTGTGACCACTGTGTGTCTAAGGCTTTGAGTAACTGACTCAACACGTGTGCCTGGGTTGCTACCCCTAGGTATGAAACTCAGGGCTAACTTCAGCCAATGACCAGAATGAAGCTAGAACGTAGCTGGCCGTAACACACTTTTCCACGTTACACATGCTTCAAAAAACCAAGAGCCTGCTTCAGATCCTCAGACATCTCCAGTAAACTGGAATTGAAGTTGCACATACTTATTGACAAGTTAACATACTCAGCAAGCGGATGACTCTGCTGTCCAGAACAGAATTGGACAGCCAAAATCCTGCAGGCTACACCAGCAAACCACGAAGATGTCTTCCTACACAACCTATAAATCCTGCTGAAATGCAAGGCTTCTTGTGCCATCTGTGATGCAATCAGTATATCAGGGACATCCATACCAGGTAGGCAGTTATGACTCAGGACCTGCAGAACACAGGCAACAGCCGGAGGTCTGGAGGGATAGCCTGTGGCAGTACAACAGCTCTGGTGGCTCATGGGTAGGCAAGGCTTGTCCAAAGTTTCAGTACAAAGAGGTAAATTATGTTAGTTGGTTGAGTGTCTGTTGCACATTTTGAAAAACAGAACTTTATTAGGATATCAAGGAATCAAAGTGCTTCTTAGTGTACAGACAAAAATAAAAAAAGAAAAAAAGGAGCTTTTAAAAATGCTTCATTAATGTCTCACTAAAACCAGACTGCTCTGGAAGAGCTGTGCTACCTGACTGAACAAGGTATCTGTCAGACCTTCTCCGAGCTTCAGGAAGTGGCACACATTCCAGGCAAGCACAACATGCAGGTTCAGGATAAGCCCCCGATGGCCTCTCATTTTTGAGGTCTGGGTTGGAACGGGTTGTTTAACGGCAGGAACACAAAACAGGTCAGTTCTTCGTCCTGCACTGACCTGCGATCTCAGCTCCGGCTTGAGGAACTAAAGTACTCACATACCAGATACAGGAAAATCTGATGTTATTTAGTGAATTCTATCTGTGATGTTGTTTTTTCTTGGTTTATTCTAAACTATCAACTGTTCAGCATCCAACTCTGGCTAAGCCTGATACTTTCAGGGCTCACCAAATTACCAAGTGTCGTTCCAAGAAACAGACCCTGCAGAAAGCATCTTCTCACGCTAAATCATACAAGCCATAGCTTTTGTGGCGATACTTCAAGCTCCCACACCAGTGGTCAAGAGGCAACACAAACCAGTTAAGAACATGTACATTCACTTGCCCCTAGCAAGTGCTATTTGAGATGAATCCTGAACACATCTTTCCTGTTTGCAAGAGACTGACATCTGCAAAGAAAATAGTTACCATCTCACAGAAATACCTCACGCAACTGAAAACATTCCTGCACAGCTTTGCTTCTCTCTCTCACTAGTACAAAATCTCAAGAATGCCAGTAATTTATTTTGAAAGTTGGTGAACATCTAATGTGTATCTAACAAGCAGCAAAATGAGGCAGATGTGACAATAAGCAAAAAGACAGTAAAGTAAAAATGACTGACATATAAAAAGAAATTGTTTTGTCAGAGAGAAAACCCAAACCACAAGCAAGAAGCACCATTACTTCCTCCTCCCACTTATTTGCAAAATCCATTTCACTGGCTAAACCCAAAGCACTGCTTAACAGGCACACTGCTTGCGGTGGGAAGAATCCTGCTTGCATTGTAAGTAATCCTTTGCTACCAAGGACACAAGCAAGCATGCATAAGCCTGGTCGTTCCCACCCTGCAGAAAGGCTTGCAGGCACCCACTGTGTTGAAGAGGGTGGAAGGCAATCTTGGCACCCACCTTGCAGCCCTCACCCTCCAAGTATGAGGCAGCAACAGCGCCTGGAGAGCAGCAGCGCAGCAACGATACCTTATGGCACTGACAGCATTTTCTAAGTGAGAGGGCTAAACAGAGAAAGTTAAAAATCAGTAGCAATAATTCCACCCATGCCTGTTCTCACCTCATTTTTAAATCCAGCATTTGAAGGATTCTGAGCAGTGAAGCAAAGCAAACCTATGGAGTCCTGTCAAAAGCCACAAGGGGAACAAGCGCCGATTACACTACGGATTGATGAATGTACTCCCACACTGAGGTAACACTGAACGACACAGGGATCTCCTGCCTCAGAGACGAAGAGGCTGACAGATGGGGCAGGTGCTCATGTTCTCCAGAGGCAAGATGATGCTACCAAGAACCATGTGGACAGTACAAGATTTATGAGAGAGAAATGGAACCGTGCCACAGACTGAAGTATTTTTTGTTGTGCCATGTCCCTAAGCTCCTGCCTACTCTTCTTCATGTCAACCCTATTTTTCTATTTCCCCCTGCCTCCATCTTGCATCAGCTCCCTGGTGACATCCCACTTGTTTCTTCCCACACAGAGGTTCCCACTAGTACCATTCTGAGACAATTCAGTAAGCTTCCCAGAGCTGAGCTCACATCTTTAGTCTACAGTGGATGCTGACATATAGGACAGACATATAGATTAGCTTAGATGAAGAGGGACTTTGGTGAGTCTGTGGCTATTACACTTATTCCCTGCCAACACAGTTCTGAAGTTTATTTCTGATCCAGCATCAAAGGGGCTTGAAGATAGTGCAGCAAAAGTGCGGAAAGCTAAACACAGAAGCAATTAAACAACCATGAGAAAACTTTCTGGAACAAGACGGCCTATTAATCCTTTTAAGCTCATGCAACTCTCCACCTGCAATGCTTAAGATTCTGTATGCAGTATATCTTCTACCTCCTGCAGCACTGGCCGAGGGTAATTCAGCCTCGAGACAGGTGAGGAACAAATCAATGGGTGGTTGTTGGAAGAAGAGGAAATAACATAAGCAATACAAGGCTGGCGTCACACAAAGGTGAGTTACACTGTGCAGCATGCTGACACGTACACCAGGAAAAGCAGAAAAAGTATTCAGCAGATGAATAATCAAATACATAGGTTGGTGTACCTGTCCTTCCTTTACGTGATCCAAATTTTCCCCAAGTAAACACAACTTCTGAGAAGTCACTGTAAATGTACTGTTACTGTCCAAGTACAAATCTGCCCATACGTGTGCTAACGTTCTTAACTGGTTCGTCATGTGTTGGATTAATTGCCAGCTGTACATAAGATACTATGTTGAACCCACAGAAACCAACACTGCCTTGTGTCAACATTGCTTTGTTCTTCTGTTAGGTGATGCATTGTCTACCTTTTCTAAAGAATTTAAACAAAGTCCCGTAAAAACTAAACATTATAGTCCTAACCTCAGTACTTTATCATTTTCCCCACGCACAAAAAGGTTTTTGTTGTGCAAAACCACCTGAATCACAACGCATATAAAGTAAGGCAAAGGCCTGAATCCATGGCAGTCAAAAGAGGCATACCCTTGCAGTGAGGCAACGCTTGGCATTGCCCCATCTAGTTTTTAGGCATTCGGCTCACAGACTGGCATTCATGAGTCCAAGTCAGACACAAAAACCTACATCCATAGTGCCTGACAGCCTGGGGCTTAAGTGCTGAAGATTTGCCACCTCACAGGTGCATTGACATTTTTCATACCCTGGCTGCAGAGGGGGGAAAAGAAATAAATAAAAAAATCCTCAAGTAACAAAGAAATACCCAAGAAGAATGTTTCTCAAATTCACACTCAGATGTTTCACTAAAAATTACTGTAGTGAATTAACGATTGATTTAGCCATCTAAAGGAGCCTGTGTTCCTTCATAGGCAGAAGCATTTCACTGTCATCTCTCCAATGGTGAAAACTGTCCTACGAAACGGCAAACGTTGAGTAACAGGCTAGCAGTAGTCACTGCACTCGCCTCCTCTGCGGGAAGGAGCTCACACCCACATCCCCTCACCTTCCAGGAGAGCAATGTAACAACCAGGCTGTCCACTACACTCAGGGAGAATATTTTACCTCTTTTCTGAGCCTACTAGGCAAGGAAAAGAGGATGCACATGAAGCAATAACTCTTTCCTAAGACATGGACATGAACCAGGTAGAGAGGAATCCTGCTTTTCATTTGCTCCTAAAACTATGCGCTTTTTGTTTCAATTACAGTAATCTGACAAGAAACAGTAACCCATAAACAAATTTTCCCTCTTCCAAATCCTTGTTTTCTACCTCCATGTGAACATGCAGTTTCTCCCACACACAAAGTTGCCCCTGAAAACCTAAGAGCTGTTTTTGAAACTGGAGCTCCACAAGTCAGATAGGACACAGTTTCACAGCAGAGGAAAAAAAAAAGAAAAAAAGTATTTACTACCTACAGACAAGCAATAAAGATATCCTTCAGGCAACTATTCAAACTGTGAAAAGAGACCAAGTTACATGATCTTTATTTGTTCCCTTCCCACACACAGACTCCCCGGCAGATGGAACACAAGAAAGCCCCCATTAGAATGCTCAGGAGGCAAAAGCTTGGGTTTGCCAGCCTTTTACCAGGCAACATGGTCAACATCAACCAGAACGTGTCAACATGCAGCCCAACGGGCTGCATAATTAGGCGGGGTCTGGCATTTTCCAGTCACCGGTGCAGGGAGCTGTTATAAAACCCATCATGGCAAGGCATAAAGAACTCCTAGAAGCACAACTGGGCTGCATGAGGAAAAGCAAATCCTAAGCAGTAAGCGAAGTTGAGATTGCTTATAAAAAGCCTATATGCACACATGAATAAAGGGGGATGGATGGATGAATCACTTCATACCTAACTTCAGGGTGCTTGACCCCACGACCATGGTGTGATTGTGTGTGTGACTTCCTAGGGCAGTCTTTTCAAAGTGGAAAAAGTGAGTTCCAACCTTCCTCCTACCTTCTCATAGAAATGGCACCGTGTGCATCACCTCGCCTGCCAGCACGGGTGGGACTGTCTGGGTGCCAGCACAGAGCCGGGCAAAGGAAGCGGCTCCATCTGTGGAGCCAGTTTGTCACCTGCTACCTGAGTCGACCACGGGGGGACCTGGGACAGACCATTTACGTTTGGGTTTCACAGGGATTTGCCAGCACTCCCAACCAGTCTCTGCTTCCGCCAGCTCCAACAGTGACCATCTCCAGCTGTCACTCCTCCTGGCTGAGTCTTTCCATCCCTTCAGCCTGGCTCTGACCTGAATCTGTATCATTTTCCCAGGCATCTGAAGGCAGATCATTTTCCCCAGACCTGCTGGCTCCAGCTCTTGTCCTTCTTGTGTTTTAACCCCAACCAGAGGCATGAAAGGCTGGCAGAGAGCACTGGGGGTGTAGGAAAAGCTGTTCCTGCAGCCACTTCCTACCTCCTCATCCCAGGAGGCAGCCAAGTCTGCTAGCAAAGTTCTGCTCCGTGCTTCAAGCCTTCATTTTAAACACATTTCAGGCAGAAAAAACCTTCAGGAAAAAAACCACAAAAACAAAACACACACACCCCCCAACCAAACAAACAAAAACACAAACAAAAAACCCACAAAAACAAACAAACAAAAAAACAACTTTCAAATTAATAAGGCCTTTGGGAGCGTATGCAGAGTAACAGATTTCCCTTTTAATCCATCATTTGGTCAATTACAGAAGACTTTTCAAAAAAACCCAACTGTTACTAGATGCAGAAATGCAACAAGTTAAATGTCAGATTCTTGCTGCAAAGCACAGAGAAGTTAGAGTAGTAACAGTAAGTTACACTAGTAATAGTACACTGAAATGGGTGCACTTTTTGATCCTTCTCAAATTTTACTCGCGGGAGTAATCAAACTATTACTTTCTTCACTGGAATTTCAAAGATACGTATTTTTACCTGATGCACACACCTGGAACAGAATTTCATCCCCTTTGGAGGTGGTTTAATGGTTAAAAAAATAGCACCAGGATCTAGCAAACATCATGCAGTCCTAAATACACAAAATACTTTACCTGCTTATACTTTAATCCGGATTAGAGCATAGCCAGGCAATGCTGAAGTACAAATATTTGCCAATAGCCACAGCCAACTGGCAAGCCAGAAATACGTTAGACAGAAAAAGAAAGAGCTATTCATCTCATGTAAATTTAATGTCAGAATATATTATCTGCAACTGCACTTCACAACTCAGCATGGCTTTGTGTGGAAGATAAAACGCTCTGATTTACAGCATTACAAATGTTTGCTAAATGCCTCAGTTGTCCTCTCTTCTTTCAAAGTGGCACTTTGTTATTAGCTTACAGAGTGTGCTGTGTAAGGCAGATCATTTTTTCCTAATTTCTTATTGACACCTTAAAAACCTGAGTTTTACTAATATTCCTTTGAATAAGAAGAGTGCCTGCTTTACCTCATCATCCAGTGATGAACAGCCGCATTCAGCTCCTCGTTACTATGGCAATATTACGTAGGAGGTACAGAAACAGACTGATGCTTTTATCTTCTCCCTTTGTACTTAGAATAGACTCTCTTCCCCCCTGTTATTTTTCAACAAAAACAACCACAAAGGGGGATGGTGAATCATTCAGAGAATCAAAACAAAGCTTGTTTTATTAACTTTGTTGTTATATCAACTCAGGATAAATTGCAGGGCTATGAATGAGATATAAACACCAGAGAACTTAAGATATGATCTTGCAAACAAAGTATTTTCTTTCTTTTCATAAAAAAAAAAAAAAAACAGCAGCAAGCCAGTGACCCACTCTGCTTGCTTCTCAAGCACAACTGAACCCCTTTGCTGTTTAAGAAGTACCCAGGCAACGGTGAGAGCAAGGATCACTCACACAGCTTGCCGTTTTCCCCAGAAACAACTAAAACAGTCAACATAGGCACATCTGTGTCAGGTGGGATGGAATCCCACTTTTTATGCGACCTCATCCAAGAGGCAATGGAAATAGGCTGTTGTGTGGCTGCTGATACCTCCTCTGTATTCATTTGCTTCTAAGTAGCAATGGTTTAAGGCCCTCCAAAAAACATGGAATGCAGAGTAAACTCTTCAGGTGGTCAATGCAATGTGAATGACATATTCCGTCCTGCTGGGTGCAAACAAGAGATTTATAGCAAAATATCTCTTTTGCATCTATTGACTCAGCGACTTGCAGAAGCTCTCCCGGGTGGTATCAGCCAACGCAAACCAAATGAGCAAAGGTCCCCAGCCCAGGCCAGCCAAGCTCACTGGCTGCGAAGGTTTAGGGGGCAGGCATGGTAAGCAGCTCAGCCAGCCGAGCCGAGGGGAGAGCTTTGCTGAGGATCAGCCAGTGGTGGCACAGCTGTCTGCAGACCAGATGTGCCATGCTCCTGTTCTGCTTACATTCTGTATTTATCCACCAGAGGTTAGTGGTACAGGTATAACCTGAAAAAGTTGTTTTCAGATTCATCATTCTGAAATTTGGAAAGAGAAAAGAAGAATAACAAGATTCCACACCTCACACCCCCTCCCCCCAAAAACAGGTCAACTCTTCAAACTCAAGACAGGTATGTTTTAGGATTTCTAACTTGATACACTACAAAAGAGTATTAGCACAACATATCTTCAGTTGCTCATTCAGACAAGAGAGACATTTGGCAGATGACTTTTTGTAGTCCACGATTCTACTTCCACTTCAGTACTGCCTTAGAAAACTCATTTTTCTTTCTTCTTTGCCCCACGAGGTCTGTAGTTTTGACAGATATGCATTCTTAACGTATATTCCTGTAGCTTTCAGCATTTTTTAAAATAACTTGCCAGTGGAGGTAGAGATTCCTGACTATCAGGTTTAAGCCTATGTGCCATTGACTTACTCTTCCTTCAGAAATTTCATTAGAGCCTTTGAAGTAACCTGCAGATTCCAAGTAATCCACAAATTGCAGGATTTTCAACTCCTGCTGGTACACAAACCAGAATTTATTTTGCCATATTGCTGTAAGTAAATGCAGAAAAAAATACCAGAAAGTGGTTAATCTTAACTTTACAGCAAGGCATTTCCCACGGGCAGCAGAGAGAAGCCCTGTAGAGACATATTTCATAACACCGGAAAAAGAAAACCAAAAAGACATGTCCCAACAATAAACTGTCAGTTTCACCCATAACAAGGTTACCAATAGGGATGGGAATGCCATATCTTGCACAATAAGCTTATTGAAAAGCATGGTGGGAAAAATTAGGAAACCATGAGATTGAAAGTGGTGGATTAATATTTTTCTATTTTTAATTTAAAGGAATCACTTACTAACAGCATCTTGTGTATTAACCTCCAGATACACCTGCCAAGCCAACGTATTTCTACCCTAAGATGACCTGCATAAAGTCTGCACGCATTTTCCTCAAAGTTAAAAGCATCTCAGTGACTACCTATGGACTGAAAAAAATTCATTCTCCATAGAACAAATGGTTGAATACAGTGACCAGTACAAGATATCTTCATGACTAGTACTTAACACTAGGGCATCATAGTGTTCCTTTCTAATGATGTTTGTACAGAGCAGTTGTGCCTCATCTGAGAGGAGATTTCAGTCATTGCAAACCGAGGTGGAGCAGGCACGTTAACGTGCCAGGCAGCCCACTTGGTTGGAGTCATGAAATCGACTTTCAAGATCTGTTCAGCACTTCACATGGTGGTAACAAAAATAAATCCTAATGACGTATAGTCACACACAAGACTCCCAGAAACATTTATTCAACCGTTTACTCTTTTTCTCTTTGCTTTGAAACTTCGTACTGCAGGGGTGGGGGGCAAGGGGGAGAAAGGGGAGATGGGTTTAGTTTGCTATTAGGAATTATATGAAAAGTTATAATAGCGGTTGCCACAGGAAAAAAAAGGGAGGACTGTATCATATGAGCATCCATTAAAACAGCTGGATCTCTGTTAAGACCTTCAGATACTAGGCAGTAAGTAAATAAAAATGTTTTCAGAGAATATGCCCATAGTTACTGTATGGATTGTGTTTGAACCAAAAAAAAAAAAAAAAAAAGAAAAGTAAAGCCACAGCTTTTTACTGAGCACCATTACCTGTTTCCTGCAGCGCCGCTGGGAACTACCCAGAGCTGGAGGACACGCTGCAGAGCGGCTGCTCCACCCGTGACTTTCCCGACTGGTTTGCCAAGAGAAAAAGCAAAGATAGACCAGACCCCACAAACCCGGGACGGGACCGCCCCGCCGCAGATCCCACCGCAGCTGCACTTTGAACGGTTTTCACGACGGGCCGGGCCGGGCCGCCGCGGGGGGAGCGGGAGCGATGCGGCCCCGCTGCCCCCACCACTGCCACTGCCGCCGCCGCCGCCCCGGGCGGGACCCGCCGCCCCCGCGGGAGCGGAGCCACCGCTCCGTCCCCGCCGGCAGCCCCGGGAGCCGCTCGGCGCCGCTCCCCTGGACACGCGTGTTTCTGCCTCGCGGGGCGGGGGGGCGAGGCACGGAGACTGCCCCGCTCCGGGCTCCCATCCAGCCGCCCGTGAACCCCGAACAACTTTTTTCCTGTTAATTACTGTCAGGTGCTTCACGCACCCAGCGCCTCTCCTCGAGAGCTTTGCTTTCGCCTCCTCCTACTTCTGTTCCAGTCGTAAATGGCCTCTATTAGTTTTTAATTTAAAGCATTGAGAGTTTTGATCCTTAGCACTGTTCCCACTCGCGTTTTGCTGTTCAGAAAATACCCTGGCAAAGAAAATGCTGCCGATCGTTTCCCATCCCCTCCCTACGTGACTTACCTGATCGGCTGTTGGCACTACACTGATGGGTGAAACGCAGGCAGTCAAGTAAACATTAAAAAAAAAAAAATCGGAATGCCACAAAGTACTACAATTTGCTCTCTTCTGTGCTAATTGCTAAGAAGATAATAGCTTCCGTGCTAATTTATTTTTATGCTTAATTAGGAACTTTTTTTCCTTTTTATTCAAAGTTCAGCTTTTACCAGCACTCAGAAGTGCGATGATGACAGGAAAGATGATGAAACTATTACATTCCTTTAGTCAGAGTGCTGAAAGCTGAACATCTGTTGAGCCTCACTCAATGGTTAATTGAACCACAATGTGAAACTAATTGGGGGAGCAGAAATCATTCTTCAAGATTCTATTACACCTAGCGCTTCCACCCAACATGTGAGCCCTCACAGTAAGAACGACCTTAGGTCATTATCTCAAGACATCTTACTGTGAAACACAAACTGGATGTTTTTGATATCTTCAATTTTATAAAAACAAAACAACCAAGAAAACTTTAAGCCATTCCAGAGCTCTCAAGCCTTCATTATACATTGCAAAGAAGAGAAAAAATTTGACTTAAAATAATGTCCCTCCAAAAAAACCCTTTAACAACTCTTTCAGTAAATTTAAAAGGGGCAAAAAGCCCTTATTTCATTGTCCATGCACTCATCTTACTGTTATCACTAGGAACCAGCTTCTTCCTCACCCACACCATGTTCTGGTGGTGCAACTCCCCTCCTAGGCCACTTGATGCTCGGCACAATTCCCCAACCCCACCTGAGCCTCGTACCAACCTAAGATAAATCAGGCACAAATTGCAAAAGCCAACGAACCAGAACGTTAAGACACTCTCTTAACACACCTGGCTCCTGCTTCTCCTATCGTTTGGGAATGCTAATGGCAATTGATCACCCCCTGACAGCCTCATACACCCGTTACCTGGATCAGGGCCCAAAGAGGGGTGATACCAGAACTTCAAAATCTAGCAAGTTCTGGGCTTGCACAACTGGTGGAAAATACCAGAATATTTCATTGCCCAAGTCGGGCTGAAATGTAAAAGTACCTGACAAAAGTCAATTATCTCGGACCCTCTAAATAGCGTCTCTAAGAGAGACCCTTTGAGCTTTCCTGAATTGCAGCAGGCTGTGACTGGTCTCTCCCCTGAGCTGGGACACCTCTCCGGTAGTTTAAAGACCGTCTGCTGGCAAAGCTGACGAAGGGCCAAGATCAAGCCAAACTTCTCAAGGCTCAATTATTGCCCATTGAGAAATACTGATGCATTGTGAGTATTTACTCTAACTTGAGAAGGGGGACATTTTAACTATAGGCTAGCCTTTTCCGTCCACCTCTCTACCTATCTATGTGTTTGAATATACATGGTTGCCTTCATGAGTGTGGGTGTTTCTATATTTCGGATCCAAATACTTCTCTGTGTGTGTGTGAGGAGTCAAAAAGAGGCACCTGTCGGCTCACTGAAGTCACCTGCTGTGAAGGGACTCCAGTCCTAGCAGTTAAAAGACTCAGGTGGTGTGTTTTTCTGTGTTTTGTGTTTATACATATGTACATACACGTATTTTGACTCAGGATACTGTGTAGCAAGTTAGTGTGAATCTTGTCATTCTCAAATCTGTAATTAAGTTGCTGTTTTAATTATAACAATCTACCGAATCACCTTATTAATCCTTAAATTGGTCAATGATTAAGTGCTGCTAAAATTCAACCTTTTTATCCACCTCAAACCACTACCGAATCTTGAATTGCTGCTAACTCATAACAGTGTCAAATATTTCATCTGTGACACACGTCCATTTGCTGCCCTGCCCCTCGGGCTGGGTGGAGGTCCAGCCTAGAGCCCAGCAGTTCAGCGGCCCTGCTACGGGCATTCAGTCAGGTACTGTCACAGTATTTTCCCCGTATTCTCAGAAGCTGCAAGAGCATCGTAGAATCATAGAATAGAGTCGTTTTGGTTGGCTGAGACCTCTAAGATCACCAAGTCCAACTGTTAACCTAGCACTGCCAAGTTACCAGTAAACCATGTCCCTAAGCACTGTGTCTATATGTCTTTTAAATACTTCCAGGGATGGCGACTCAAGCACTTCCCTGGGTAGCCTGTTCCAATGTTTGATAACCCTTTTGGTGGAGAAATTTTTCCTTATATCTATGAATAATGAACTACCAGCACTATTTTGAGAGACTATTTGTTCAAGCTTTCCTCCCTGGGAAGGGAAAAGCACGATTCATTCAGCACATTGAGGTGCTGGAGCGAGTCCAGAGAAGGGCAACGAAGCTGGTGAAGGGCCTAGAGCACAAGTCTTATGAGGAGCAGCTGAGGGAACTGGGGTTGTTCAGCCTGGAGAAAAGGAGGCTCAGGGGAGACCTTATCGCTCCCTAAAACTACCCGAGAGGAGGTTGTAGAGAGGTGGGGGTTGGTCTCTTCTCCCAAGTCACAAGCAATAGGACAAGAGGAAATGGCCTCAAGTTGCACCAGGGGAGGTTTAGGATGGATATTAGGAAAAATTTCTTCACCAAAAGAGTTATCAAGCATTGAAACAGGCTGCCCAGGGAAGTGGTTGAGTCACCATCCCTGGAGGTATTTGATAGACAGGTAGCCGTGGTGCTGAGGGACATGGTTTAGTGGTGGTTTTGGCAGTGTTAGGTTGATGGTCGGACTCGATGGTCTTAAAGGTGCCTTCCAGCCTAGACGATTCTCTGATCCTGTGTCTTCCTCGGAGGGCAGGCACCGAGCGGCAGAACGGGCGGGCGAGCAGCGCGGCTCCAGGCTCGCCCCGTTACAGAGATGCCGGCCGGGAGCTCGCCCGCCGCCGTGACCGGGCGCCGCCAAACGCCGATTTCCCGTTCGGGAGGGCCGGGAGGCAAGCCTCCGCGCCAGCTCCGCCGCTCTACAAAACCCCTCTTAGGAGAGGCTTTTCTTAAGAGAGGAAGCAGAACGTGCCTTTAAGTACTTCACAGAAACAAAGAAACCGCCTCTCGGCTGGAAGGCGGGCTGCTGCCCACGACAGACAGGCAGACAGACAGACAGACACTACCCCGCCAACCCCCCCGGGAGAGCAGCGGCCCAGCGGGGGGGGTGGGTGGTCGGGGGGGCTGTGTGAGAGCCGCCGGCCGGCGGTACCGCCTGTCTGGCCTGCGCCGGTGTTCTGGGCACGACAGAAGGGAAAAGCTGGGCGACAACACGCTCTGCCCCCAGCCCTGAGAAGAGAGATGGTGCTAAGCGTGTCGGGGGCGGGGGGGGGGGAAGCTGAGGTTCGGGCTGGAGCCCCAGAGCGAACCGAGTGATGCGCAGGGCTGGGGCTGTTCGGTTGGAGAACCGTGGGCTTCACCCGCGTCTGGCTTCTCCAGGCGTGCTCGGAAACAGCAGTAAGGCTGACATCATTTATTAGCTACCTTAAAAAAAAAAAGAGAGAGACACCAAGAATATGTGGTGGTTTTTTTTTTCTTTTTCCACTGTAAATCATACTGATGTGTTTGGAGGAAGAAGGGAAGCTATCTACCCTGAAGCAAGTATCGATTATTTTAAGCATCCATGGCACCAGCTGCTCATAACTCTCTTCCAGCAGCTAAAAGGGTTATGAGTGGGAGGCTTAGGCTGAGGCACTTTGAAGACAACTAATATTCTGTAAAAAGCAAATGTAGTGACTTCCAGGCTGCTTGTTGGTTCTTATGGCACAAGCAGATCTATGCCACCTGAACACATCTAACCTGTTCCCCAGTGCAGGAGAATGGTTCTTACTTATGTAAGACAACTGCAATGACTTATTTTGAGGGTTTTCACTGGTGTCTGAATCTCTACAGGCATTTTCATTTGTTGAAGGCTTCCACTGAGCTCAAATATCTATTATACCACATATTAATGGAGTAAATAAGCAGTTTTATTATGTTTAATGTACACAATTTTTGGATACTAGAATCCATCAGTTTTCTTTTTATAGAGAGCTAAGCTACATGCAAAATTAACAGAAGTTACTGTTAGTATGTAGGAAGTAACTTCCTCTGTCTTTTCTAATATTGCTTGTAAGATTTATGGGCATTTCAGATGAAAGTATTCAGAACGCTAGGGGCATCATTTATCGTTAAAAGACAGCAGAAAGGATAGTGAATACTGAAAACAATAAAGCTTGAGGTTAATGTTTAGTGAAGGAGGTACTGTTCCAAGCAGACATTAGTTACATGACTCCAGAGAGCCCAGTGGCTCTTAACATCCAGCCCAAAATCAAGACTGCGTGTTCTCATCTCAGCACAAGCCCGTCTCAGGCCCGCTTCCAGTTACCATGTACAATGACTCATCTAACACAAAAGATCTTAGCTGCATGATCTCTGGGTGGCTTTGTTCAAATTCATTCTTTAGGAAAAAAATCTATTTAGGCAGTTCCTGAGTACTCAAATTCTTGTTTCTAGTGTACTTCAGGCAGGTTGCTTCTTTGTCAGACTTGAGTCCCCTTCAATTCCCCCCCCCAGGTCATGCTGTATTTGCTGCCATTGTGCATTCAAATTATGGAATTTTCTGCTGCGCTTCAGATTCTGAACAAAGCAGATTTCAGTTCACAAGTAAGCTTTATGATATGTCAGCCCTTAATGAGTGAATCACTTTTCGTTGCAACTGGAGATACTGGTTATAGTCACTGTGAAAGCATGGAGCAGTTTTAAAGGAAGAACGTTGGCGAGAGTCCAGGATGCTCCTTTATAAACTCTCATTCCCAAAAGAGACACAAGAGGAAAACTCAGCTACAGCTCAACGACTACTGTTTTCCTCATGGGGGGGGGAGGGGGGGGAGGAGAAGCCCAAAATGTGTCCGGTATCAATTCAGCGTAAATTAAATTTGGCAGGAAATCTGCAATTGTTAAGGCAGATTTGCTTGAAGATGTTGCTGAAAATTGATGAATACGTGTCCTCAAACCAGGACGATACGGCAGAAGAACATGCAAACTCAGTTAAAATTATATGAGCGTGCACGTGTTTCATAGCTAGCACTACAAATGACTCCCTACATTAGCTTAAATGAAATAGAATTACTGTCCATACACTCTCATGTTCTATGCTTTTCTCTCTGGCCTTTGAGCATTGCTATCTTACATCTGTATTACATTAGTACATTATTTTTTCACTGGCTGTATCAAATACATTTAGTAAATAAATATTTTCTCAAAGCACGTCCCCTGTCATTCCTGAAGTTTCAGGGGAAAAAATGGAAAAAAGTGTTTGAACAAACCTGGAGGAAAAGGGAATACTATACAAAATGTAGCACATCTCTGCCTTATGCAACTAATCTATAGGAAGGTTTATCTCCCACGATGTCAGCCAACAGAGACATCATTTGGTGTAAACAACTGACACCTACATGAAATGTATAACTCCCAGTTTGTGGCACTAAACTGTTTTACTCTGCTGGGTAGATTCAACTTAGCGTGTTCCTACACGCTCAAACATTCATTTGCAAAATGTTTACCGTACCGTAGTAAATATTTTGTAAATGTTTTGTTCCGAGAAGCTGGATAACAACAATACCAGAGTGGCAATAAGTGGCCGAGACGACAACTGTAAGCCTGTTAAGACTTACCTTTTTCCTTTCCACCAGTAATTTTTGTACGCTCAGCCTCCCCCGCCCCCTCCTCGCCTCTCCCAGCACCCACAGCTCTGAGGAGCATCAGGTACGGCCGCAGCCGGGAGCGGGGGGAGGCCGGGGAGCCGCCGGGGGACGCTGACAAAGGATGCTGCCGCCGCGCTGCCTCCCGCCCTCCTCCACCTCCTCCGTCGACCGCAGCTCGGAAGGTCGGACGCGTCTGAATTACTGCCTGGGAGGGGGCTGGGGCGTGAAATCCCGCACTCCACGCACAGACCCAGCCTCTCCTCTCTCGTTCAGCGGCGCAGACGCGGCCCCGGGCGCAGGGCAGCGGAGCAGCCTCCGCCCGCCCCCCGCCGCCCCCATCCTCCCATTGTGCGGGGCTCTCCCCGGCGGGGCGGCTCCCCGCCAACGCGGGGCGGTGGCCGGCACCGCCGCGATCCCCTTCCCCCCGCCGGGAAGGGCGAGAGCCCCCATCGGCCCCAAATCCCTGCAGGATTGCCGTCCGGCTCGCCGAAACGCCGGTCCTGCGCTTCTTTGAAGAGGCGTCCTCCGGCTCCAGCAGCTCGGGGTTTTGTTCGGAGCCGAGCAGCCGGTGACGGCACCAGCAGCCAGCCTAAACAAGCAAATATTGGCACTGCACACGCTCTCCCTACTGTCACCGCCCGCCATCCTCATCCTGAGGACAGCCCAACAGCCAGCCCGCGCTCCCTGGCAGCCACAGGCACATCAGGACTAGCCCAACCCGAAGCGACTAAGGCGCTAAGCTTATTGCGACACAGAATTTCAGTCGTTTATTCAAATAAATAAAAATGAACTTTTATGTACAAATATACAAAATCGTTACGCACATCATATAAAGTAGTCAGAAGTCTTAAAAAAAAAAGGGGGGAGGGGGGGCGATGGAGGACGCCCACAGCCGGCTCCTCTCGCTCCCAGCACCCGGGCACTGGCGGGCGGAGGCCGGCGCCGCTCCTTTGTCCCTCGCCCCGGCACCGCCCCGGGGACCGGCTCCGGGCCGCGGGCCCCGCCGCCCGGCCCCTACCGTCACCCGCCGGGTCTCCCCCGGAGCGGACGGCACCACGTAGGACACCACAGCTACGGACAGCGGACGGCGGCGGGGCTCAGAGGGTGCCCAGGTGCGGCAGCGTCTCCAGCCGGTCGGGGCGGTCGCGGCCGGCCGCCGTCTCCACGCCGCGCAGCCACTCGGTGCATTTCCGCACCAGCCCCTCGTCCACCGCGGCCGTCGCCGCCGCCCCCTCCTCCTCCTCCTCGTACTCCTCGTCGTCGTAGCGGTGCCTGTCGTTGAGCAGCGATATCTTCAGCAGGGCGCGCAAGTCGCCGCCGCCCGCCCGCCCGCCGCGCCGCGCCGGGGCCGCTCTGCCGCCGGCGGCGGGGGGGGGCTGTCCCCGCTGCCGCTCCAGGCTGCGGCGCTGGAGCAGGCGGACGGCCTCCGGGGGCAAGCTCAGCGAGAAGCGCAGCGCCGTCTCCCCCGCCGCCCCGCCGAGGCTCTCGCAGGAGCGGCTGCCCGCCGCCGGCGCCCCCGGGCGGCCCCGCGGCTGCGGCGGGGCGGGCTGCGGCCGCGCCCCCCGCTCGGCCGGCGGCCTCCGCGGCGGCTGCCGCTGCAGGGAGGAGCAGGGCCAGGAGCTGGAGAGGGGACCCGCCCGCTCCGGGGGCGCCCCCCGAGCCTTCCTCGCCGCCTTCTCCTCCACGGGCCGAGGCGCTGCCTTCTTGGGGACGGCCGCCGCCGGCGGCTTCTTCGGCTGCGCCCGGGCAGCGACAGGGGAAGCGGCGGCGGGGGCCGGCAAGATGGGCGGCAGGGAGGCGGTGCGGCCGGGAGCTCCCTCCGGCTCCTCGCTGCGGGCCCAGGCGGCGGCCGTGCGCGCTCCGGGCAGGGCGGCGCATCTCCCCGCCGGCGGGCAGGGCCCCGCTGCGCGCCGGGGCTGCAGCCCCATGGCGGGAGGCGGGCGAGGAGCCCCCGGCCGGCGGCGGCGGCAGCGCGGGGCGTGGGCTCCGTCTGCGCCGAGAGCCGCTGCTTTTCCCCCTTCGACAACCCGCCCCCCTTCCCGCCCTTCGCCCGCCCCGGGAACAGCCTTCCCCGGCGCGGGGTGGGCGTGCGGGCGGGGACGGGGTCCTCCCGGCGCTGGCCGCCCTGGTGGCGCTCGCCGCGGACGCTGCGCCGCCGCCTTTCCCCGCGCGTCTCCCGCCCGGCCCACGGCAGACCCGCAGGAAAGGTACGGCGGGGCTCGCGGCCCCGAGGGCGGGCAGCCTCCGAATTCCTCCCAAAGTCCTCAAGCGCCCAAGCGTGAAAGGGCAGGCTTTTAATGTCACGTTAAACTAGCACCCTCACGCCACCTTCAAAGCGTTGATGATATTTTGAGCTCCTTGACTACTTGAATTACCGTGAAGAAGGGCAGGCAGACAAGAGCAGGGTACTGTCAGCCCCACTAAGACGCAGAGGCAGACTTGCACCTACACGGAATTCCAAAATACACGAGCCCCTTTGAGGACAAGAGCAGCCTGGCTTGGTAATGAAGAGCCGAGTCCAAAGATCCTTTTTCCTAGCCTCAATTCCTCCTGTGATCGAGGCAAAACATTGCTCAACACTTAGAGGTTTTTTTGAGGAAGAAGTCGGCAGTCATTCCCTAACTTTTAAAGTACCCTAAACAATAACAGAGCTTAGTGCTAGTAATAAGTAAGGACAAAGTACTATTTTTATTAGGGTACCAGAATTTTATCAAAAGATGGGTAGGACAGAGATCTCCACATCTATGGTTTCACCCTGTCATGAAAGGGTATCATACGACAAGGATGCATCAGCTGTGAACTGTGGAATATTCATACACAGCAGACAAAGACTGGATGCGAAGGAGCAACAGGTATTGATGAAAGAACACAGTGTGTGTGCTCTGTGTGTAGGTGAAGCAAGCGAATCCTTAAGTGTTCAGGAGAGAAAAATAAATAAGAAAGCACATGATATCACAGACCTAAGTGCATACCAGTATGTCGAATTCTTGAAGTTCAGTTCTTGAACCCATTCTGTTCTGGTGATCCAATACTAAGTGTTAACTGATGAGTGTAAACTTTGTTATTTACCATAGCGCATAAATAAATAAATAAATAATCTGAATGACAAATACTATTCTAATTACAGTGAAGGTGATCCTGTACCAGAACTGGTGGTTGATGGGCAAAACCAACTCTGGAGCAAACAACTACCAGTCCTGAAGTGGGATGGGATATCCCCAGTGCCATTTATGGTCAGTGCCCCAACAGGAAACGGCAACTGGGTAAGGGGCAGTGACAGTCATTTCCAGGATGACATCCATCACTACCTACGCACATGCTAGCTCATCTTCAATGCAAACTGAAAACTAAAAGGAACTGCAAATTCACTCAAGGCTCCGCCAGCACCCAAGGGCTGTGATGGGCAGAGCTGGAGAGGCTGTCACCACACCACACACTACTGACCAGCCCAGGCGCCTGCTGCAGGGTCAGGACTACCTGGTCCCTTATCACCAGCAGGAGGGATGTCTCACTGGCAATTTATTGTTACTCATCAGTTAAAAGGTGAGGCTTGGTTCGCAGTTTAGCTGCAAAATCATGCAATCATTCTTTATACAGCTCGCCCCAAAGATGTTGCTATTTTGTGCAACATACATCGAGATTTAACAGGAATGTACTGCAATTCATCTCTTTAACCTGAACTCCGAACACTAAAAGACAGGGGTTTTTCCCCTTCCTGACACTGCAGCTCACATCTTTTCAAATTCATTCCTCCTTCTATTTGTGGATTAGCAGAAAAAAAATAAAATCCAAGACAACTGGGGTTTAGAATGCAGGTAATCAAGCACATCCATCCTGTGCCAAAAATAACCTCCTGTAACATAGTATCAGCCAAACATTAAGGTTTTAACTTTGCTCCTGAATAGCTGAATAGCTCTTCGTTGCAAAAAACTAGAAATGAGAACTTCTTATTGAAGCTAGGCAGAGAATTAGTGTATTTCACTTCAATCCATTATCAGTTTAAGTCAGAACAAACACTTTGTCTAAATACTAACACAAAGAAGTTTTAAAGTCACTTCTGCAAATCTAATAACCAAATTTGGATATAGTCATACACATATCCCATTTTTTAATTATTTTCATATTTATTCAAGTGTAATGCTGAATTTTAGCCCTCTATAGCCGATTCCTAAATAAAAAATAGTTCAGGCACCTTTAAAACTGATTTATTTCACAAATCTCATTTATACATTAGCCATAAGTTCTTTTAGTAAAAAGTATTTAAGTATGAAAGTAAAAAAAACCCCAAACTGTTCAAAATACAGCTTTTTAATAGAATCCAACAAGATTTAAACAGAACTTTCACATATTCTCATTAAGCTTTTTCCATAAGGCACATGTATAGACATTTCAAAGGAGCAGCTAATTATAACTTACCAAATCTTTACAACATTTATAAGACTCTGTCTTTGGAAAAGCATACGATGAATAATATACAAACATAAACGGCACACTGAAAATTTTAGACAGAACTGTAAATGAAATCTTTATGCACACTACCCAGATCTCAGTGGCTTGCCTCCACTGGGGAATAAACTGTTACTGGAAGCAAGGTAGTCTTAAGACTACTCTGCACGAAGTATTTAAATGTACTTTTTTTGTTAAAAAAAGCTTAGAAGTTCCAGGGTAAACACAAACAGTTCACCCAATTTAATTTTAAAACTCTTTCTAGTTTTTACTATTTAATCCCCCAATGCAAAAGGCAAGGAAAATACTACATTGTTACTGGGTATTTCATGAGTAGAAAAGTATAGTTTTCCAAGGAAAATTCACAGAGGAATAAAGTTGGCTTTTAAAGCGTACAGTGGTTCCTGTGTTTAATTTACCCTAGACAGGATGAGAAGCATTTAATCACAGCATCCCTTTAAAAAGAAAAAAAGTCAGTTAAGATATTTGTTATTTTCTTTAGATACATATCAACCATCACATACTTAAAAATAGTACATAAGCTAAAGACAAAAATCAATAGTTTATGAAATGCAGGATCTTAACAGCCGTGTTGAGTACGTCTACAGCACCAGCTAAAGCAAAGGCTTTAGCCCACTCTGAAGCTCAGGCCTGCCCATATTGTCTACGTCTTCCACACTGTTTACACTCCAGCACACGCTAAAATGCAGACACAGCGTGAAAAATTTGTTCTGCAGCACACTTGGCCTTACTTTGCAAAGGCTGGCCAGCACAGGCATGGCTGAGGAACATGCCAAATCCAGACAATCAGCAAAGCACAGGTGCTCTGAGTCCGAGCCACACTGGAGTTAGACCATCATGTTGCAGGAAAAAAAAGCACAGCCTGAAGGGTTTAAAGCGCATGTACTAACAGTGCAGCATGAAGAGCTGGCTCAGCCTTAAGGTTGGAAAGATCTGAAGGGGTCTACTTAACCAACAATAAACAAGCTGTTTTCTGAGTATTCTACCTGGATTCCTCACTTTAGTCTCCTTTATTTTTCATTTTCTCAAAAATATAACAATTTACTAAGGAGTAGAATTTGTATTCTGTTCTTAGTCAATTTGAAAAATGAAGAAAAATACTATCCTGAATCCTGAAAGTCATTGTATGTATGTTTTCTGTTGTTCATGTTTTGGTGGGGTTTTTGTTGATGTTTCAGTGTTGGTTTGCATTTTTTTTGTCATGCCAGCAGGAGAGCCACCATTAATTAAAAAAACCAAACCCCACAAACAAACCCAAAAACCAACCAAAACCACTAACAAGTAAATTGTTGTTAAGAGTAAACCATGAGAGTTATACCAAGTAATGATAATTTTGTTGAAATCAAGATAAATGCATACTTTAAACAAATTACAGAATACTGTTCTCTGGTACTTAACATGGTTTAGATCACTATTTCCGTTAGAAATGCAGCCTACACATGAAATTTATGGTAGCATTACACATAGGCAAATAACTCAATTATGCCTAAAGAAATCACTGTACTACTAAAAGCAGCCTGTGTAAAATTCAGTTCTTTGGCTCATAAAATCTAATAGCCAAATAAAATGAAAGAAATTAAGTGATGCATATAACCTAATGTTTTTTTGACCACAACAAGGTACTGTTGGCAGGGAAGAAAAGACCAGTGACTAGAAACTCAACTTGCTTTCTGTGCAGAGCAGAACACTTTAAAAAAAAAAAGAAAAAAAAAAAAAGAGGAATTTATGACCCTACTGAGACTGTCACGTGGCCACAGGAACTATAAGAATTCAGAATACTACTTTTGACTGGGTTAGCTTGAGATGTCAGAAATAGTAAGATGACGATTTGAAGCCTGAGTTCAGTTAAAGTATTTAATCCATTGTAATTATCAACTACTATCTTAAAAAAAACCCCACATATATACAGCTTAATCCTCCCAAGATCAAATCGGAAGCTTTAAAAAAAAAAATAAAAAAAATCCATAGTACAGATTTTTTTCCAGCAAAGTTACAGGAACACTACAGGAAAATACCAGATGAAAGGGACAGACAATACTTTGTATCCTTTTATCCCCACTTTCACTACAGAAAACCTCATTAAATAATATACAGACATAGAAGCACTTTAATGTTTTTAAAAAACACACTACTGAAAGACCAAACTGTATTTTATGTGAAACATTATAGAAAAAATAGATTCTTCAGTTTGTTTACTTGCATGTGGTTTCACTATGTGTTTGGCTAGCTTTCGTTCCCTTTTTGTACATACAAGAGTGAAAAGAGAGAGAAGCTCGCCAAAATGAAAATTAGCATGAAGCATTGCCTTTGCCTCTCCTAAAAATGATGGAGGAATTCAGAAGTAGAATTAGCAGCTGAAACTATGCTTGCTTGTTTGCTTTTAACTAAGACCTCAGATCTGTAAGTTATCGTTAATGCAAGTACTGGAAAAGTTCCTATTGCATCAATGCATTTTTAAATCACTGGAGATTTTAAACAAAAACTCAATTTATTTTCAGTGATGAAAACTAGAATGAGATTTAACAAAGAGAATTACTATGCACTTTCCTTGTATTTAAAACTTATATTAAGCATTATTTTGAGTTCATCTATGTAATTTTCTAAAAATTAAAAGGAAAAGGAGGAGGTTATGTTTTTTCACATACTGAATTTAAGGACTTCGCCCCCGACCCTAGCACAAAGATAACTGACTTTTGTTAAGATGGAAGTAATTATGCAGACTTACCTTGCAAAAGGAATATATGACAGACTATACCTGAAAAAAAGAGGAAAAAAGTATATTTGACAGAGTATTCAAGTCTCTCCTAGAACCCAATTATTTCACTTCAGTCCAGCATTAATAAAAGCAACCTGTTGTAACAGAACTTTAGACAAGATTACCTACTCAATTTAATGCTTACCTACGAAAAGGCAACACGCTTGGACAAGAACTAAACGTACTGTCAAAGATTCCCTAGTTTATTTTTTATTTGGGATTTTTTTTTTAATATAGTTCGTAACTTCTATTGCACATAAACTTAAAAAAAAGCACATTTACTATCAACAGATTCAAAAGGAATGGAGATTTCTGGGAAAATTGTATTCTTCAAAATGACAGAGACAACTGTTTCCAGTTTAAAACGCAATATACATTACTATGCAAATATACATCTCCTAATCATATTATTTATGTAACCCTAAATAGAGATATGTGGCGTATTATTTGTATTACAGCATAACTGTGACACTCAAACAGCTGATAATTCTATTATCCTCTGAAACTTGCTTCTCGCAAGCCTCCAGGCTACGTTTTGTTTCCATGTCCAGCCTGACCACGCTCTAGGACACTTAACAAATGTGAAGCTGCCTGCTGTAAACATGTAGAACACAGTGTGCGTTAGCATTCTTCCCTCTGTCTAGTAGAAAACATCTGCCTGGGCCCAGCACGATGTCCAACAGTCCCTATCCTGAACAAATGGTTATTTGTCCTCAGATTCAAGCTCAATAGAGACATTGTGTATTCAGGGCAAGTTCAAACAAGAACTGTGGTCACCTTGGATCGTCTAAGAGTTAATAGCAAGTAATTCCCCTGGGACAAGGAGACCAAGTATGTTCAGTTGTATCTCCATGGAGAAAGCAGTAACTTCCAAAACTTCTACCAGGCTTGCAAGCATTCACCTAACTGCACTCCCGCATTCCTAAGCCTAGCCCTTGAGCGCATCTGGATGGTCATCATAGTACCTGCTGCACTAAGTTTACCCTCTCACATGCGCTTACTCTTTCCCCAGTGCTGCTAAATATTCCTGGTGCAGGACACACCCTATGAAAATGTTATTTAGTTTTGTCCACTTCAAAAATGAAAATTCAGTTAGAACTCAAAAAAAAAGGGAGATAAAAGTAGGGCATATGAATATACAGTTTTCACAACAGAGAAAAGGCATGAGAATTTTTTTGCATATATATTCCTTTCATAATGCCTCAAATAAGTTCACACATTGCAGAATATACTTAAAATTACCATTTTTGCAAGACGATTGCATATACATTTTGCTGAAGTTACACAGCCTAGCTTAGAAAAACAGATTGAGGCTAGCATTTGGGCACACTTACGTTATGCAAAGCATATATATATATAGGTTTATAATCATGCGGGTGTAGGGGCAGGGAGAAGAAATTAACTTTAAGAATCTTACCAGGTCATTGCCAAGAATTGCAATATGCAGAATAACACCGCCAAACCTTTTTTGTTCCACTAAGTAAAAATAAAGCAAATATTGCAAGTTAGTTAATTTTGTACCAGTCTACACAGTAAACAATTGCAACAGCCTGTTCAGCCAAAAATTTAGTTAACTGATGATGCCTAAATTTCCTTGTCTTAATTTGCTACTCCCTTCCACTCTTCCACAACTTTCCATTTATTTTATCCATCACTCCATTAACAACATGCTATGAAAACCTTCTCTAGCTTTGAAAACACTTAACAGCATCAATGCTAACACTTTCACTTTCATTCATGATACTGTACTTCTGCAAAGATGGAAGTTCACTTCAGCTATGTATTTTCTTCTATGGAACTTAACTACAGACAGTTTTTCAAACAAGATTCCTGAAGGCACTTGTTCTGTCTCACTTCCTTTGTCTTAATCAGTTTAATATTCTGTACCCATGTTTTCTAAAGACCACTACATATTCTCCGATATTCTCTGACATAAGTACACATCACTAAGATGAAAGTACATTTCAACTTGCTTTTCTTAGTTCTTAGTCCAGAGGTCTGCAGACTCAACATGATGCTCTAGATTGTGTATTGTCATCTACATCACATGCAGGTAGAAGGGTGCATTTGCTTTGTAGCCAGCAGGCTCATCACTCCACCTAAACTCAACTGCAGCTGAAAACATAAATTCCACACACACAAGCTCATCTTTCCTCTACAACTGAACTGTATGTTAAAGGTGTAATACAATTAATAAACTAAGCAAACTAGATTGCTCTTTAGAGGAACAAAGTATTCTCACTTACCCAGAATACAGCACACAGAGTCAATACCAGGAAAAGCTGGGGGGAGATGAAAGGAGAGACAAAAAAAGAAAACAATGAATACTCAAATACACAAAGCAAATCCGATAACTGTTTTCATGTTTTCAATGTGTAATCAGCATTTTCAGAATTGACTCATGAAACAAGCAGAGCCAAAGGCTCTATGCTGAACTCCACGTAAAGTATTTTCCAAAGCACGGCATGATGTGCTCCATGGCCAGAAGGGCTGGGACAAGTCTTAGAAGAAAGAGGTGGCAGGAACTGACGTAGGAACCACAACGAGTATAACGAGGTCTGTGCAGCCTTACATGTTAGGTCTGTTAAGAGGTGTGCTTAGATGATAAAGCTTGTTTGAAAGCAACCAAGTAGTCTGGGAACTGCTATTCTATTATTTCAGTACATAGTATCATTCTGGATCTAGTATTCATAACATCAACACCTGACAAGAAAGATACGTGCATCACCATGAACAACCCATTATTAAAAACACCCATTCACAATTACAGTATTTGGCAAACACAGGCTCTGCTTCTTCTGCCAGTGTTTTTTCCACCTTCTGACAGTAATTATGAGCCCGCTAGGGAGCAGCTGCCTCATACACAGTGAAAAAGCTCACATGAAGCTTTATTCAAGCTATACCTTTGATGGAACATTACAATGATACGGTTTACTATGCCAAATTAACCATACCATTTGTGCAAGCTTAACTATCACTTTGAACTTTTCCGCTAAATCTCACCTGGCTCCCTCCACTTGTCAATACCCATAGTAGAAAACAGAACAAAACTCTAAATTAATTTTCAGTGAAAAAATTTTGTTGGCGTTTCACTGAAATAAATAAACTCTTGAATTTTCCAAACGTATTTGTGACTCCTGAGTTGTGTTAGGATGGGGAAGAAAACAGTCAAATACATCAGAAGTGTTCTAAACTTTAGAAGCTTTCTAGTTCTTGTCTGTATTACTGAAATTTTTCATCCTAACAGTCTTAGCTCTCATCCAGTGTTCCTGTTCCCTATTAGATGAAACCTTTCCTTCTGTCTTTTCCTAACCCTGCTGGTAGCTTCTCTGCACAGGTATGTAGGTAGGTCTGTGATGTTCTGTTATCCTTTCATTTCCCTGATGTGTTTTGTTTCTACAGTCTTCAAAGCAAGTTATTTTCTTTGTCACCATGTCTGAGCACAGTGGATGACAGGATCATCAGAGCAAATAATTTTTTTGTGCTAGCTGTTTTAGTGTCTGGTTTAGGCCCTCAGCTTGACCAGGAAAAGCCCACAGCTGTTAAGTGTTGGTGAATTCATGCTCAGCAAACACACTCTAGGGAATTGGAGATATTCTCAGATGTTTTTACTGCAGACCTATGAAACATAACTTCCCTAGGGCTTGTAACTTGGCATGATTTGGAAGAGATGGCAAAAAGTCACCTCTTTAACAAATCTCAGAGTCCAAGCAACGGTTGTCACTTCTCCAAAATATGTGGGCAAACGTGAGCTTCTCAAATGAGATTGTAACTTTTTTTCATGTGGGTGTGTGACAGAAAGAATATACAACCCATATGACAGCCATCCAGAAAGAATTCATGAAGACTTTCTTATCCACATCAGCTGTAATCAACTAGAAAAGAAAGCTATATGATAGGGAGAATAGGACAGCCAACTACATTTCAAAAATAAAAGCTGAAACAAATCAGGAGGAACAAGAGAGAAAACAAGTACAAAACAGAGAAGCAGCAAGGGCAGAAACTTGTTTTTAACTACCTAATAGAGAGGTTTGGGATAGGAATTCTGAGATCGGGGACAGGGCTGTTTTTTCCATCCTCCTGTAAGAAGAAATGATGGTCATGGAAGTAAAGGAGCCAAGGAGCTCACAACGGAGAAGTGTGAAGCTGAACATATAGCTTCCTGGACTTTGGAGAGAGAAATTAATTTTCTCCATTGCTTTGAAAGTGCTGAACCACTAAGCTACACAAACAGAGCGGCAGCTAACAAATAACTGTCAAGCTAGACTTGGTGACCACTGACTTTTCGCGGTCTCTCTAGCCTTGTTCTTGAAGAAATTGCTTTAGAAAACAAATTAAAAATAATCAACCTAATATTAGCATTTAAGAAGAAATAATTAGTAAAGAATGTTTTACTCCAAATGATTAATTTAAAAAAAAACAAGCAACAAAAACATAGGCTCATAGAAAGGAGTTAGACAATCTTTATGATATACAGAGTTACTCAGCTTTACCATTACGACTCAGTACAAAGAAGAGGTGGACTGAGAAATAACTTCCCTTTAGTAAAGCCTCAGATTTAGCTTTGAGGCTAAAGGAAAGCTTTTTAGCAAAAGGAAGTAAAGATAGTATATTTACCAACATCACAACTGTAGCTACTAATCTTTTTGGCTCAAACATTGCTTTCAGTTGCTTCAGTGGCCCCATCAGGAAACACGTACTAATAGGAGGGGAAAAAACAAAACAAATGGTAAATCACTTTCAAATAAATCTTTGCAAAATACAATAGGTAATTAACCAGTTTCCCAAGAGTCAGATGACTATAAAGGCCTTAAAAAAAGGCATTTCCAGTCTTTAGCAACAGAGACCTGCTAGAACGAAAAGTGAAATATTCCACAAATTTACTCCTAGAAACAGATTATGTATTGAGTCACCCTTGGTCATGAAATACTTTCCAAAATGCTACCACTTATAGCAGAGGGTTGTCAAGTTGAAGTCTAGTAAATTTCATATTGTGGCTGTTCTAAAAACTGACTTGCCAAAAGAATGCAAAGAATACAAAGACAAAACCTCTGTAGAAAATTTCTGTTTAACAATAAACTTCTTACCCAGGCAGCGTGCAAGTAGCTACTATCAAGATTACAGAGAAGCTCTAACTCTTTGCAAGGAAAAAAAGAAGGAAAAAGTTCAGTACTTTGTATTAAATTCTCCTGCTTACTTCTACTCTGTAGTTAACTTGAAAGGAGAATGAAAAACATCAGCAATGCTATGCTCTACCTTTCATGCAAAGAAATGTGACGTGAACCAAGAACTCACAACCGTAGGAGTAATTATCTGGCTTCAAATATTCTGAGAGGAGTCTCTCCCTTCCCTGTCACTGAAGCCATTCTGCTTTGTAGAAAATATTTCGTGAGACAGTGAGAATGCTTGTAACCTTGTGGTGGTCCGAAGGCTTTACTACAGAACAGGAAACCTGATTTAGCTCCTTTTCCAGTTAATGTTTATTTATATGAAACAAAACAATCAGTAGCAGGGAAGAGTTTGGTAGAGCTTCCTCCTGAAACTAGTCATAAGCCTGGTGAAGCACGCATCTTCTAAGAGAAGTAGTATGGGAATCCATGTCCCAAGCAGTAAATTGAACCCACGATCTCCCACACCCAGATGTTCTCCTACCAGCGACTTTGTGTACATATCCCTTTTTCTTCATTTTTTTTTTCTTAAGTTGCGTAGACAGACCTCAAAAGTCCATATTACATGGGAAAAAAAAGCGTTCTCAATTCAATAGAAAAAAATGTTTTAAATTCACTGCAATCCAAACTAACTTCGTCTCAGTACTTTTTAATCTTGGCTGCTGAGCCATAAAATTAAATTTAGACAAAAAAAAAAAGAGAGACCTGAATAACTAGAATAAAAAATTATTTAGCTAGTGGAAGGATAGGGATGATGAAAATATGGTGGTAAAAACGAGGGAGGTTCAGGCCACATAAAAGAGGCAGAAAAAAATACAGAAAGCAAAGTGTACTGATGCTAGCCTGATTAGCATTGAAGGACAGACATCACAAGAGCTTCTCCAGAGATGTGCGAGAATCCATAGGGAGTAGAAAGGCTGGAAAAAATCTAGAGGTCTTCCACCTACACAGGACATTTCCTATATACAACACATTCTGTAGAAGGTACACTCATCATCCCAGAGAAGATTCAAATAAGTATCATTGTTTTCATGTTTGTGGCTAGAAAATTATAGTAAAAACAGGTTAGACAGGACTATTTACTAAGAGTGGTAACTGCATTGTTTTTTAAATACAGACTTGCAAAGAAACCTGAAAAATTCTCTTTGTCAATTTGGGACTTTATTGTCATTTCCTACTGTTCTTAGAACACAGTTGCCTGTTGTTTATATCCAACAGGACTACTGAAGGGGAAGGGGGCCTCTTTTTACTTCTAATTTTAGTTGGAATCCAGACTAAATTTTTTCAGCATTCTCTGAAAAGAAATACCAGTCTGTAAAAGCTTTCCTCTTAGTTCACCGAAAATTAAGACTTGATTAGTACCAAGTTTCGAAAATGCTAATTTAATCTGAAGCAGTGAAAACACACCCAAAATACTAGGTTAAAAAAAATAAAAATCCAACAACAAACAATAAAGAATAAGGTAAGGGAGAGAAAGGGAAAAATACTCAGCTTTGCCTACCTCCAGTATTAACTTTTTGTCTTGTTTTAGTACAAGAAGGAATAGTTACACAAATAAGAGACTCAATTCCAGTATAACCACCTTTGTCTCCTAACAAATCTGTTGAGGAAATCACATTTCTCAAATGTTAATGTCACATTGCCTGAGTTTTAACAGATTAACAATGCTTTGACTCAAGCAACTTGACTAAAGTCACAGAGCCCATGGAAGTCAAGACCAGATTCCATGGGTTCTGAGTCCCATGACCATGCTTCAGCTATGCTAAGAGAGTAAGAGAAGGAGGACAAATGGAAACTGAAAATACTTTATTGGCATTAAGTTGTTTCTTACATGTCTTTCACACAGTGAAAGAAGAGTTTTAGATCCTAGGAGGTCCCTTCTGCAAATCTTTTAAGACTAACTGCTGCAGGGAACACTGCTAAGAACCAAGCACAGAGTTTAAAATACACTATGAATGATTTTAGATTCTGCCTGGCCTTACAGTCAAAACGAGGATTTCCTGAGCCACTCCTTTTTCAAAGAGTTTTCCTAGAAACAGGATGACCTCTCTGTTAAAAGCAATAAGCTCCTTCCAGTACCAAAGCATCCACATAGTGGGCAGTAGAGTTTGCCACTGAAACTGAGGTGCCTTTGTACCTGGCAGAAGGACTTAGCTGTAAAAAGTACAAAATATTCAGCCAGCAATTTGTTATTCATACTTCAGATAGCAGTTGTGATGTGTCTACAAAACAATCACATAAAAAATTACAATGGGGCAGTAACAACTGAAAAACTAATATTCACTAATTATTAATCTTAAAACTGTAAGACAAACAAGATTTTATGTTATTAGCATTTAAATATGAAAACAATGTTGTTTATACACAACATAGCATTTTAGAGTAAAAGCAAACGGAAATGTAGATGAAAAGGAGGATACTTTTCGAATAACGATAATTAAGAAATTGTACCTGGCTAACGCAGCAATATTTCCCAGGGTGTAAAACACTGCAAAAAGTTTGATCCCCTTTGGGAGCCATAGCAATGCTGTTCCCTACAAAAGATAGGTTATTTATATGTTTTTAATTAGTTAATTCAATTTATTTAGATTTTAAAGTCTATTAATATATTTTCAGACTATGAAGACTGTCATTCTAACATATAGTAGCACAGTATACTGTTCTCAGAGCTGTAGTAGATGATATTCAGCGTACTTCTATTGCCACCTACTGGCAAAATAATGTATTTATTTACTATATTTCACAATATTTTTACAACTAGGCAATGCTTATTTATACTGTTTATAACATTTAATTCTACTGTTTATATTCTATTTATGACACTTTCAGTTTTGTTATAATGCCCCACTATACATCATACACCTCTGCACACAAAGGAAAAAATGTCAAAAACCCACACTAATATCTTTATCTAGCCAACCATCCAGACTTGCAGTCCAGATACGCACTGAGGGTAAATAGAAGTATTTTAGAACTCTTCCAGACATCTCTTATTTCCCCTAAACACAAAAAAATCCAAAGCCTTCTGCTGATCACAGCCCCTATGATGATCAGGAAGAAATAGAGCCTAAACTAGAAGGTTTTGGTTTTTTTTTAAGTTTGTTTGCGTTTTTTAACTCTTTTAGAAAAAAAAAAAAAAAAAAAGCTGTGATGTGGATATTTTGTCCTGCAAAGATAAAAAAAACTATATTCTACCCAACTGCAATGTCAGTGGGACTCTGTGGTGTCTGCACAGACCACAGCTCAAGCAACCATGGAAAGCTGCAAGAGAAGAGTGTTACTGTATTCTACAAGGAAAGTCTAGGGACACTTTGGAAAGACTAGATTAAACAAAAAACACCACCTGCAATTTTGGCCAGCCAAGAACATAATAAATATACCAAAAGGTCCATAATCTGATGCAGAAGGTGGAGCTGCCAGCTCTCAGCTTCATTTGACAAAGCTTAGCTAGGGAGCTGCTTCCAAACTCTCCAAGATATGAGGTCCTCAAACACACAAGCAGAATTTTCACTCTTATCTATCAAGTCCAAGATAACTCAAGGAAGCTTTAGGAAACCAAGATCCTAAAGCCTTTTATCTGTGGTTTCATATTTTCACACCATGTGATCCAGAATAGGCACAAAGATTAAACACTAAAAAAAAAGCAGGAAAAAAAAGTTATATTAACCTGTCCTGAAATACGTGTTAAAGCACAAACCTAGTGTGCACTAAAATTTGTGATTATATTGGTTAAATATTACTTGTGAAAAAAATGGAGGGGGGAGGGTTGCTCAAGCAACCCTAAAAAAGGGATATTCCAACCTAATCTAGAACTTGCCCCTTCTCTAACACAAGCATCTGGCCAGAGTCTGTGTCACTGTACTTGGCATAGATATCAATATGATGAATACCACTCTCCAGTTCCTTTATTGAACTGATTACCACTTAAATAAGACCTCTCATAGGCAAGACCAGCAATCGTTCTGGTTTATCTCTGGGTCTCAGGGAGCCTAACAAACCACAAGTTTTGATAAAGAATCAGAAGCTTCCACCTGCAGAAGAATCCAGCCAGCACCTATCTCTAAATGAGTGTCTCAAACAATCAACAGGTTGCTCCTCCACAGCTGCTTCTTCCTGTCATTACGTAAGTCTCCTTAGTTTAAAAACTTTTCATGGTAAATGAAAGAGCAAGAGCAGTCACTTACATAATGGCAAAACCAGAAACTAATGCACACAGGACAAGTTTCTCCATCCTACTACCAAAATGCATTACATGTCAAGGCAATCTGCCTGACAGTCTCCACAGAAACTGCAAATGTCATGCACACACATTAGCCAAAGGCTGCTGACTAGTTTACATCAAAAATCATGGTCTGTGAAGAACCAACATCCTACTTCATAATGAAAAAAAAACAAAAGAAAAGGAAAAAAAAAAACCACAAACCCAGGAGTCTGGCTACTTTCCCAATGTTATTTCTCCTGCTTCTGAGACTTCCCATGCAGATGAAGAACTGCTTTGTTCAGCAAGTTACCTGCGTCAGTTTTTAACAGACCCAATCAATTAATAGTTCTCAACTTTCAACTGCAGGCTTGAGCCTCCTGCCAACACCTCAAGTTCAAGAATGAACAGATGATTTGCTGACCGTAAGATCAATAGGAGCGCAGCAGGTTTTTCAAGTGTCAACATGCTGCCACAGTCACCACCTATTGATTTGTGAGTGTGAGAGGTTACACTTGTGGTTTCTTCAGCCTTTAAAAACCTTTCAAGCTTCCCTCTCCTTTTCCTTTATTGGGGAAAATAAAAATAAGACGGGTACACACTGAGTAACAGTGAAAGCTCTTTCCTAGTACACCACTTAAAAATGTAGATTAAAAATACAGCATATTTTTTCAGTGTTCAAACCTTTTAGTAAGAAATTTTATTATGCTACAATAAAAGTGGTCTCTGCTGTGAATGGCAGAAAGATGGTCAAAATCATAATTTACAGAATAACAGCCCCTACATGTTAATTATACATTTAATGTCCAGTTAAATTTATGGATACAAAATTTAGGATACATGATAAAGCAAACACAGAATCACTTTACTTACAAGAATAGAACACACAATGCCAGCAACAAAACATATGGCAAACCATCTGACTCGAGTACCAAAGCTGAGCGTCGAGGCATCAAGGACCTTAACAGAAGGAGAGGAAGGGAAAAAAAAAAAAGGATATTACAAACCCAGTTTTGAACAATCTAAAGGACATTTTTTTCTTTACTATTGAAGTCCTTAATTTCAAACAAAATAATTTTTTAGCCAGAAACTATTATTTTACCTTGCTTAACAGTTGCTTGCATATTATTTCAGTTTAAGAAATTATATTAGCAATTTGGAAACATATTCCCAAAACAAACAAACAAAAAAGACAAAACCTGCGAAGGTACATCCTGGCACTCAAGCAATACTGATCCACTTTCAAACAGACTTTCTTTTCACCATACAATTACAATTGAAAATTCTCACAATTATACCAAAGCAGAAGAACGAATGGACCTTCTAGCAATTTGCAGATGAAAATATCTATTTGTGCAGCACTGTATGCTCCTATAGACATTACTACATTTTCCTGTTACTAGACAGAACCCATTGTACACATTAGTACAAGTATCCACTGCAATCATTATGATTCCACTTCAATTACTGTTCCTTCCAGGGTGAAGGTGTAGGCAGATTAAGACAGCTTGTCTCATCAGACAGCTAACTTGCTGAAAGGGGTAATTTCACTTCCTGCTTCTCCAGTGTGACTCCAGAACCTGTAAGACCCTTTAATGAGCTGAGCTAGCTGACACAACTCATGAAGTGGGAAAAGAAATAGTGTTCCTTCTAATCTGATGACTTAGTCCTATGGATAGACTAATGAGCTAAACCAGCTCAGCAAGATGTCAGAAAAGCGGTGGGGCTGATATAAGGAAAGAGGCAGGGCCACATAGCTGGAGGCAGAACAGCCCCTTTCAGCAGAAGTGACTGGTTAGATATGCTCAGCTCATCCTCTCCACCCATGCTGTAAGAACAACGCATTTCAGCTTACTCCAAGTCACTAAAATTAAATATACTTTCTATTTTAAGCTGGTCTATTAAGTGAAGTGTTCCTTCAGCTTACGTAAGATGACTATAACAAGCTAACTTTCCTATTTGTTCAGATGACAAGCAAATTTGCCCTCCTGTTATCCAGCCTACAGGTATTTTCAAACAAGTATTATTAACCAAATATACAAGTTAGGTCTTCCCCAACCAATGAATTTGACATCTCTCCTACTCTTTTGAGAAATTTCTCTTTCGGGTAGTGGTAAGTGAATGAATGAAATTTGGTTACTGATTAGAATGATTTCAACATCTGTACAAACAAAGAAACCATATCTAGTTTAATAAAAAAGGGCCACATACAAGTACACATTTACGCACTGTGATGAATCAGCATCTGAACATATGTCAACAAGGAATAGCTTGGACTACTTGCTACTTATTAAAAAATTACTAACCTTACTTAATCAAATTAAATACTTTGAATATTTACTTAAGAAGAGGGATCAGAATACTAAAAATAATGTTTTACACTTGCATACTGTCTGAGCAGACACAGAGCTGGGGTACAATATTGTTCCAAATTTTCTTTCCCCTTCTCTGTGTCAAGCAGTTAAGACAGAACTTCCCAAAGGTCAGAAGATGCAGCTTACCTTGTTAGGTCCAACTCTTTATCCTTATGCATGCATTAAAGAAATAGACAAAAACAGTAACTGAAAGATGATTTAGTATTTGAAATCGTATTTGATAGTTATATTCCTGAATAACTATACATGTAAGAACTGCACGAAGAGCTGATAGGACATAACTGAAGAAACCCATTTGAATCATGATTTTAGTTACACCTATTATGCAATTTATCACATGTACACACACATGCGCAAAAATATAAAGTAAAAATCCTTTCCATCCCTGCTCAGAAATGAAGTGTGGATGGGCCAATACTATCAGGACACCTGACACATGCATTTCAGATTGCCTAGAAAACAGGGAAAGGATAAAGGTAAATCATTTCTTCAGGTGTATCAGGCACATTGCTGCCACTTGCTGCTGTTCTAGTCTTAATATCCGACAGCGCTCCTGAAACAACTATCAGAAAATTTCATTTTTCATATAAATTTGAAAATTACTTTATCTTCATTTAAATCCCTAACAGTTATTAGGTGGAAAAAATACCAACACCATAAATAAATGAACCACACAAAGGCTAAGAACAAAAAATGCCACAAGATTTAAAATATTTTAAAACTAGTTTAATATATTTTACGGATTTAATTCTTGAAAACGTTAATTGACAACAGATGCATATGAACTACAGGAAGATAAGCTGTGGCATGAGGGCTGCCAGAGCACCACAACATAGCATTCCCTGTAATAATGAACCTAAATAGATTAATTGGCATTAAAATGAAGGCTGATCCTCCAACCATTCCCGATACCATCACCATTTGCATTACCAAGCTGAACCTCGTTAATGCAATGTTTGAAATCCTGAAACTGGAGATCTAGTAATAAATCTTCTTAGTCCCTGATACCTAATACTTTTTCGGTTTCATGGAAGCAATGGAACTGTTACCTTTCTGACATGTCTGTTTCACCCCTGTAGTGAAGCATCTTGTTGCAGAAGTTGAGTAACAGGTACCTAGTTCAACTATTTAAAACACAGACTGCAGCTTGCGCTAGAATGCCAGGCTGTAAAAGCTGAGGACCTGACACAGCGCCTGCCTATTCTGCTGTATGTGCTGTAGGAGCACAAGAGGGGCACAAGAGGGGCTGTGAGACAACCTGAAGTTACAGCTTAGTTTCTTACACCTACACTCAGAGACTATGAACCAGAACCCTAAGAAAAAGTTAGTAAATCTAAGCTGCCTATGCAACAAAAGTAGGAAACAATGTAAGGGCAATTAAGACTTTTTTTTTTATTGTCTGCCGTAAGCTGTACAGCTAATCCTAGATTTCAGATAAAGAGAGTTTGCATTACACTCTATGAGACTTGCATTAGCAGAAGCTTTTACTTAGAAAACTAAAAAAATTGCCATGCAAACTCCGCATCTGGGCAAAGATTCATATGGAGAACTGTGTAGTGGTGGTGGCAAAAGAGTTCCTGTAAAACATACCCTTCTTGCTATACTGCTTATCAGTTTGTTTCTAAGCAATAAAAAGAAGAAAGAAACAGAAATCAACAAGTAGAAACCCTTACTTTTCTATAGCTAAGCTTTAAAACCAAACTCCTGGGCAAGAAGCAAAGATTTTTATTCAAAGGATATTAAAAAAAAAATTACATCAAAGAAGTGACCAGGACATCCAGAAATCAAGAGGAAACCCTAAGTGGAAACTGGAATCCAGAAGGTAGACTTCCTAAAACATTAGGAATGGTCTTAAAACAGTCTAAAACACAAGTTGCATATGACAGAAGACAGTGTCTTTATTGAATAGCTTGCTATGGACACCTAATAAATCATATGAATGATAATCTGCAAGGCTGCCTTTGTTCAAAAACATTTCGTGTGGTCTTAAACATCTACCTAGGCTCTCCCCATACATTCATTACGTTATAAAAGTTTTCCACGTGGGCAAGCAAAAAAATAGAAGCACTTTCTTTTACAGGTTTTAAGAAAGATTCTAGAAGTTAACAATTGCATCTTTTCTTGATAGAAAATTTAAGAAGATGCAAGTAATGGAGAAAACTCAATTTCAAAGGAACGTTGTGTACATTTGCAGAATTGAGTTCTTAAGCAATATTTCAAAAAAATATTCAGAGATATATTTTCATCTTTCCCTAACAGGCTTCCTCATATGTATTTCTATCAACACTTTAGAGTAAAATATAAGAAATTTAAATATCTGGTCTATTCCTCCTTGCTAAAATCTTGTTGACTGCTTTAAGCAGTTGTCAATCGACAACTATCATGAAACTACAGCCAGAAAATAAGCCAATGTGTCAAATGGACTGATTTTATATTAGTTTTGGTGTTGATAAAACAAAGCAGGATAATGCTGCCCTGACAACATCATTACACTAGTATATTTACAATTTATTATTATTGATTTTTTGGTAATAAATTTAGAATAATTGATCTAATTGCAGCAAGAGGCGACATTCATCATCTGAAGAGTTTAGAAAGTACAGAAAGACTTCATTGAATCATCACACAACTGTCATACTATATACTTCTACTTAACAGGAATTACTACTGAATTCATGGTAACGGTTCTTCAAAAATCAAGAAGGAGCAGAATGCAGAGACATCTATGAATATAAACCATATGATAGCTATTACACAACTATCAGCTATTCCAAAGAGAGGGCCATTGTTTTTAACCAAACACATGACTCAGTTCCAGAAAGGTCATCTAAAACAGTTCAAGATTTTACACACAAAACGCATAACCTTATATTTTCTTTCACAACCTCACCTCTTAAAAAGCATCCCTCTCTGCATGGGTGCACGTACTTTTTCCCTCTATTACACACGCTTTAAAAATAGCCAACACCATTCAGCTGTAAAGCTATACCTCTAGTGAACGTCACATATGAATTTCCTCACTAAAAAGAAGCTTGATTTCCAGTGTTCCAGAAATACATTGCTACTTTGAGAGAAACCTACAACAGAGACATTGCCTAACCTAAACATTTGATTTTTTTCTTCAGTGGGTATTCATTTACTTTAAAGAAGATCTTTCTGGTTCAGCTTCTCAGCATGAAGCTCCTTTGCACTACACCAAAAACATATTTCTTTGTTTTCTTCTACCAGGTACTGGATAGGCCTTAAATATGGGCAGATTTTTCCTATTTATAGAATCATAGAACGGTTTAGGTTGGAAAGGACCTTAAAGATCATCTAGTTTCAACCCCCCTGCCATGGGCAAGGACACCTCCCACTAGACCAGACTGCTCAAAGCCTCATCCAACCTGGCCTTGAACGCTTCCAGGGATGGGGCCTCCACAACTTCCCTGGGCAACCTGTTCCAGTGTCTCACTACCATCACAGTGAAAAATTTCTTCCCGAGATCTAATCTAAATCTACCCTCTTCCAGCTTGAAGCCACTACCCCTTGTCCTGTTACTACATGCCCTTGTAAAAAGTCCCTCTCCAGATTTCTTGTAGGCCCCTAAGTCTTCTCCAGTTATAACAACATCACTGCATGCAATAATCAAATCATTTATAGCTTAGTTACTGACATTTAACAAATGGCACGTTCTTTGCTCAGTTCTCTCCTTCTCAGGATATACACCTCAAATATAAACTTATTAAATATTTAGGCATTTATTTATTGATTGCTGCCTTAAAACAAACATCACAGCATCAAGTAAAGGAGAACTCTATGTCACTATCACATGTCTCACGTGAAATGTGCCTGAGGATGGTAGATTAATTAATTCTCTTGCAATTCAACTAAGATTAACAAGAATGTAAGTATTTCTTTGATAATCATGTGATAAGATCAGAAGGTGAAGCATCCCTCCCAAATGCTGGCAGCCAGCTCTGGTGTGAAAGGGTGCAGACACTACACTGCTTCCAGAATCAGTCAGGTGTGGATACAATTTAGCTGCTTTACTGTGGCAGAGGCCAAGTTTATAAACCTTGAAGACCAGCAGCAACTCAGTGCAAAGACAAGTGAAGCATGTCAGCAGCAAGCTGCTGGAACTAATATTATGCCATAGATTCCAACCATACCGAGGTTGTGCTGGTTCACCAAGGTTTATTAGCTGTTGCTCAGATCCAGGCTGCTCTATGTTCCAGCTTCCTCCACCATGCTCCAGCATTCTGTAGCACACAATATCGAGATATTCCATGATGTGGGGCACTTTGACCTTCAGTCACACCAATTAAAAGGGAGCTGATGGTACAAATGGTTCTTTATAAGCATGCTCAGCTTTGCTCCAACCTAGAAGTGAAGCCTCAGAAATGTAGGGTCTTCAAGCCCAGTAAAAAAACCCAACCAATGATGAGGAAGCTGGTGGGGAAGAAATAGGAAAATTAAGTTGTACTTGAGCAGTATGGGGCAAAAAAAGGAACCTCAGCACAATATACAGAAAACTACCTCTGTCAAGAGAAAGTCTTTCATAGCTTTTGCAAATTCAGGGGCACAAGGAAATGAAGAAGCAATTTAGACAGAAAACTTATTGTTTAACTGATCATCAAGTACCAAGGCCATGTAGGAGGAAGAGTACACACGAGACAAGGAGACCCTGTTACCTCGAAGTAGCACGTGGAAAATAAAACCAAACGACCCCAAACCACCAACACAACACTGAGCTTCTCCACACACCGAAAATTCGCCAAAACTCTTACTCCCGGGCAGGGCCTGGTGCCCACAAACCTCGTCCTTCGGCGCACGCAGCGAACTTTCGTCGTGTGTGTGTGTGTGTGTGTGTGTGTGTGTGTACACAGGCCGGGGAATGGGGGAGCGCGGCGGCGCCTGAGGCCGCAGACACCGGTGCGGGCCTGGAGCGGGGAGGCTTCAGCGACCCCCCGTCACGGTGCAGGCGCCGCTCGGCCCGCCGCGGGGGAGGGGGCGCCGGCCCGCGAGCCGCAGCTCGGCGGCCGCTAGCGGGAGGGAAGAAGAACGGGTCCCCGCCGGGCGGTACCTGCGCCGTCAGTACCTGCTCCTCGTCCTCCTGCCCACTCAGCACCCGCCGCAGCTTCTCCATGCTGTCACCCGGACCGGACCGGACCGGACCAGGCCGCGCTGGAGGGAAGGGAAGGGAACGGGACGGGACGGAACCGCACTCCCCTGCCGGGCCGCTGGCCCAACCGGAAGTGACGCCCCCCCGCAGGCTTCGCCCCTTGGCGGCAGGCTGAGCGGCGGTTGGGCGCGAGGCAGCCGCGAGGTCACGCGTCTGCGCGGTGGGGCGGTGCGGCCCTGACAGGGGCGGCGGCGGCGGCGCTGCTTCCCCGGGGAGCCCCTGCGGAGTGTCGCCGCCGCGTCGTGTCACGCAGGTGGGGGTGAGGTGGGAACCTACGCTAGGCCGCGCTGGAGGCGCTGGGGAGGAAGAAGCGCTTCCCGGCTTCATCGCTGCCGGCGGAATTGGCTTGTTTCGGTGCGCACAGAAACGTGATTTGCATGAACTCCGTAGTGTGAATTGGTAGTTAAATAAGGCCTTTTGGGTGGCTACAGACCGGTAACACCATGATTATACGCGGCCCTGCTAGAGCCGCAGTTAGGGGGTCATGGCGCTGCAGAGAGAAAGGGTCTGGGGCAGCGGCAGGCCCGCCTGCCCCGGGAGGGGCTGCCTGGCCCCCGGAGCACAAGTGTCTCTTGATCGGCGGGCCTGTGCCTGCTTTAACCCTGGTTGTACCACGGACGTGGTGCAGGTGGGCCGAGGTTTCGTCATCCAGCTACCAGACAGCAGGCACGCTGCAAACACCAATGCAAACAGCCTTGGCGCTCCTTGAATTCGAGGTGCCTGTTGTACCCTGCACACCACCTGCAAGCCAGGTGTTCTTCCAGCTGCAGGTGGGTGGGGCCGAGAGAAATTGGGTTAGCTGTAAAGGTCTTCTTTCACAGGTAAATGTAGCACATATATTAATGTGGAGATTTCCAGTATGGCTCTGTGTTGACTGTTAACTCTGCCCCTGGGAGAAGGGGTATGGTGGAGGCCATCACACTGCCCTGTGTCTTGGCTGCTTGGCCTGCTCATTCCCAGCAGCACTCCAGCCACTATCCCCTCTGTTCAAGCATGGTCGCTCCACATGTCTTCCCTGTCCTGCTCTGTTCAGACAGTGACGCTGCATGCCCTTTGGGGCCATTCCTGCATCTTGTCATGTGGCTCTGCTGTGTGACCAGCCCTCAGACAAGCACTGCAGCTCTGGCCTGGGTGGTCTACAGGGGGAACGAGGCTGGTGGCTGGGGGCAAAGGATTCAGCGATGGCAGGGTGTGCCCTGCCTGCTGCTTGGCTGCAAAGTGACAGCAGGCAGCAGTGTGGGGTGGGGCAGGAGAGGAAGATGAGTGATAAGGGCTGTGTAAACTGCTGCTGTGTGAGTGAAACTTGGTAAAAGCCAGGATAGCAGAGCCCCTGGTAAGGCCCTTCAGGACAGAAGCCTTTCCCTCCCTCTCTCCCTGCCATGAGAGGCGAGCTCCCACCCTGTTCCTCTCCCCACACGCACTTCTCTTAGGAACAGTTTCCCATGTGCCTTGTACATCAGCTTTTGAGTGAAATACCTGGACGCGAACTATACCTTTCCAGCCTGATGACAGGCCATCAGCATCTCAGGAAGCTTTAGGTCAAGGCCAAAATTCAGAATGGGAGAAACACCTGCAGACATGGCTATGTCAAAGTAGTCAAATGGCAAAATGTCACCCCCTGATCTGACCAGCATGGTCTGTACCTTGCAAGGACCTGAGCAGGGAGGAGGGTGTGTGTAAGGGAACAACGTGACCATGACCCTTTGAACAGGGGAGGAGAAATGAGAAAAGGGGTGGGGGTGTGTGCCTGTGAGTGTGTGCAAAAATCATCTTCCTGGTGCCTGGCATGCCCAGAGGCCCAGCTGGTCATGGCATCCTGTCTGGAGCTTGCTGCCACCTGCTTGGCTTGGGTGCCTTGAGTGCTTTGCAGTTGACAGGGGCAGGAGATGGTGAGCAGAGGTCCTTGGTGACCTCCTTCTTCTCTGCAGCTGGCCCAAAGATGTCAACACGGGAGTGTCATTTGGTGGTGGCTCTGAAGGGAACTGGTTGCCGGCAGGAGCTGCTGTTGCCGTGCCCCCACCCCCTACCCCAGACCAAGAACTGCTTCCTGGAGGATCCTGCTGGTGACTACATTGATGGGGTCCCTCCTCTCTCCTCCTTCCTCCCCAAGGCCTCCCTTCTTCATCAGAAGACCACCCCATGCAAGAGAGGAAAGCATGCCTGCCTGTCCTGGAGGGAGAAGCCATGGCAGTCAGTGCTTAGAGCTGCCCTCACACAGGCCCCAGCTTCCTGAGGACAGAGTTTTCTGCAGGGTGGTGGGAGTACTAGGACAGACCCACCCCTGCCCTGACTTCTGCCTGTGAGGAACAGGGGAAGTGAAGCTTCGAAGAATTGAGCCCCCCCCACACCCAGGGCCTGGCAGGGCCCTAGATGTTTCACATCCATGCAGCTTGAACCCCAGGAAGCTCTCTCCCCTATGGCCTGTTTACTTCTGCAGTAGCAGAATAGCTAGAAGCACAACACATTTGGATGTGGGGGACAGGGAGCAGAGCTGGCATTAGCTGGTGGGAGGAGAAAGTAGCTTTATTGGTTTTGCACTGAATGGAGAAGATGGGAGAACCTCCTGATGCTTCAGGCACCTCTGGAGGTGGTCAGTGAGGCCTTTCAAGTAAAGTACGCAGCATGCTTTGCATCATGCATCGTGGCTGCATGATGCTGAGTTTTGTTTGCTTCACTGCTATTTGCTTGGGCAGAAGGATGGCAAAAATTACCCACAGTTTACTTTTACTAATTCCTCTGTTCCACAGAAATGTTGTGGGCTCATGCTTCCACTGGAAATGGTGGCATGACAGCAAACATGTCAGAGCATGGCAGCCTCTTCCCCAAGCAACACACAACCTGCAGCTGAAATCTTTGGGCTCCCCACTAAAACCAAAACTGTGCAAGCTGTTCTGTACCTCCATAGCCTTCCTACAAAGCCCCAACCCAAGTGACTGCTCAGCTCAAGATGCTGTGTTTGATCTTCAAGGTGGTGGTGCATGACCAGAAGAAGCCTCAGGAGCAGGAATCCACCCTCTTCTCCCACTCACCAAAGCAGCTGAGGGAGAGCTATCATGATGCGCCTTTTCATGCATGGTGGCATGTGAAGGGGAGACAAGGAGCAGGAAAGAATGTTGTCCTGAATACTGCGAACTGCCTTCAGTTTCCAATATGCCCCCATGACCTGCTAATGGCTTCCAGAGCATTTGTATGTACAACACCACTGCCGCGTCATCAGCCCTAAACCACGGTGTTTGGGGAGGAGAGAGGACCATGCAGGCCATGGGAGGCTGGGCATAAAGTGTGCAGTTAACAGGTGCTGGGACCCTAGTCCCTCACATGGGGCAGGCTCTGGGTATACGCCCTCTGCCTTCGCTAGTTGCTACATACCATGGTTCCCCAGGGAGTGTTTTTTTTTAAAGACCTAACAGTTTTTGTGGTACTACCAGTGACGTATGTCACCTCTCTATACCTCTGAGACCAATGCAACGTCTCACACACCTCTTCTTCCCCAGCTTGTTCCCCCTATGCATCTATAGAAAGGCAGTACACTTTTGTTCAAGTTGGACGCTGAACAAAAGTTCAAGTTGGACACTTCACAAGCCTTCTGCCAAGTCCAGGTGTGGGGATCTGGCATGATGCCAGACAGCATGTTCTCCTCTGGACAATCTCATGGCAATCCCAGGACTTGGAGATGTCCAAGCAGGCATTAGATCCCAGCTGATGGGATCAAAGGTTCAAGACTTTTGTAACAGGGGCTCATCTCCTGTGCTACCTCCAATAAACAGTTGTTGGATTTTCAAAATCACAGCCACCTTCTTCAAGTCTTTAATTTTCATTTCTTTTATTAAATTTAACTAGATGCAGCCAAAAAATTAAGCCTAAAATTTAGACCAATTTTCTGGATTGCTACAGTGCAGAGAGAGAGAGTGGCATTTTCAAGGGGCAGTTCTTCTCATCTAAGGTAGTTATTTTAGTAAGGGACAGATTGCCTGCTGATCTCTGGTGACTGTAGAGGAAGCATGGATGACTAGGTCAGACCAGACACCTAAGTTTCAGTCTGATGAATTAGGGTGATGAACCTCACCATTATCTCTTTTCATTTAAATATAGGCAGGACCAGCCTTTATATATAATTTCTATTTACTTTTACAAAAAAATCTATGTGTAGTGAGCGTGATAGGACCACTACTTTAAGAAATGGAAAGAGAGGAGATTAGGTCCAAAAAGCCCAGAAGTAGCCCCCAGAATTGATGGCATTGAAGTATTGCCAATGATTTGTTACAAACGCATCTTAATTCCAAAGCATATCTGAGATTAAAATACAAAAACAAGGAAAAAAAAAGTTCTTTTTGTTTTTTCCCCTCCCAGTTTATAGATAGATATAGATAGATACAGACAATTTATATCTGGGTCTACCCTTCCGGTCTGCCTGACTTTATGCAGGACTGTTTGGCTCTGCCTTGGATCACTGGTGGCTTTCTGGTTATACGGGGACTACAGGCATGTAAGCGCCTGGCAGACAGCAGGCTGAAGCTGTTTTTGTTGCTGTGTGAACAAGCCCACAGTCTCACCGCTGTAAAGCAGAGAAGAGCAGTGCAAACCTGGGCTGCCTGAGCCCTGAGCAGTGCAGGGGGCTGGCTTGCATCCTACTGCTGCTCCCTGCTCCTGGCTGGCTGCCGCCTGGGCCAGGTGCCTGGGTGCCTACTGGCACCCACAGCTGTTTCACTCCTCAATGAAGCAAAGGGTTTTGTTTGCTTCCCTGCTGTTTTCTTGAGCAGAAGGTTGGCATAGTCACCCCGAATTTATTTTTCCTAGTTTCTCAGCTCAACAGAAATTCTTAATTCTCTGCACTATCATAAAATACTGTGAGACAGTCATTACCTTCCCATGAAAAACAGGCAGCTCAGAAGACCTATGTTGTTCAATATTTCTGTGCTGATGAATTTTGGCTGATAAGGCAGTAGGATAAAAAAATTGTTCTGCTTTTCTAGAAAGCTCGAATTTTTCTCCTGAACACAAGTCAAAATAGCCGGTACAAAAATACCATTTTGCCTTTAGCTGACAAACGTATCACATTTGGAGCTAATTTCTGGTTTCATGATAAGGGCGTTAGGGATTTTCAAGCCCCAGTTTATTTCCCTATTCCTAAGGTTTGACCTCACTAGTACCCACATCTAAATTTGAAGCTAGCTAGAAAATCTGCTAAGTAATGTCCTCTTCCCGAAAAATACATGAATTCAGCCAACTTGCTGAACTGATGCAGTCAGTGGCATAGTTTTAGCGACGGTACATAGAGCAGTGTCTGTACCCTTCAGTTTCGTAGCTCTATCAGCTGTAAACCTGTAAACCCATATTCCATAAAAATAAGAGTTCCATGATTGCTCTGGTCACACTTTAGGGCTTTAGTGTCCCCTATCCCTCCTCACCTTTGCATTCTTCATCTTTGGAAATGGGATATTTGAATGAATATTGCAGAAAGGTGAAAGCCAAGGGTTATAAGGAATGCTAAGTAAAACGGAGTAAGTGATCTCTGTTACAGCGATCCACTGGGAGCATGGTAAAAACCAGAAAACGTAGAGCTGCTTTGGGGACTTACCCATTCTACTTGATAAGACCCCACCTCAATCTTGCTGCGTGGTGCAAACATCTCACATCAAACAAAGCAGCAGCTTCTGAAGCCCACTGAAAGGAAGGGAGCTTACCACTGGGGACAAATGCCCCTCGTGTCTTTTGAAAAGAACCCATGCTCCTCAAAATGCAATTATGGACCTCCACCAACAAGCCTACATCGCTGACAGTGACAGGTACTGGTGATCCAAACATGAGGAGCAAGGAAGCAAAAGCTGGAAAGTGCATCCACTTTCCTACACCTTAGTTCAGGAAACCCATCGCTTCTAATTTGTCTGACACTTCCTGCCAGAGCCACAGGCCTGCCCGGTAGAGCACACACTTGGTGGCTTGATTACAGCTTCATGGTAATTGTTTCTGCTGTGACTCAAACCTTTCCAGGTCCAGTCATTGCTGCTTTAGTGTCACAAAGTGATTTCACTCATAGGTCTCTGATGTGGGGAGCTGAGGCATACGAAAACCAACTGCAGACATAAGAGCTGTTTCCTGGAGTGCTTGGCAGGCACCTAGTAGCTAGGTGTGTTTGTGGTACACAGTAACACCGTGAGCTACTGCAAAGCTTTGGAGGGAAAGGTAATAGCCATTATTGGCTCATCACGGCTAACACAACAAATGCAAGGAAGTAAGAAACAGCCTTGTGACCTCATCTCTTTCTGTGACATCATACACTCAGATCAGGTATCACAGAGGCTTGGTTAACTGATGCACTCTTGGGTACCTTGCCAAACCTTTCAACCCTTTCCTGTTCCTAACAATAATCTGGCTGAGAGCTGATGCTGATGTTTACCAGTTTACAGTATGAGAAACACAAAGTATTAGAGAGGTTACCAACTACACTGCTGGCTTTTTGCTTGCTCCCAGGTGACCCCTAACATCAAGTGTGTACAAAAGTACCTTGTAATTGTTGCTTCACATGGCTTCCCCATAAACAAATACAGTAATTGTCTTAGGATTTTAAGTGATCCCAGGGGCAAGAAGATACGGTCTATCTGAATGTGTAAGAGAGGAATGTTGGAGACAATCTTGCTACTCCCTTGGCATTGCTACAGGTTGAAATCTAGAGATTTTCCGTGTTTAAGCCGTCGTCTCAGAGCCAGGCAGACTGCAGAGTGACAGGTGAGAGGAGACTAATATCTTGTCCTGCAAGGAGACAGCTTTAAGATTTCACACCACCACACGTCCAGAGGCTACTAGTCTCATTTACATCACTCGGTACCGCTTCAAGATGGCATCCCTTCAGTTAATACATACCCTAGGACAACAACCATGACATGAAGCTATTCCAACCATCCAATTAACACCAATTACAGCAAGTTACAGCATGATTCTCCTCTGGGTAAGTAACGGGTTAAATGCTTTCAAAATTATTAAATACTTTCAAAATTATAAGTGGCTTGCTTTGTACTTTTATATATTTCTACACAGTGGACTACATACAGCCATCACATAAGCACTTGCAAGTGCTGCTGTAATTGGCACTGCTTTCTCTTGTACCCAGGGCTGAGTTTGGGCCAGTTATCCCCATACAATAGTTTCACTTAATGAGGAAGACATGACCCAGATTTCAGATGAAATGAATAAGCTGAGAATTCCCACGCTTGTTGCCATAGTTACTTGAAACCTAGTGTTAAAAAAAGTGGAAAGAGAGAGAGGAGGAGGAAAAGTAGAAAAAGAAGAGTAATATCATGGTCAGGGTTCGGCCATGTGATAAAGAGAGAGGCGATGATCTTGAAGGAGCAGGACCTCAGTGATGACACTCGGAGCAGGTTATCCAGGAAGCCAGTATTTCTGCCTTCTGGTTGCTATTGGGTTGATTCTATGGACATTGGTTATTTATAAGTGGTTACTACAGTGACTAAACACAATGCGCTGGCAGCTATTCTATCAGGAAAAGCAGAAAGGGATTGGGTGGGGAGAGCCAGACTTCTCCACAATTTATTTAATAAAGAAACTGTCTCATTTTAGAACACCAAACTGCTTGCTTTTCCACTTTACAAAGATAGTGAAACTTGTAGCAATGTCTTATGCAATCAGAATAAATTTTTTAGCCTGTGCATAAGATGACAGCAGAAATACTCCAGCTCTATAGAAGCAGAACTGCAGACATATTACCTTAGGCAGTTAGCACTGTTCTTCTCCAAATGCAGACAGGATCAAAGTATCCTGTGATACACAGGCTGAAAACCTAAGACAGCTGGTAACTGTGTTTGTGAATCTTTCCTCTGTTATTGTTTTATATTGGTAGTCTGCCACATTAGCGTGAAGAAACAGGCCTTATTCATGAAGGGCTTTATGCTAAGCCCACCAATGAACATATCACAGTTCCAGGTTTTTTATTCTTCTTCTCTATCTCATATTTTTGTTCCTGCTCTTCTTGAGTCACTTCACTTTCTTATAACTGACAGGTAAAGCAGTAACATGCGTCTGCACCTGTGGCAGTGTAATACAGGTCACATACACTGGAAACACAGTTGAAGTAAGTACATTTGATGATTTCATGCCCTACGTATTAGTTGGACTATAATACAGTTTGTATCAGCATTCACATGAGAGTTCAGGGAAGGCGCTGGAGTAGCTGGAAGACTGCTCTGTCCTAATCTGGGACTGAATTTTCTCAACGCTTTACTTCTATGTCAAAAAACTGTCTTGGTCCCAAGGAGCAAACTCTCCCTTTCTTGCTGCCTTCTATCACTCTGTAAACTTACTAAGATTTTTTTTCCCCCCTCAGTTCTCTACATTGCTGTCCTTGCTCAGATGGCACCATTGTGCTTTGTACAGAGAACAAAAGATAACCCACAATGCTAGGGAGAATGATGTTTTACTAAGAATGTGTTTTTTCTGAGAGCTGGCAGGCTGTATTTGCAGTACCGTGGAGTTTTCTTGCTGCTTTTACAGTAGGGAAAGCTCACTTCACACAGAAGTCATAGAAGCAAAATGAAAAAAAAAAAACAAAACCCAAAACCCCACTATACATAGCAGCATTAGCTGAAATGATTATATAACACGAGAGAGTTGTGGGAGGTTGAACAGAGTTCACTACAGGTAGCTGTTATTACCCTCATGAAAGAAGCCTTGCAATTAATTTCTTCTCTTCTGACTCCACAATTACGATTATTGCTTTCTGTCCATTTATTAGTGTGCTACCAAATGACCTCCACATTTGAATCGTAAATCAGCAAGCTTCCAGATCAAGGACACTTAATCTTGCAACAGCAGAAGAGAAGAGGCTATTTTAATGGTACAGTAAGTTACAGCCTAAGTCTCCCCTTGAAGAAGTGGGTCAAGAGATCTCAAGCTCAAACTGGGGAGAAAAGGGAATGAAAAACAGACCGAGCACTTAGCTGGTACTGTCTCCCACTTGGATTCCTAAGGGTGTCGCATTCCTTAGCAGCAGTCGCTCAGAAAGGTGAGAAATTCTTTTCTGTCTGAAAACACGAAAGCAGACAGCAGCTGACACTGCAACAGCAGCCGACACTGCAGGAAGACAGGAAAGGCCATGTGGTTCCCAGTCTTACTGCAGTGGAACAGGAGCAGTACACACAGGACAGTGCATGGGATCAGAGTGGCACAGGTTTCTAGTGGCAGGGCATACCCTACAGCTGAAAAGTTATTAGGATTAAAGCAAGCTGTGAAATTAAGCTCCAGAATAACAGCATGTAGAGACAAGCCCTATATTCTTGTAAATCAGATGCAAATACTGAACTTTACCTTCGAATTATCCTTAATCAGTGAAGCTGGCACAGCCCCATTCTTTTATCCAATGCTACCAGGGGCAGGGAGGAAGCCTTTAGCTGTATTAAGGTATTCAGACTCAAAAAAAATATACAAACCTCCACACAGTCTCTTTAAAATGTTCTTTTTGGATTATCCCAGCCAGCACCATCCCAAAACCGCCCTGTTCCAATGTGTCTCAGTATTTTGTGGAAGAAGGTGCAGATTATCCAAGCAATTATTTATTGCAATAATCCTCATTTGTCCTCAAGGTTCTCCCTCCCGCATTCCCCCATCATTATTTAAAGAAATGGTATGTAAATAGCTTGATAAATAATGCTCTGAAGGACACAGGTCACAAGCCACTTGGTGGCACTCTGCCCATGTAAACTTTTTTGTCACTAGGCAGACTGACAGGCTGTGGAACATCCAGCCCAGGCCCGAGTTCCCCATCCCAGACTGGGACCTGTCCCTTCAAGTCCCATGAAAGATACTTTGCTCCACCCCTTCCCCTTTTTGTAGAAGCCTGAATGGACTGCAGGAGGCATTGCTGGTTTAAAACCTAACCAAAGCAAGTTAGAGCCCACGTTCCACCTGCAATTCACTCTTGCACTACTCCAGTATGAAAGAACTTGAGCCTTGTCACAGTGAATGGATGGGGGAAGGAAAGAAACAGTAAGACAGAAGGAAATACATGAGTAAATATGATGCAGGCAGCTACCAGGAAAATGACAGAAGATAAACTCTTGTAAATGATATTCCCTAGGTAGGGAAGTTAAGACCATAAGCTGCTAATGAACAGGGATCAAAGCAGCAGGTGAGGTGTGAGTATTCCATCTATTGCATGATTTACCCAAGAGCAGCCCAAAACACTACATTTCATACCTATGAAGTTCAAACTCGCCTGTAAGTTATTTTCTCTCCAGGAAGAGGTGCTAAAATAATCAGTTATCCTTATCTGCTTGTTTCTCACTACTTATTTATACAAACATCTCATGCTCCTTCTACCCCAGGAGATAGGGAGGGAGAGAAGATTACTACTTTTGTGACAAGACAGCAGTACTGAAGGGGCAGCTTTATGCACTAACTTTTCTAAAGCAAAAAGCAGCAGTCAGTACTGCTGACCGTCCAGCAGGGCAAGCCCTATAAGCCTCTTTGTTGTATGCCCATTACAAAATTTAGCCATCATGCAACTGGGAACACACAAAGCAAGTCTTTTAATTGAACATCTAATAATTGAGCATCTTACAATTGCTAGAAGATAATGTATATTTACTCAGCTGCATAGTGAGAGCCCTGAATTCAACCCTGCCTATCATGGCAGGAATACTCATTCTCAGTTACGTACCCACACCCCCTCTTCAGGGAGGAAGGAGTGCTAGTATTAGAATCCTGAAGACACACACCTGAACTCATTACATACAAAGGATATGTATATACATTTACTTTTCCAGCCTGTTTTTGCTTTGTGCTGTTACAGTAATAAAATGACACTCCATACTAAAATTTCACTTCAGGATCTGGTATCACAGTATGATAAAACTTTTCAAAATGTTGAAGAGATTTATTGCCATTTGGAACATGTTTATTGTTCAAAAACACCGCACTGAAATAAAATCCATCACATACATTCTTTGTCATCTATACCTTTACATCAACGTAACTTTCAGGCAGGTCATGAAGTCAAAAACTGCTGAAAGGCACCTGGTGTCCTTCAGATCTTAGACTCCAAACAAGTTCAGTTTTTGCCTACATAAGGATTACATACATCTAGAACAACTCAAACAGTAGGAAAAAAAATAGAATCCATTTAGAACTTCTTAGAGAACAGTATTAGACTTTGTTGTCTTCCTTCATTCAGTGCTATGCTTTTGCTTTTCCAAGTCTTTTTTAAATAATGTGCGACTTAAAAGTGTATGTTAATGAAGTCTCTTTACTGAGACAAGGCATGCAGTAAGGGAAGAGGGATAGCTGGTCACTTCCAGGCTGTCGATCTACACATTTGTTCTTGTAGATTAGCAAGCCGCTGCTTAAGTTTAAAAAAACACACAACAAAAAACCCACAGAATAGGAATGAATGCACCCAAGTTAAATGGCTTTTAAGAATATGTTAATACATAGAACAGTGATACCACCTACAGTTCTGTTTACTGACCTCTGTTCATGTTGATTTGAAAACAAGTTCTGTCAAACCATCACGGGCCACTTTTGTAGACTGTTAGCTAAAAAAGTTGGTTTTCAAATATTGCTTGTTATTTGGATGACTAACTTTATTAAAAGGGTAGTTATTAAAGACCTGTAAGGCAGAAAGACTTTAAATACAATCGTTTACATTGCTGAATAGTACTTAAAAGGCAAGATAAAAAAATTAGTAGAAGGATTCTTGGTGGGGTCATATTCGTAATAGGTGTTTCTGTTTTATCCCTGTTGTAATTGTCACAGCAACTGTAGATAGCAAGTCTTCCTTGGTTGTAATTTGGGATGAACACATTCCCTGGCTTATTTCAAGTTAGATATTTAGTTCTTTTTCTCCATCCTGCCAAGAGAAGAACAGCTTTTGTAAGAGTGAATATTGAACTGCAATTGCTACACGAAATCTGGACTTAAGTAGAACTTTAGTAATGAAGAACATTTGGCCAGTTATTTATGCAAAGGCAGGTCCACTTGCAGTTTTGCTCAGTCTCATTTTTTAATTTATAGTTCAGGAGGCTTCATTCTCCCATTGCTCCACATAGATTTCTTGGCGCAAAAGGAGAAAAGCCATAACCCTGACCCATCAGGATTGCTCGGGGCAGTGTCTGCAGTACTTGCTACACAATGAGGGTGTGAGACTGCTTGCAGTCTGTTCCCCAGTCACACTCAGCTGGATCTAGCCCATATGTAGAACAGTTAGCTTAGAGAGGTTTTGCTCAATTCCTCCTTCAGACATACAACCCCTTCAGTTTTATGGATATTTCCATCTCAGGAATTAGATGGACACATGCAGACTAAGCAACATAATATATGAATCAAACCCCAAAATAGCCAGCAGCTGCTGAAAGCCCTGTCTATATCTATGACCATAAGGGTTTTCAGCCTTTTCTGTGTGCACCCCTCAGAAGCCTCAAAAGAGGTGCAACCCAACAAGTCATAGTTCAACCTACTGACAACAAGCTTGTTAAAAGGTTTGCAAAAGGTAATGAAGTTAAACAAGTTCAGAAACCATGCAGGGGTTTGCACTACAGTTAGGTCACCAACAGAGTATTCCAAGAGCCATCAGTTTGTGGCTTCCCTTTTTAAAGGGTGACTCGCCTGTATTTGATCAGTCGTCCTCCTTGGATAAGTTGTGCAACTTCATTAGTCAAATGGCATGCAAAAAGAAGCCAGTTTCTTGGCTGCACTTTGTAGGCAAATCTCATGAAAGTCAAGGAGTAACAACACAGTGCTGCAAAACATGATAGATATCATTAATAGATTATTTTTAATATCTGCATTTTGTTGAGGCATGATTTTCATACTAGTGGAATGTAATGACAAATAGAATGCTTTTAACTGCTTTTGAGCTTTCCAATAGTCCTAGAAACTTGTCCACTTTGAGGATCCAATGCAGGAAAGCACACAAGAAGTGCTTGGTTTTGCTACACAAGAAAATCTACAGGGCTGCAGCTTTCCAGAAAAACTCGTTTTCCTCATACACTTTCCTGTGATGCAACTAAAACGTTTTTAGTTTATGACCTAAACTATCTCAGCCACAGAATAAGAGTTAATCCCAATGAGACATGGCCTGTCCCATACAATTATTGTGACAATTTCTAGGACAGAGTATTTTTAAAAATACTAATTACTTAAATACAGTTCTTGCTAGGAACATTCTAAAATGGACTTTAAGAGAAGATTTCTATCCCCAGGAAATCATGAACATTCAGAAGCATAAAGTTTTGTTACCTGTTTTCCAGGAAGATAAGAAAAAATTTTAATCTACTATCCTATCATAATTGCATTTAAATACAGGAAGTTACAATCCAAGAAGTCACTAGTTTCATGAAGTTCTGACAGGCTTAAAGAGAAAAATTTAAAAAAAATCAGAAAATGAATTGTTCAAGGAAAACCCCCTTTTTAAGTACAGAACCTAGAAGATGGAAAAAATATTTGTATGCACCACCCTATATATACTTGTAAAAAATTTAAAAAGTGTCTCAACTTTGCTGAGCTGGGTAGCTGCCACCAAAACACTATTTGCAAAACAGTTTCATTATACTAGAGACTATTTGAACTACTCTTCCATCTTGAGGAAGCTGATTAAGAGACTGAATTACTCCAAGCAGAACCAAAGTGAGCATGAGGCTATAAGTTTCTTTAACCCAAAGGTACTTTGCTTTGGGGAGAAGAATTACTCAAAATTAAGTTATTAACTGAGTTAAGGAAGAGACATCATGCCAAAATTAAGCTAATAAATTAAAGCTATCAAATTTATGATCCTAGAGAAGTATTTGAACAATAAAATGCAGAGACAGACATCCAGGCAAAAACTATATGCGTTCAAAAAAGGTGGAAAAAACATTACTTATGCCTTTAAAAATAAGTTCTCACTATTCCATTAAGAGTCATGCTACCCTCTCACAGGCAACTGCTTTGCAAGGAGTTAACCTCCCTCAGCCACTTTTTGCACCCTGCAGACCAAGCGTTACCTTTTTTTCACTCTGTCAGCATTGATATTGAAGTCTCACACTAACCACAAGGTATCATTGTTCTTGATACAAAGAATAAAGTTGTGTAAAGAGATGCATCCTGAACCAGTGCATGCAGTAGTATAAGATACTAAAAGAATTATACTTCAGGAGTGAGTCTGGTGATCAAAACTGCTAAGACTCAAGACCTGCCCCGCCCCCCCCAAATTACTAGAAATCCCTCTTAAAAAGAGCTCTGCAACTTTTCAGTACCTCAATTTTTAAGTGGCCTCTGACGTTATATAACAAGATATTTGATATCTGTATCTGCTTTGATCACAAGTTTGCAAGAAACTAATAGTATATCACTGCTTGAAGGACAGAATCTGTGTTCTGTAGTCAGTTTACTGACAAGAAGTTTGTCTCGGGTCTTACCAAATGTCATCCGGCCACTAATGATTTCTGGAGATTTCTTCATGTCATTAATAGCAGCAACAGGAAGCCCCCAGTTGGCAACTGGCCCCCAAAAGTGCTGTAAAGAGGGAAAAGAAAACTAAAGTTACATAGAAACACAGACCTCCTGCAATATTCTTATAGTTAATTCTTACAGTTCTTCCTTAGCCGCACAAAGCTTCAGAGAACACGGTTAAGGGTTTCCAAGTTAAGACAGGGACTACTTTTGATGTAAGGAAGAAAAACCCAACCCTTCTTTTAGCAGGATCTAGTCTTCAGGAGGGAAGGAAGAGGAACCTACTCTGAATCTTCTTGCAAACTGGAGAGAAGCTATTGTAAGCCCACTGAAATGCAGTTTTATGCAATTATAGCTCAGCCATCATTAAGCAGTCTGATTGGTATAGTCATATAACCTCAGATTTACAGCTCACCTCTGTGCAGAGAATTATCATCTTTCAAATAAGGCTCCTCAAAAATCTAATGAAAACACAAGGACTTGCTGAAGTGAAGAATTGGAACTGTTTTTATGTTATGCTGAGAATGAAGAAGTGCTCAGCAAGCATCTTCTTCCAAGTGCTTACACCATCTCTTTGAAAGAGCGGGGCCATGCAACCAAACCAAATTGTTACCTAGAGCTTCATCAGCCATTGCTGAAACAACTTATTGACTACCTAAAGCTCAGTGATTAGACAGATATAGAGTAGAGCAGTTAGCTACAGGTGTGTACACAGATAGAAAAACAGAGACAAGAAGTGGAAAGAATCAAGTCAGAAAAATTGACGAGAGCTCAATTTGATAGGTATCGCCAAAAAGACTCCAAACTGAGAAAAATAGTGTCATAAGTCCAATTTCCACTACTGTTACGAGTAACAGGGCTTCCTTAGAATCGTTTCCACAGAAGATGCATACAGTACTTGCGTCAGCTTCCCCTAACGGAAAGCTAAAGATGTTCAAAAGTAACTTGGCTAGATACGGCAAAAGAGATGCACCTTGCAAGAAAAAGCTTTGCAGATACTAACTACACCCGTTCTTTTGACACTTCCTCTAACTGTAACATTGCAGATATTACAATGATTTGGAATTGTCAGGGGACATTTAAGTTTCTTGCAATTTTAATTCCAAGATACTCTTGCCAGTCTGGATACTAGCTTGTAACACTACAGTAAAATTAAAAGCCATGCTTGCTTCCTGCAGGTTCAGGTTACAATACAAGAAACTTAAGCTCACTTTTATACTTCTAGCGCATGGCTACATGGTATATACACTGTACAGCTATGGTTAGACACTGTAGAGAAATGTACCTATAATACCACTTGCACACAAGATATGTTGCAACAGAACAAGAACGTCCACAGAAACCGAAGTCAGCAGCGCATAGGATATTGTTTTAGAGGCTTTAATGTAGCTATTTAAATAGTTCTAAAGGACAATAAGAGGACCAGAAAAACATCTAGTCGCATAGCCATGATTATGCGCACAGCAAGACAACTTGTGTTAGCATGACCCCACTAATGCAGACTGCAAAAGGTAACTGGTGAGGCAGTACAAGTAAGTAGTGAGGTTTTCACAGTCATTTCAGGAGTCTCATTTAAACAATTGTGGCTTCAGAAAAATAAGTCTTTAAGGCTCTAAACTGGTTGATTTTTTTGAATCTATGAAACAGTTACAGCTTTGAGAGTCTTAGTGGTGACTTCTGTTTTGAAAGGTAAATGAAGTCAACTTGGCCTTTTTACTTAATTCAGCTGCCATTCGAACATAAACAAATAATACACTCTAGACTACAGACCACTTCAAGCGCAGGCTGCACAAACTCAAGAATCATCAGTTCACATCCCAGCAGCACTGCAGCAGTAACCTTCCTCTGCTGACCAGGGAGGTAGATTTGGAACCTTCCGACTTGACATGGTTATCCAGTTTTAAGTGCCTCCAGGCAGCCCTTTAAGTTCCCACACACAAGAATTGAACTGTGCCTATACAGTTTGTCTTTGGTCTACCTAGAAGACCAAGTCTTCCACAACATTATGATTCACAGCATAACAGGCATAAAATACCCACTCCCAGTTTCAGAAATAAACTGAAAGGATGAAGGAAAGAAAAGTCTGTAGTGAGAGTTATGTGGTACCATTTATTACCTGAAGTAAAGCTAGTTAAAAATAGTTCAGTTATGTACCAGTATTGTTGCTATGATCAAGAATGGTTCCAGATTGATCTGATCTCCTTAGCAAACAGTATGGAAAAAACATGCAGCCCCTTTAATTTTACAGTGATAACTGAAGGAGCTAATGTTTGGTCACCTTAACCTCAGACTTGTAAATAAACATTACTACTGTATCACTCCTGGAGGTTTGCAGTATGTTTTTCAGATGCAGGCAAGGTCAAAAGAGTGCTGAGGCAAAAAGACTGCAAGTTACTGAAGTCAGGGGAAAAAAGGAAACCTGAAGTCCCCTCCCCTTTTCTTACCGTACTGTTCGAGTGGGCCATCATTGTTTTCCATTCAAAAAGCACATGGAAAAAAGAAAAAAATGTTAGTTTCTTTCATAATTCACATAAAGAAGCATAACACAAACAGAAGACAGGTAGAAGTCAGGAAATTACCATGGCATTAACCCTGATTAATATAACAGTATTAAAAAATCCAGTCTCCCTCAAAAGCTGTCATTGTGACAAGTGTTTGCTGCTCACGTACCTTTTTCCTAGCAAGATAAAATGCTATTATGGTCTGTGGAGAACATTCATACCCTGTAGGCTTCAAAATGTCCAAAATTCCACTCCAACTAGTTTAAAAGGATGCCAAAAGCTGTCAAGGTTTGCCCATGACAAAGCTAAACAGCTACAGTTCCTCTCTGGAGGCTTTGAAGAAGTAACCTGTAATTCTTTGTATACTCACACAAGTAGGTCAAACCAAATGCTGTCAGAGATCTTACTGTCACTAAGCTCAGGCCAACTGTGGCTGTACCAGACATAAGCTATAAAATATTTTCAGGGATCAAACATGCAATTACACTCTAATCATGTATGGGGTTCATTATAGTGATCATATAGGTATCAATTTATTTATATATACATATAAACTTAGCAATCTATGCATGAAACCTAGACTACAGCATGTATTTAGGATTGTTTGCTACTATACCTTTTAAAATGCTTCAGAACTTTTAAATGTTCTCTTTCTAACAAAGATACTGATAGGACTCAGTTCTGAATTATAACTTACAAGAAACCAGCTACTAATAGAAGGCCTACTGCTGACTGATTGCTGCTCACCTACCACTGCCCCAAGCTGCAGAATACTTCTGAGCAGTCACTTCCCTCATGCTGTTTTCCATCTTAGAGTACTGTATGGTAAGGGAACAGGCAGGTCTATTTAGGAAATCACACTGGATGTGCATCTCTGAGTCTGTTACAAGCTGCAGGCTGATTCAAGATGCTTTGTTAGGGTGTCTTTGAGTAGTCTAACCACTTGTTTTTTGTTTTCTTACTAAGTGAACTGCAGCAATAATTAATTGAAGTTCACAAGACAAGCGCACACTCCAATTTTTTCATAAAACCTTAACAAGTTCAAATATGTCTCTTGGCATAATGTTTTTGTGCCAAAAGAAGTCAGCCTTCATTTTTAAAGTGGAAACTGTTTTCAGGCAAGTGAAAGCCTAAAATAGAATCAAACTGCTGCTATTTTAACAGAGTAGGCAGCTCTGGCTAAGGTCTTGCAAGGTTGTCCTCACATCCATGTAAGATTGGAACAGTTAGAACTGTTCTGTAGTTTTAGAGGCTTTAATGTAGCTATTTAAATAGTTCTAAAGGACAAGAGGACCTTAAATATATAAATAATTATATAATATCTTAAATTCTATATTTTATATAAAATTACATATAAGAAATTATTTAAAAAAATAATAGAAGTATACAAATGAAAATAAAGCCTCTAAACCAGAACAGAACTCCTAGAAGAGGGCAGATCAAGGTCATACAGACTCTTCCAGAAGCAGGCATCCAGCCCCAAAGCTCTGCAGCCAATAGAGCTGCAACAAATGCACCGTATCTAATAGTAAGGATACCGCAGCAAGTGCGTGCATCTATTCCTGAAGTGACACTATTCCAAATTAGTAGTTTCCAAGAACTACATTCAATCCCTTGACAAAGGGAACACTTTGTACTAGTTTCCAGAACTGTGGACAACACTTGTTGGATTTACTCACTCATTAATTTATGTGTAAGTATCTAAACACCACAAGAGGAGCCATCAGCTGATCAATACCTTTTATTTCTACGACAATCCAATCCAAAAAAAGGCTATATTGGGGAAGAGTTATTTTTCCAAAATTTTCACGTGTTCTCCTCATACTGGCAATGAGGATATTAATAGGCCAGAGACCATTCTGCAAATATAGATGAACTGTCACTTACTTGTTTCCCCCTGCACTGCCATCCCCTAAGTGGAAAGATTATTGCCCTTCTGCAAGACTTAAATTGTTCAGTTCTCAGAGCATACAAGACAATGACAGCAGGCACTGTGTCCTTCAATTTCTAGCACAGACCACTAGAAGACTTTTTTAAAGTTCTTATGTCCTTTTATGTAAAGATTTACTAATGAGGAAAACTAAAGACCAGCTAATTCTAGTCATGCTACTGATGCTACCTCTTTTAAAGTTCATTTCAATTAAAAGATAGGTCCTAGACAGCTTACATCAATGTAAGTGCTCAAGCTTTACAAGGAATGAACTATCCACTTATTTCAAAGCCATCTACATTAAGAGTCCCTACATTTGCATTACTGCTGAGTTGTCAGGAAGAGCCATTTCAGAAGTGCCCCAAAAGATGGCATTCTCTATGCTTATTTTTCTATTACCAAGAGATTCTGGGACTCCTTGGGATTCATTACTGAAGTAACTTAGGTTTCTACCACAAGAAGATGCCAGAGCTTGACTGTAGTGGCCTACAGGCTTTCTGTCTCAAGAGAGGAAGAAAGCTGTTTTACTGGATGTTTTCCAGAAGATACTGTTTTAAATCTTCAGGATACAAAGTATGAGGACTCAGTTACCTACTATTAGTTGCTTAGATAATACAACTTTAGTGAGAGCTGACATTTTTAGGATCTACAGGAAAAAAAAGTGCAACTTCAAGTTCACAATGTATAGAGCTACGAAGCTTTCATATGCTAAGAAGCTAGTTTTAAATTAACATTACTGCTGCATTTATCAAGAAGCACGAAAAGTCTACCTATAGCTTACATTCTTACTATGCTTACTTTAAAACATTAAGACATGGTTAGGGTACATCTATACTTACATGATTTACAGTTATTCAGATCCCTATTAATCACCGCTTGAGAGAAGCCAGATGTGAAACTGGCAGAACATTTAATTATTAATGACAGTTTAAAAAGTAATTTATCTTGTTTCTTTGTGCAAGATCCAAAAGCTAACCCATGACATCACGCAATTCTAATGCCAGATGCATGCTGCTTATCTCAGGTGGATGTATTCACCACACTTTGCTTTCATGTTTTCAAGTTATGAAGCTGAAACTGAAGCTACTTATTCCAACAGATGTCTGCAAGTTTTGATTGCCCCAAGCCATAATAATGGAACACTCAATTCCACTGCTTCGGGTAACTTCAGTTATTTTATTTAGGGTCAAGCAATTTAAAACACAGCACTGGCACTACAAACAATATCTCAACTCAGTTTCCCATGAACAAGTCTCACACTTACAAAGCCTTGCTTCACTGCAGTGATTAGATGCTGATTTCTAGAACAGATACCAGTCTCAAAGCTTTGAGGAAACTCTTACTCTAAGCAAGGCAAGAAGGGAATCTTCTTCAGCACAGAGTCCTGCAGTCTGGGGAAGCAAGAGCCTTCAGGAAGGAATGTAAAGAGATACAGCTTTAAAGTATACACACCCATTGCTCCTATGGGGAAGACAGACTATTAATCTAAATTTTAAGCTCAACATAAAGCCAACAACTTAGATTTGTCTTAAGCAAGAAACAAAGCTGAAAGGCCACACCAGATGGAGCAACTGACTTCAGCCCTTCATGACACACCCAGTTACAGAAGTATAAGCAGGTATCTTTGTACTCAACAAGGCAGAACCTATCCCTCAAAGGCAGAATCCTGTGGAATGCTCTTTTTAGATAACTTATTTCAAGACTAGAATTAGAATGAAATACAGCTGACAAGGCTTACTTCAGATACCTTTTTAGTATTTGGTAAGGAAAAAGATACTTCCAGCAAGTAACTGTGGTGGTGTTAGGAAGCAGCTGTTATCTCTTCTGGATTTTTGTTCATTTTCCTAGTTAAGAAGCAGACTGCTGTTTTACTGGCAGTTTACATGCTTCACACGAATTCTGGCACAATTAAATAAACGTCAACATTGAAATGCATCTATCATGCTTACACAGTATCTTCAAGACTTTCAAAAGGAATCCACATGGAAGCCTGCTCTCACTGTTCTTTGTTTCACTTCAAGGATATTCTCTTCCTTCTCATATTTTACTTATCCTTTTGCTCCACTGTTTCTGTGGAACTTGATTTTGCAAATGCCAAACAAACCCTTCTGCTTACTGAGCCTTTATATTACAATCCCTCGTCCATGCAGGCTTACATCATCTCCTGCTACTTTAACCAAGACTAAGTTTCTGAGATAAACACATGTCCTCCTCCATACTTGCTCAACATCAGACATCAGTTGCAATAGATGTAGGTAGAACAGCAAGCAACAGCTATGGTGAAAAGCTGTTCAACCACCTTTACTAGAAGAAACCATTTTTATTTGTTTGGTTTTGTCAAACTGTTTGTCAGCCAAGAAAGCTTCAGCCTGCCTACTTGAGGCAGTTCAACCAGATTTAAGCAAGTACGCTGCAATCATATCTTTGAGACATTCTCGTGATTTCAGTTCAAGGTGCCATAGCCCTTACCACAGCACACCAACTGAAGCTTGACAAAAGTATTGAGCTGTCTGGGAGGTGACTTAAACCACATCCCCATGAAAGCAGGGCTTTAACAAGTCCCTGAAAAAGGTACCTATTTAAATCCCTGAGGATGTGTAAATAAGTGGTCTTAAGACGGCATCTGTTACCAAGCACGCTTCCGCCCACAACTGAGCAAAGCCCCTTCTGCGGGCAGCGCCCCTGCCCCCGGCTCCTGTGCCTGCCGCCCCCGCCGCCAGCACCCGCCAGCCGAGGGGCTGCCCGCCGCCAGGCAAGAAGCCGCCGGGTTTCACAGCCGGGAGAAGAAAGGTCGCACGCAGAAAACCGCAGCTGCCGCCGCCGTTTCAAACGCCGCCGCTTCGCTTCAAGGTCAAGCCGGGTCCCCGTCCGGGCTGAGGCGGGCGGGAGACGAGCAGCCCTGGCAGCCTCCGCAGGACGAGGTGACGACAGGGGCGCACCGCCGCCGTGACGGCATGGCGGGCCCCGCGCCACGCCCCCCCCCCCCCGCCTTGGCACCTCTGGGCCGGCTTCACCCTCGCCCGACAGGCGCCCGCTCCCTCCTCCCCGCGCCCGGCCGCCGGCAAGGGCGAGCCCGACAGAGGTCAAGCGACGCCGCCCGGCCGCCGCCGTCCCAGGCTGCGGAGGACGGAGCGGGGGGAGGCGGGAGGGGGGGAGTCGGTTCGGAGAAGCGACGCCGGTCGCTGCCGCCCGCCCGGGCAGCGCGGCGGGAGCGGCGGCTGAGGGGGCGGCGGCCGGCGACGACCCCCGCCCCGCGCTCACCTCATCAGGTAGTCCCTGAACTCCTTGCTGCGCACATAGTCCACGGCCTTGCGGGCCAGCGCCCCCGCCATGGCGGCCCTCAGCGGCAGGGAGCGCCCGGCCCGCCCGCCTCGCGCACTACCGCCACCGGCGCCGGTGACAACTCCCCCACGCCGCCGCCCGGCGCCCGCTTTACGGCAGCGCCCGCGCCACCGCCCCCTCCGTCACCGTGGCGCTCTCGGCGCCTATTGGCCGCGGCGGCCCCGCCTCCCTCCTCCCGGGCCCCGAAACCGGGGAGGTGGTCATGGGGATGGGGGAAAGGCAGCGCGCCGTAAAGCAAGGCGGCAGGAGAAGGGGGGAAATTGTCGCAAAGCGCGAGGAGGAGGGTCGCCATCGGCTGCGCTGCCGGCATTCCTCCGCAGCCCTCAGGGGAAAGCCGCGCGGCAGCTCCCCGAGCCGCTATTGGCTGTAGGGCGGCGGGTGTTGGCTTCCTATTGGTCGCCGAGGGGCTCATCCCGCCTCGCGCGGTGTCTCGCTCCGCCCCTCTCAGTGGCGCGTGTCAGTGGCGCCGGTTGGGCTGGGCGGGTAACGGCCGGCGGCGGATCGTGAGGGGTGTGCGGGAGGGGTGTGCGGCCGCAGCCCCCTGACACGGGGTGCCTGCGTGCCCTGTGCTCAGGCGGCCCTTGCCCCCGCCCTGGGTCGGGCCGGAGCCCGCTGAGGGCCGGTGCCGAGCAGTGCCGACCCCGGCAGTTGCATCCGTGAGGGCAGGGCGAGAGGGGGTCCGGCGGAACGGGAGGCGGCCGTGCCCGCTGCGGTCGCTCCGGCGGCGGGCTTGCCGTGTCTGCCTCGGTGTTTGCCTTTACCCGGAGCCCTCGGGAGGTGAATGGGCGAGTCTCCGCTCCATCTCCAACAAACCATGTTTTCCCCGTCACCGAGGTGGCTGAGATGACTGAAGACACAAAACTAATGCATCGCAATGGCACATAAAGCAGGATAGAAGTAAGAGGGCCCATAGTTGCTACGGCGATTTTTAAAAAAAGATAATCCTATGGGGTTTTTAAGAGCCCAGTTTATGGACTTTGAATTTTCAGAGGTGAGAGTACAGGGTTATGACAGAGCACTACAGTTCAGCCTTTCCCTCTGTACCTGAAATGGTCTAAGATCCCATTTTTCAGCACTTTCTATTTCATACCTGACCAGAGGTTACTTACTTAGAAGGGAAGATAAACTCTAACCCTGCTAATACCATCTCCATAAAAATCAGGCATACAAACAAATAACTTATATGTGAACTACTTCTTTTATCTTTGCTCAGTGCACTAGAGATAGTGAAACTGGATGTTTATCTCGCTTTCCCAAGACTTGCGGCCTCAGTTTTTACAGTCTAGAACTGGGCTGAGAGTGCAGCCTGGGGCATACCTATGCTCTGCAAGAAGCCCTGGAGGCCACGGCTTCTTCGTTTCCTTCTGCTTCCCTCCTCTTCCCTGCAGCATCTCAGGGGGAGGCAAAAAAAAATAAATAAAAAGAGTAAGAGCTCTGCACGCTTATTCCCCTGATTGCTTGCTTGGAGAGCCGCAGGTTTGAGGAAAAGCATTGTGTATACACATGCTGTCCTTTTTCTATATCTGCGGCGTATGATTTGACACCCCACAGCCACCCCTGGCTTTGCTGTGTGGGAGAAAGAGTTTTAATCCCCTTGGTATACTTTGTTAGGAAAAGCCAAGGTGTAGCCCAACATACTTCTGTGGACGATTTAGACTTCTGATTTGAAAGCAGCAATGTGAATCTGAACAAGGTCTCAAAGAATCATTTATTCCAATTGTTTCAACTTGCACTGACAGAAGGAATGTCTATGGAAATCAGTTCTGTATGTTCAAATGAAATCTTATGTAGTGGGTTTCCACATATCCTGTATGACCACGCTCAGTCATTAACATTACAGCTACAGTTTTACCTAAAAATGTGGCCTTATTGTCCTTTACTGAAAATGTGCCAATTTTTTTCTTAACTCTATGTATGCAGAAAAAAATTAATCTTCTGCCTGCATTGGAAGGCATTGTTCTTTAGTCCTTCTTCCTGGAGTAAACAAGTTCTTTCAGCCTTTTCTCACAGGCTGTGCCTTTTAAACCTTTAAAACCTTTTGCTAACTCCTTTTTTGTTTACAGCTTTCTTAAGGCATAGCCCCAACAAGGGTCATCATGTCTCAGTCAAAGCCTTACCAGCAATACAGTGCCCTTCTCTAATTTTGAGAGTATCCCACTTTGTTTTCAAAGTAGTTAATCAAAAAATCATTAACTAGAAATGTGCCCAGAAGAAACCAGTCCCACATGACAGGTTCTACCAGTTACACAACAAAAGCAGCTAGCAAAGATTTGCTTTTGCTGCAGTTCTGTGTGTATTTATAGTGGTTTTGTTTGCGTACTATTTTTTAGGCTTCTTATAAGGATATCAAAAGCCATACAAAAGATCCCCTTAATTTATTGCATTCACGGCTTCCCTTTTAACCCCCTAGCCTGTTCAATAAAGAAAATAGATTGGATTTGACATGAGTTGCTCGTGACAAATCCATGTTAGGCGTGCTTTTAAGCTTATTCCCTGAGTGAATGTTAACTGATTGTTTAATAAATTATTCTAGCAATTTTTTGGGATATCAGAATTAGGTGATGTGACTTACAATTTGCTGAGTGGTTGTTAACCCCTTCTCTTCAGACACGTGCTCTTTTCCAGTGCTAGACTGCCCTGTCCTCTCCATGAGCTGGAGGATAATCACTGATGATCTCAAATTGCTTCTGCTAGGGCCTGGTGAACCTCAGAGCAAGTTTCATTAGGTCCTGCCACACATTTTTTCTAAAATATATTTCACCTGTTCTTTTCCTGGTCTGAACTATGCTTCTATCCATTTTTCACACTGGATTTAGACCTGTTTTGAGTTTTTGTTACCATACTTCTGCCTTTACTTGTTATGGGCTCTTTCTGAATTATTTAATAACTGAAATTTCCTTTGCCTTATTCTAATTTCTAATGCTTTTATCAAACTTCTTTAGTTATCTTTTATGTCCCATGGTAGTTGAAACTGATTTCGTGCCTTAACCTTTCTGCTTCTGTTACCTGCAGGCAGACACCGTTTCTTTATTTTCCTCTATTCATATGTCCTTTTGTCTATTTACTGTACATTCCCTTTTGACTTTTAGGTCATTAGATGCTTGTGAATGAGCCAAGCCACGTATGTATGAGGATGGCTCCTATGTTTCTTCTAATCAGAACAGGTAATTGTAGCTGGTTTGGTTTTCAGACAGATCCCCTGTGATCTTTTATCCCTTAGATTATCTTCACAAAAACCTTACCTGCTGTTTCCTGGAATTTCTTCCTGTAATTCCTGTTGCTTTCATTTGTTTCTCATTAGCCTTGTACTTCTGACCTCTGCGAGGAGATGCCTCTGAAGTTTATTAGGCTGACAAGTTATTCTCCTTGTTTTCCCTCAGCCTTTGGCCAGGTCACTACTTTTTTAACTCACTGACTTTTGTTACTGACCGTCTTTACTTTAAATTTTTCCTCACTAGATTAGCAAGCTGGTGTACTTGAATTCCCTTGCTTGGTTTTAGCAGATAGACTCCAGGGCTGTCCAGCAGTTACATGGGACAGTGTCTAATAACAGAGGCTTTCTGTAGATACCATTTCTGCGGTTCGTCATCCCTTGCTGCCAGCACACATCCGTGCTCTCTTGAACTGCCTGCAGCTGGGGGCATCGAGGAAAGCATTCCTGGCTCCTTCTTCATTGGTTCCACAAATCTTCAGTGCTAGCACACCTAGTGCTGGTGGTTTTGCCCACAAGGACACATACATAAGGTAGCCAGGGATGGGTGAGCCTTAGTAATTTTTTTGCAGTATCTTGGATTTTGTCTCTGTGAGGAGGTGAGGTGTTGGATGATGGGTCTGTTTAGCAAATGAATACTTCTGTGTCTCCCTCAGAAGAAAGTCTCTATATCCCCCATTTTCCATATCTGTGTGCGAGGGTGTGTCATGGTTTCAGCTGGGATAGAGTTAACTTTTTTACTAGCAGCTGGTATAGTGCTATGTTTTGGATTTGGGATGAGAGTGATGTTGGTAGTGCACTGATGGTTTCGATTGTTGCTAAACAGTCAAGGCCTTTTCTGGTCCTCACAGCACCCCACCAGCGAGCAGGCTGGGAATGCATAAGAAGCTGGGAGGAGACACAGCTGGGACCCCAGCTGACCAAAGGAATATTCCATGCCATGTGATGTCATGCTCAGTATATAAAGCTGGGAGAAGAAGAAGGGGGGAAATGTTTGGAGTGATGGTTGTCTTTCCAAGTAACCATTATGTGTGATGGAGCCCTGCTTTCCTGGAGATGGCTGAACACCTGCTTGCTGATGGGAAGCAGTAAGTAAATTTCTTATTTTGCTTTGCTTGCATGTGTGGCTTTTACCTTACTTATTAAACTGTTTTTATCTCAACCCATGAGTTTTCTCACTTATAACCTTCTGATTCTCTTCCCCATCCCGCTGTAGGGGGAAGTGAGCGAGCAGCTGTGTGGTGCTTGCTTGCCAGCTGGGGTTAAACCACGACAGGGTGGCAGGGGCAAGCCTCCCAGCTGTGAGGGACATACGGCCCTTCCTGTTCTCCTTGTCCCAGAACTGTGGCTCAGGAACCAGCACTTCTTGACCTCAACAGGTACAGATCCAGCTGCTGAGTAAAGTGGCCTGCAATTTTTCTCCTTTTAGGGCATCTCTTTCTTCCTCTTGACAAGCCTTTGCAGGCACGTGCCTGGTGGCATGTCCCTGTTAGGGAGAGAGGAATGTACTAGCTGTCCGGCAATAAGACCAGTGAAGAAAAATATATGCAGCAGTTGTGCTTCTGGCATCAGACATGAAGTCAATCCTAAAGGATGTATTTGATATAACCGTTAACAAACATCTGCAGGGGAAAATGATGGTGCCTTTTCCCAGCTGTGAGGGGAACTGCAGGAAAATATTATTTGGGGTCTTGCATGACAGACAAGGGAACAACAATTAAACAACCTGTTGAAGAAACTCTGACTTCAGGACTGAAGTAGTTATTATTTCCCTGCTGTGGTAGCTCCAAAGTTGCAGAAAAATATGAAGAAAAGATGTATTGCTTGTAGTCTTCTTAGACCTTGTAATGAACCTGTTCAAGTGGACACAAATCATCTGGTAGGTAGACAAGAAGATTGACTAGAGCCATTGACTATGACATTTAATCAGCCTGCAATATCAAATGGAGCCAAGCAAGAGCACAGCTGGATGTGACACTTGCATTTATCTTTGCATCTTTTATTACAGATATATTATCCCTACGTGCTGTCATGATGCTTGAGGAGTTTTATTCTGTGTGGAGCATACAGAAGTAACTAAGTAGGCTGAACACTTGACAGTGCTAACTCAGGAGGTTGCCTTACATAAATAATGAATAATCTCTGTAAAATGCCCTGACATGTTTGCAGAGACATCCTAGTAGAAATATGAATTTAGTATTAGTCTAAAGAAAACTGAAATAAATGCATAACAACTAAATCACTCTAGAAGGAGCTATGCCTAATTTTAGAAAACATTTTCCAAAATGCAGAAATACTTTTCTCAGTGCTGAAAAATACAGCAGCTAGCAGGTAACTGTTCTCACACTGACTGTGGAGCTGGCACACTATTGCACAAGATCAGCATGTATCAGTTACGAGATTAACAGTTTCTATGTAAAACCTGATCAATTAGGATAAATTATTACATTATGGAGCTAGAGGCGTTTCATCATCTGCAGTTCTCAGTAGAATCTGGACTAGGATCAAGCATCAAACTAAAGACACTTATTTCCAGCTGAGGACCTGCAAATAAGACAATGGTGTAATATTTATAAAACCACAAGAAAAAGGCAGACCCTCCTCTATTAATGGCCAAAGGAACACTATGATGTAGGAATTATAATGGACAAAGTCAAGAACTGAAAAGTAAAGTAGGTGCAAAATGGATTGCTGAGACATAAATATTGGCAAACTAGCAGCTCCTGTGATTAACAATCATTGTTGGCAAGCCAAGCAACAGCTGGGCAGCAGGAACTGAAGTGAGGGGTGCTACCTGTAACAAAGAAAAAAGAAAGTATTTTTTCAGTGTAGAAGACAAGTCTTCCAGAAATTGTTGCACTTATCACTGCTTTTCCCTGCCTTACATGCAAAAAGACCTGTCTGTCATGATTAGATTATGATGGGTGGGTCTGAACACTTGAAGCTCTTATAAGCCTAGTTGTTCCTGTTATTCTAAACTATATACATACGAATCACACGAGCTCTGTCCCTAACATGTTCTATATTATATGTGCATAGAAAACAGCTAGTCCTGTGCTGTGAAAAGCATATAATGTCCAATGTTACATAGACAAGGGGAAAGAGTACAACACTGGCAGAGTGGCAGCTGGGTTTGCAGAAAGGCTGTGCGGGTGTTTTTCTCCATGGCTGGGAAGCAGCCTGGATGAGCTGGAGGCCACTGCTCCAGGGTGGGAGCTGGGCTGACTGCCAGCTTCAAACCCCATTCAAAGGGTGGGAAAAAACAAAACAAACCCCAACACCCCCCCCAACAATAACTTCCCCTACTTAAGGTTACAGTACAGCTATTCTTAAGGGCAAGTTTTCTCCTGGGAATTTTTTTCTTAAAAGCCACATAGCTTTAGATGAAGGATACATCCTGCATGAGTAGCACTGCGTGTGTGTGGTGCTGCCGAGCCTTGGGGCAGCCGCAGGATGTGTCTTTTCTGTGATGAGGCTGCTCTGAGTCCTCAATTAGTCACGCGTGGTAAAACAGACAGCCAAAATTGCAGACAAAATTACTTAAGCCAACTTCATGCTGAAATATGTGCAGTGGTGATGGCTATATCCATTTGTGTTTTTACTGTCATGAAGACTGAATTGATTGTAAGTGTTTTAAGATCTTTTTCTGGGCTGAAGCGCATCTCTACAGTTTACTTATTTAATAATTTTTCAAATGAGATAATTATAGATTTTATTTTTAAATATAAAACTATATTTCTAGGGCTGTTCAGAATAAATCAGTTTTCATAACATGGGGAAAAAATCTGATTAATGGGTTTATTCACAGGTTACTTGTACTTCCAGTTGGTAGTGTAGATACAGGTGCTGGGCTACATGGGTATAGTGATTACTATTTAAAAATGGGCCTTTATAACAGTATTTGTTTAACTTCTTAGAAAAATTCTCTTGAATAAAGAAATTATGATAATAAATGGTCATTTTTTAAAAATCACGCGGCTACATCCATGTGAGAAGAAGCACCAAACTGCTGTTTCTAGTATTGCACCACTGCATTGCTGGTATCCTTGAAGCAATTGTTGATGATTATCTTGTGTTTGGGAAGGAAGGGATGAGCGCTGCTTGTTCAGTCAGGTGCACTCTGTACTTTATATTGCTAAATTGGGTCAACTGGGGTAAGAGAACTCTTCTTGTAACACTGCCTCGCAAAATTCTCCTCCTTCACTCAGTTAGGGAAATCTTCTTTTACAGTTAAATGACATATAATCACTTCTTCACTGTCATTACCATGTCCAGAGGAGCAGAGAAGGAGGACTGGTAGTGCTCAGTTGGTAGGCTGCACCTTCTAGCAGGCGTCGAACTGGGCTGCAAAGCAGAGTTGGTTTCCTCATTATGGAAGACCTGCCTTGGTGATGAATCCAACAGGACTGAAAAAAACCTATTTCCTTTTTCTAAGGAAGGAGTATCAATGATGTGGCATGAACATCTCAAGTAAGGTTGTGAGGAGGTTTCCTTCCTCCATTACTACCTTGCAAAGTGTCTGCTGAAACACTTGTATTTCATAAGGAGAACTAGTCATGGGTTTTCTCCCAAGCTTTCTGTGTCCTTCTTAAAGTGTTTTATCCAATAAAAATGTCCCACAGGTTGTAAGGAGGAGCCTAAAATCAGGGTTCTGACTGATGGCAGAAAGTGAAGGGGTCAAAGTTGAGACACACTGTTAATTAATTACAGTCATTTAAGCTATGTAATCCTTTCCTCAGGACTCATGGGTCTTTACTGCGCTGAATAAATATAAATTTAGTAGAACTTGATAAAAATATAGGCTCCCAGTATGTTACACTACTAATAAATTCACTTACTGTATTTAAATATGCTGCTTCCTGGTACCTTGGCTCTCCCCCACCTAAATAACGCAAGTGAGGCTGGAGGATAACCAGGAGTAGGGGATTATTCCTGTTAGAAAAGTACAGTTCTGTGCTTTTCTCCTCTTCCAGCCCTTCCCCCATTAAAGAACAAGTACCCCAACTACTGCCACTGGAAAACCTTGAACATAAATATTGGTAGGCTTGATTTAGGAAAAAAAGCAGATTAGCATGCTTGAGCCAGAAATGTATGATTACACCAGAGCTCACTTTGGTCTTATTACAGTATCCTCAGTGGTGTTAAATCTGCTTAAGTTAGGGTCAATCTTTTGCTTGATGGACTGAGATTTCTCCTACTCAGTGGTGAACTGTGAGAGCAAGACAGTATCTAGGATGCCGCTGACTTACCAGAGGAAGCCAAAGGTTGTCTTTGATGCAATTGGTGATGCGTATCCAGATAGGGACCCTGAAATCACCTTTGGCCTATTTCTTTAACAGGCTGAAAAAAGGGGGAAATTTCAGTAGACTACAGTGGATAAACAAACTGTGGGCATACAAGATGAGTAACTTGAAGGTAAACACGCCAAAGTCCTTTCCAAAGCTACTGGGATCAAAGTGAAATAAACAATAGGTCCTGGTGGACTTCTGCAAGGCCATTCAGGACTCAACAGGGAGTCATTTAGGTTTATACAAGGTCTAACAGAAAAAAAGTACTGATTGAAGTGTGTATACTTTTAAAAGTACCCAAATGGGCATGTGCAAAAGTGAGATGGGTGGTTGTAGAGAACCTCCAGACTCTGTAGCATGGGTCCTTTTCTTATCAGAAAGATATTAAATCTTGTGTCCCACAGACATCTGAGGCCATCTTTCGTATGGGTATTGATCTTTCCAATAAACATTAATATCAGGTGGTGATGCTACAGCTTCAGTTCACAAGGACTATAAAGAGATATCTTGTTTTTTACACTGAGAGCCTTATAAATTAAATATGAGAGCCTACATCCAAAAGCTATGCAATACCTAAGTACTGATCCTTGACACCTGGAGCAGACTGCAGCATCTGCCCTGCACGCCCAGCTTCACTGTGTGGGCGAGGAGGGGAGGGTTGGCCCTGCTAGAGCAGGAGCCAAACCTTTCACACTGAGCAGAAAGCTCAACAAAACCTAACCAAGAGGAAGTCTGGAGCAGAGGAATGCCTTTATCATGAGGCAACCCTATGACTTCAGTGCTTCTTTCTGCTCAGTGTCCCTCCTGAAGGCTGTGCAGCTGTAGGTTTTTACAACCTGCCAACAGCAGATCCTCCTTTTCTGTGGTGCAGGGACCACCAGCTCCTTCTTCAGGCTGGTGTTGGTCAAACCCACACATCCCAAGCTTCCAACTGTGTAGGCTATTTAAGGCTCTTTGAGCTACAAAGAGAGACTGTCACCCCACAGCAGGGCACCCCAATGGCAGCGGGTATATGGCACATACATGCTGAGTGGCTGCTCTGCACAAATCTCTGTCATGTCGCACTGCAGGGAAACTGCTCCAGCAACGTTTGTCACAGAGGTGGAACAACTCTTGCTACACGTCATCTTTAGTATTTAGGACCGGTTAGGATTTTTTAGGATTTACCAAAAATAATTCTTAGGAAATTGCTAACATTTACGATCTTGAAGCTTTGTGTGTAGGTGAGGTGAGGTAGAGTGGTGTCTTCCCTGGAGAAGCTACATTTTTCACTGTCATTATGCATTAATATGAACAGCTGCATTCATTATTGATTATTTACTTTCTTTCTTCCCTCCTTTGTTTTTTTAATACCCAGGATACTGTGATTAGAATCTTGCAGCCTCTCTATCTACATTGGAGGATATATTATTGATGTGCAAAATCTGCAAGAAGTCAGTCATTTCACAAGCTATTACTCAGCTCCAGGCCTTGGAAATTTAGAATTCAAGGTTTAGTGGTCTAATTTTCACTCTCTTTTGAACAACTTAATTCTAATTGGAGACCTTATTCAAGATTAAAGCTGCCTTTATCTCTTTGTACAGGAAGGTTTCACTCATGTTTGGCATCTATTGGTTTAAGGCCCTCCTGTGGTTCACAGGATTAGTGCACTACTAATGCTATTGTAACTTACTTTGGTTTTTAGGCAGTGAGTTTTTTACTTTTGGGGGCAAACACCATTTACCCAGTCTTGCTACAGGTTTTAACCATATTGCACCAATGGTGTGAAACAGTGTTCTAAATTAACGTTATAGATAGTCATAAACATCACAAAATTTCAGAGTTATTCTATATTGTCAAAGACAGCAAAGATTCTCCACATGTAACACAGCAAAGATACAGAGAAAGTTGATTATTCCAGTTGTTTGTGGCCTAACAATGTTTGAATTAATCTTTGGAATTCATCCATCCGTCCTATGGAAACCTGATCTGTTTACTTGGTGCTGACTACTTGTGGTAGTGCGATATGAATGCATATCATATTTGAAACCAAAAGAGACCATCATAGCATTTAAATTGATTTCCAGATTACTGCAGACTATTGAAGTAATCTACTTGCTTCTGTACTGAGGTTTTGTCTGCTAAGGCATATCTACGGAAAGCCACTGAGAGGAATGGCAAACCTCTTTTCTCCTTCAAAGGTTTTGTTGCAGTGAATAGCCAGCCTCACTTTTAAAACTATAGCTACCTTATTTCCATTCTGCAGCAGTGTGGATTTTGCACCCAGACATTTGCCTGCTTTTGTGCTCTGGTCTGGCCCTCTGTGCTTCCAGAACGTGGGATTTTTCTCCCTGTGAAGATGCTTGTAGGCAATAATCAAATCGGCTATGCCCAGGCTGAGCTGAACAGATGAGGGTCTTTAATCACCTCTGTGGCAGGCATTTTGTGTTTTTCCCTGCATCTGAACTCTGAATGCTTTAAATACATTCAGTGATATTAGTTAGTGCATTTTAAAAATGGCACTTGAAGCCTGAATGATGGGGTTTGCACGACATTTTCTTACCTTTAACATACACTGCCTAATCTCTTCTTCCAGTTTCCCTCAGAAGCCAGGAATGGAGCTTCCAGTTAGATTGGTGAGGTTTTTGTCGTAATTCTTTTATATCAATTTTTAAGAGCATCAAGTGCCTGTTGATGATATTGACTGAAAGTTTTGTGGTGATTGAAGCACTGGCATTTAAGCATAGGATATGGCTAATGGAAATGGATCTTCCCCAGTTAGGCACCCTACTTGAAATGAAGCATAATCTGGAAGAAAGCTTCTGTGACTGAGGGAGCCACCTAGCCTGTTTCAGACTGAGTTTTTAGCTGTTGACTGCATCATGGTGGAGGTATTCTTAACTTGAATTGCTATAAATGGTATAAAAACATACCAAGTTTAATAGTCATGTTAGTGTAAGACCAACAATTTCTGCATGTGTTGGTGGACGTACTAATATGCAATTCACCCTGGTTCAAATCCCAACACTGTATTTTTCCTCACAGACTATCTGATGGTAGAAGAACATAGGGCCACTTGGAGAGTTCCTGGAACTGGGGATTGTGCAAGTTGTGTGAATGTGCATGTTAGATATCTGACATGAGCTTCACAGAAGGTTACTGTCATTCCTGGGCTTGAGAGAGTAATAACAAATTTGCACCTGAATTGCAGAATAAATAATCCTCACCTTTGCTCAGCTGAACGTGCACTTTTTTTGGCTGGGCCAAAAGCATGCATTCATCTCAGCTGTGTATTACACTTTATTCCTGCCCGTCTAAGCACACATCAAGGAGCATGTTGTTCATTCCTGGACAGAGTTTTTACCTGCATATAGTAGTCCACAGACCCAATACAAAGACTGCAGCCCTGTAGTTGATGTGCAGCTCCACTCAGAGCGTAAGACATGGCAGCAGACTGGTGGTTGAAGTGAGACCAGAAGTCGAAATAGCAAAAGATCAGCACTGTCAAGAGTGTTAAAAGCTGATGGGTCATTCTTGTCACTTCTCTGAAGTGAAATGCAGGTTGTTACTATACTCTCTGTTTAAGGTTCCATTGTAACACCTAATGTTCCTAAAGGCTAAATTGTTTTAGTATCAACAGGTGAAATAAATTTAGGCCTCTAGGAGAAGTCTCATATTCTTAAATCCAATAATGTTCTTTTCTCAGTACGCTGGTTCTGACTTCATGGGGACGTGGTTACTGACATTAGGTTACTGTCCAACTCAGCTGAGGTCACTGTGGATAGTAGCAGTGAGTGGAGATTCAGATCTGAAATCCACCTTCTTGTTTAAGTCAAATGCTAAGGTAAAACACGCTTTCATGCTTCACGCTGACTGTCCCGTTGGAGAAGCAGCTAGCCGGAATGGATGAGTAAAGCAAATAACTGATTATAACACAGAGCGTACAATAGAGGGAAGAGCCCAGACAATAATGTGACAATCGGAAAGTGGGTAAATGCACTGGAAATCACTGACTTCGGTTGCATGTCTTAGCAAGGAGACTATCATTAAAATTGAAGCCTGCTTTCTACAGCCGGGAAAGTGTGAGGCTTTGAGACTGGATATTTCTACCGGTGACTGCAGAACCTGAAGGATGGGAAGAATCAATTAGGCAGGAGTGTGCTGAGCCAAAAAAACAACTCAGCCTCACCACAGACTGTGACTCACCAGCCTTTTTATAAACTAATTTCCTCAACAAAGAATGGAATTGAGCTCAGGCCAGCTTTGGTTGTTTAGAAAACAGTGAGAGCACCACAATGGGTCTCCAGTCCATCTGGATGAATGGACAGAGATCCCCTTCTTCCATCTTGCAACCAGACAGTGGGAGTATGGCATCTTTAGCAGCCAGTGCACCACAAAGTCATCTGTAGATAACCTGAATAGCTGGGCATAGCCCAAAATCCTTGTCTTTAGCTCTTCTTCATAACTATTAATGCAAAATCTCCACTTGTGATCTTTAGACATAAGCCATTACTGTTACTGCCTATTATTTGCCTTGCTGTAGTGCCTGAGGTGCTCAGCCAGCAGTTATGCTGCCCTCGAACAAGGTGCTATTCAGACATATAACAAGACTTTCTGAGCCTCAGGACAATTCTCATGGTATAAAACAAGTGGGTCACAAAAAGGGGTGAAGCTGCCAAAGGTGAACTGGAATGGGGTAGAGCAAGAGGAAGACATAAGAAGGAAATGAATGTTGACTGAACAGCAGGATTACAAGGGGGAGGGGAGTTGTTGGCTACTTTGTTTTGTTTGGTTTTTTTTTAAACCAATGTGTTTTGCTCCACGCAGTGGAAAAAAGCATGGTTACTTACCAGTAAGTGCAGAGACTTAAGATGATTGCTGATGCAGATTTCCTAAAAGGAAAGGCACCTGAGCATACTGTGGAAAGCCTTCCTCTTAGACATGTCATTTATTTGTTTTGTGGGGTTGGAGGGAAAGGCTCACATCTGCCTGCCCAGGGCCTAGCGTGCCACAGGGCTTCCTAACCAGGTCCTCTGCAAAGTCACGTATGTCCAACAGTGGCTGAACTTGGCTCATTCCTGATCATGGCCAAGGAGGAATTAGAAGAGGGGAGGGAAGAGAAAGCCTGCTTCCCCCCCCAGTTTTCCCATTTGGATGTTCTTGTGTGCGATTAAAGTTCTCCAGAAAAGCCTCCTTTTTTAACCACTGGGCCTATAAAGACAGGTGTGTACAGGAAGCATTGGCTTGCCTGTCAGAGGAGGCTATAAAACCACAAGATGGACCTGTGGGACATAAGCTTGGTAAGGGAAAGAAGGAATTATTCATGGTAGGCACTGGGGTGTGGAGGAAGAGGATGGGGAGGGACGTATGTGTCTCCTAGTGATGAAGGACCATGAGGACAGAGAAAAGAAAGGAAGGACAGAAGTGGGGGGAGGACAGGAGCAGCTGCCAGGAAAACAGAGGCATGAGACTACCTATGGTCAGAGCAGAAATCCTATGAGTAACATATTTGAAGTCCAAGTTTGCTTGGTTATGCTTGCTTGGACCTGAACCACAGGCAGTTTCTCCGTATCTGGTACCACATGCTGTTCCTGCGGGGAGCCTGAGCTGGACTCGCCACCTCTGTGATGCTGCTGAGGCTGATGGAAATCCATAGACATGAACGCCAGCATAATGGTGTGCAGGCTCAGACGTGGTAACGCCAGGGAAGCAGAACCAATCCCTCAAAGTAGGAGAGGTTGATTTTGCTTTTGTGGTCACTAGTAAGTTCAGCAAGCAAAAAAGGTGCTGCAGGCTGCCTGCCAGCAGCTTCCAGAAGAACTGTACCTCAGAAGATCTCTAAGGGGCAAGGGAAATCCATGCCAGGCAGCTTGAGTGAAAGTATTCATTTGTCTGGCAGTGAAATCCCAAATTTGTCTGGTGAGTGAACTGTCTGACCAATGATGGGTTAAAGGCTTACTTGTTGCTTCCGAAAGCAGAGGTTTGAGTATTCAGACTACACAGAGGCGACAGCTCCAGGTGTAATTTGAAAAGGTAACTGTGTGCTTTTACTGTGACCAACACATGGCATTCAAACATGGCCAGTGCTTGGGGACTGGAAAGGAATTATGCAAAAATGAGCAGGATCCTTTTTTTTTTCTTTTTTATTTCTTTACAAAGAAAGGAAAGGATGGGCATACCAAGCCAAAACGGCAGAGTACAGACAAAGGGGCGCACTGAGGCTTCTCCTTGGGGGCCATCCACAGTAAACTCCTGCCCTGTTAGAGTACAGCTCCCCATCCCTCCTGCCGGGAGGGACCCAGCACGCAGCCAGCCCTTCAGCACAATCACAGCTCTTTGAAGTTAGTTTGCACAGTTTCACAATACCATCAGCCCACGTCACGGCAGGGCAGCAGCAGCTGAGGCCAGCAATGGTAGCAGCAGCAACACTGGATACAGTGCACAGAAAAAAGGGAGCAAAGAGCTTATTTGCAAACACTTGTAGGTAACAATATAGAAAGTCCAAAGATCATCATCCTGCTATAAAAATATTACACTTCATAAAACCATGTCCTATAAAAAAAATCTATTCAGAAACGCTGGTAAACATAATAAATATCTGTACACCGGCTGCCCTTTTCATACAGGAAACGTAAAAAGCGTGAGCCTCAGAAATCATCGTTTGTAAACATGAATATGGAGCCTGTAAACAAAGTGCTAGATCATGGTTCATATTTTGTCAAATTCACTGAATACTACCCAAGTAAACCCCTTGCACACATCATCACCTAATGGTCAGACTCCACCTCTGAGACAGGAAAGAGGACCCTGCTCTGAGCTGGCCCCCTCATTTCACGGAAGGTGCATACAGATTAAGGAACTGATACAACAAGAGTGAGGGAGGCAAGATTTGGCTCCGAGTCACAAATCAGAAACAACCTTTTAGCAACTGGTTTTCATTTTCTGGACTTCAAAATGCTTATTTCCAGCCTCTCCTTTCAAAATTCTCCTTTATCGAAGAGGACATGCATTTTCCTCATCTGCCTTTCAGGCTGTGGCATCTATGAAAACTATGACCATCATCACATCCATTTAGGAGACACTATGGACCACAAATTGATTCTGTAACCAAAGCAAGTAGTGGTTGTACAATTCACCACTGCACATCATGATTTACACAACGGAGGCTGATGCAAAGGGCCAAATCGTTAATTTTAGACTCTAAACTTTGGGCTGCAAAACATTTCCATGTGCAAGCCTGTACTGACATGCCTGACCAGATACCTGGCTGACGTGCATGTGTTGTCACCCACTTGCACATAGAAATGCAAGGTTTAGGCTCACAAAACTTACAGATTTTAGCTAAAATTTGGCTCTAAGAACTACTATGACTTTATTTACTCTGTAACATTCTTATTCTGCACAGGCCCACCCTTCACCTAAATACTGAGAATTTTAGTTCTGTACACAGCGAGAACATTAATTTTAACTTCACTTTATCTTCTGAGTTTAAACACTCAAATTTTTGCTAACTTTCAGAATACAAGAGGATATGTAATTGTTGCTTGCACCTGTTGTGGGCAGACACGGAGGGGGGAACGTGGGACTGTGTTCACACAGTGACTGAGGTACCAGAAGCAGCTTAGCTGCAATGTCTTGGGGCAATACAGGGTTTTAGAAGCATAGTCAGCTAGGAGGTAAGAATCCACACTTCTATAGGATTATGATGCATACTTCAAATAAGGAAAAGAAAATGGGCTTGCACATTTTACTTTGTTATGAATGGTATTAATGTATTATTTTAGGCCTTTTTATTTTAATCTAAGAAATATCTGAAGTGGTTGGCCCATCTGTGCTTCTTGGCTATCTTTTAGGACTCAGACATGTGACCCAGGAGCTCTCTTGGCTCTTGTTTAAAGGTGACGCCTGCAGATGTTCAACAAGAGAATTTTGCTTCTAAATATTTGCTTTGGTGTTTTTGCTACACACATCTTAAGATACAGCCTCAGCACACCTGAATTAAAATAATTTTCCAGTGAAAGCTATCTCCCTTTCTGCTATAGTAATCTACTTTACCTTCCATGTTTATCAGCCTTACTCCTAACTAGGCATCTAGAAAACCGTAGCACTCTACAAAATCAGGAATTTCCTCCAAAAATGGGTGATTTAAAAACAAAGCCCAGGATTTTTTCTATCCTCTCTATAAAGTCAGTGGTGGCAAAAATACACGCATCCAACATTATTTCCCCACGGCATGTTATCTGTGGCCCTACACCCGCTGGTTACAGGGAGTTTATATGAACTTGTGGTGAATATTCAAAAGCCTGGACTTGTCCTCCCCCTCTGTGCAAACAACTCGGCACTGGTAACCTGCTGCTGTACAAACATCCCATCCTTTATCACCCTGACTCTGAGCCACACCTGGGCTCGGCTCAGCACAACTCAGAAACAGAGGGACAGAGGCGACAATGAAGTTGTAGCCACACCAATGTGTTGACAGCACTGCTGGCAAAAAAGAGGCTGTTGCTTTCCTGCTGTCCCCAGCCACTTGTTCTGACGCACAAACATTTGCTTTGCCCCACGATGACCTGGATAAGGGAGGTGCAAAAGGACAGATGAGCAGATGAGGTCAAGAGAAAGCGACTGCCTGCCTTTTTTTAGCATCAGCACTTGCATACTCTGGCATAAGCTCTGTGGACTGGCAACATGAGAAACCCTTGTGGCACTCGTGGCTTAGGGGATGATCCAAGCCCTGGCATAATTCATATCATAGACACAGCAATTGCCGTACTCGACCAAGGTTTGGATGTATTTGGAGGTACCAGAGCCAGGTACAAGCGGTTAGCGCGAGCACTGCACTACGCAGGCAAAACCAGCCTGTTCCTTAAAGACCTGCATACTGATTTCTAATAAAGTCTGATGTACCCTGTGAGCCAACAGACTTCTTGTCCCTTTCAAACTCAGTCCAAAACCTATTTAACCATAAGTCTGGCTGAAAAGTGTCCCAGTAGTACACCCAGGGCTGGATGACAGACAGGGACACACAATCAGTACTTTGTAAGAGTGTGACATGCAACATCATGTCACGACATCATGTCACACAAGACATGCTTCTCCCAGCTCTCTGCGCCTGGGCTATCCCCAGTACCCTGAACCATCTCAGGGAGCTGCTGAAGATGATTTTCTGGAGAAGCACACCAGAATCTATTGTCAGGTGGACTTTCTTTTTCAGATACAGAGATTGGTTACAAAGTGTCTGTGAAGGTCACTTGTGGTTTGCTGAAAAAGTCAGGCTTTATAAATGCTATCCGCTGTTAAAACTTGCCTAGAAAAAACTAAACAGATTTTAAACAAGTAAAAATTCATGGGGGACTGGGGGCAGGGGTCCGCTCTCCCTCTGAGCAGCATCTCTCACACCTTTGCCATATACACAAGTTGTAGTGCTGTGTAGGAACTGGGGTAACTCTTTCCATGATCATCTTCATCAGGGCTATTTGGCCTTTTCAAAGTCCAGAAGATGCAGAGGTAGGGTCTGGCTCTGCGAAGTGTGGGAAGATGCCTCCTCCCTGCTTGGCAGACTCCCCTCTACTGAGCTGAATGACAGCTTTTGAAGTGGCTCTCCATGAGCTGATTGGGTCTGTGACAGATACACTTTAGTATGCCTTGGGTGGTCATTGCTTTGCGTACCTTGATGGTTCAGAAATGTAACTATACTGTTGGAAATAGCCTAAGGCACTAGGTCACTGTGTGGACTAAAAAGCTGCAAGATAGTATGATCTAACTCAAAGTGATTTTTAGACTTTCAGGAGTTAAACGTAACATTTAGTAAAAGTCCTTAAGATTAAAAAGAGAGAGAAAGAGAGAGCGAGTTAAAGAGAGAGGCTAAGCCTTTTTCAGTTAAGTTTTCTCCAAGAAAGAATAAATGCTTATTGCTGAGCTATAGTGTAGCAAGGAGTCTGGAAAGGAGATGCTGGTATAAAAGCAGCTGTAGCAGTAGTTAGGCCACGGCCGTACGTCTTCACCTGGATCCAGCTGGGCCAGGGGAAGTGGCGGGTGCTACCAGTCTGAAATAACAAGTGCCAGTGGTGTGTTCCTCCCCCTCTGCCAGGAGCGATCATCCCCTGGATTTGCTGATGGAGGCTGTTGTATTTCAGTCCAAGTGAGCTGGATCAGCAAGACTGACAGTGGAAATGGTTTAATTGGGTTCATCTTGACTGAAACAGGTCAGAAAACACTCAGAAGAGCACCTCGCATGGCAAGCCTGGGGAGAGGAGGGCTGATCTGCCTTGGGGGTGGCGCAGGGATGCACAGCTGGGACAGAGGGGAGGCTGGACAGGACAGCTTCTTCCACAGCCGCCTATCCACACCCAGAGTAACCACTACCGTTGTCAATGACAGATTTTCAAGAACATCACAGGCAAAACTCTTCTGAGTATCACCTCAAGCACTGACTATGCCTCTATCCTCATTTGGACAAGCTGGGACAGAACTTTTTTTGTGTATGTATTTACATATACACACACGTGCATACATCTGGATGCACTGGCAACAAAATCTCAATAAGCAAAACCCATTATATGTAATTTGTAGGCTTATAAAGTAATTAATAAGCATCAACATGTATCATTCTATATGTGGGCCAAACCTCGTACGGTTAATATGGTGATAGCTGGTGGGTTAGGAATAGCTAAAATCAGGAAGAGATTCAAACCATTAAACTTCAGCAAGGGTAACATCCTGTAAGGTTCGCCTACAATAATATTCATTGAAAAAAATGCTCAAAGAATTAAGACCGAGTATATCAAGAGGGAATTAGACTGTTCCCAATGGCTGTGAAGAGAAAGCAAACTGAAGCAATGAAAGATGACCAGGAAATCTCAGGGGGAGACAAAAACTGAACACAATATTTACAACACCCTTTCTGCCCATATACAATACAACTACACTGACCATTAAAAGTATATTTTGTTGAAAGAACACAAATCAGCTAGGAGACCAGAAAATCCAGCCCTCCCTCCAGGTTGCCCTTAGCATCCTTGTGCCCACCTTGTCTTCTTCCAGGATAGAAGTCACTTCCAGGGAAACAAGGCCTGGCCCGAGCATTCCTGCATCAGCCAGGATTTTTCCTGCCTGTGGACTCACCTCGCAGCGTGCTGCTCGGAGAAATGTATGAGACTTAACTTCTAACAAGAGGAAAAGTGTAAAGGCAGCAAAAAGCTGATACTGAGCACAGCTTAGCTGGAGGAGGGAATGCGGGCTGCTGGGTTTATAACCACAGACACACACCTGCGCGTGTTTGCACACATCAGTCCAAGCCAATTCAGCCACTGTGTGAGGTTTCACAGCATTGTTTATTCTAGAAAAGAGACGGGCTTCAAGGAGAGCTGCTTTGCAGCAGACCTCTGTGCACAGCACATAAACCTGAACATTAAATATCGGTTTAAATTATTAAGAATAAATTTAAATTTAAAAATAGACTAATGCAAACAAACACATTTCAGTCAACACTGGAACAGAGCTAGTTTTAGGAAGCATATTGCTATAGCAAATGCAACTCCTTGTTCCCTTGGACACTCAGGCAATGATCTGGTAATTCCAGTTCAGCACCTAGATGACGTACTACCCAGCAAGGACAAATTACCATCTTTAGCATATGAAGCTCCATGTTCACATTTTCATTTTTTCCCATCACTACAGAAAAAAAGCCAACATAGCACATTAGCTTTTCCCACAAAGCGTCTGAGGTGACAATATTTACTTGGAAAACAAAAGTTAACAAAAGCAGTACAAAGAAGAATCCCGGTCAGCTTGTGACCACCATAAGCCAAGATGGGTAAGAGAAAGAATAAAAAAATAGTTCACATCCGGCACCACAAAGCTTGCTCATTTTCTTTGAAATCAGGGACGAGAAAAAAGGTCCATTTTGCTGAGATCACTTCAACAGAGTTTTCTTTCCCTGAACCTGGAAAATCCAGGTATTAGGGTATAGAACTTTTGTTTTATATGTATATAAATACACATGTACATATTTATATAAATATAAAAGCAGAGCATCCTCCCATTTCTCCTCATAATTTATTATTATTAAAGCTTGTAACAGAGTTAGCTGGACTCTTCAGAAGTGGGTACTCTCCGCACATACACGGCACAGGGAGTTTAGCTCTGCTAGAGCAGAACAGCCAGGCATGGACATGAAATGTTGGGTGATGGAGGCGGATTTGGGTGAGCAGCCAGGGAAGGGCAGGGAGCAATGACTGGAAATGGCCTCACTTGCTCCAGGGTGGCACTCTGGCCTGCCAGAGCCGGTCTCCGTGAGCAGACTCCGTGATGGTGTGGGAGGACGGCTGCACCAGCCCACCCGGCCCCTCAGCAGCCCAGCCTCCCACCCACCCTCTTCTGCACCAGCTGCTGAAGAGGGACTGTCCCTTGCTTTTAAAGGAGTCCCAGTTCACCCCCTAAGCACATGAATGCTAGTTCCCTTTGGCAGTGCTCCCCACCACGCTGCCATGGGTCTTTTTGCCTAACTGTCCCCAAAGTCACCTGCACCGTTCCCTGCCTCTGCTCAGTTCCCCAGCCCCCTCACCTAGTCCTCCCAGACATCCTGCTTGCTGGCCGAGACCAGACACCTTTTTCTCCCCTGATCCACAGGTTCCTACTCACACTGTTTTACATGAATGCTTTCCCACAGTCTTCTAAGACCCAATAATTTCCTCAGAGAGCAAGTTTCTCAGAGATGTTCTGCTCTCAGAGACCTTTGACTAAGACAGGGCTGGTGGCACACGCTCCTCAAGCAGTGCTGACTTCATTCCAGAGAGGGCAGGGGCAAAGTGCGAAAGGTTTCTTGAAATCACAAGGTACTTCCACCACCGACAGCTCTCTCTCCTTCATGTTATATAGCACTTATTTCAAGTAAGGTATTATTCATGTGTCTCTGCAGTCTTCACTCTTCCTGGGGTGAGTGGAGATCAGTAAATGTCTACTGGTGACCAGCCGAGCCACTGCATCATCACGCATGCTGGAACAGCTGAAAACATTCAAACCTGACTGCATTCTTCATAGCAAAAAGTGCTTTTCTTGAGAAACAAAATGAAGACAGTGTTCCCATGGACCATCTTAAGGACTCAAACCCAGTATTTCCTAGGGTGGGAAGGATGGAGCACATCTACTTTATTTGGCTTTATCTCAGGAAGCAAACAGAGCTACTGGCAAAATTGGCACGTCTTTGTGAAGTTGTTAAACTTGGGACCCTGGCTGGAATGTAAAACAAATGACGGAGCAAAGGAGAACTTTGCCTTATGCTGGGCTTCTGCTAGTTCTGGTGATTTCATATGCAGGTTGTCCAAAATAGTTCTGCTAGCCAAGTAAAGATGAATCTCTCAAATAATAAACTGTAGGTTTTCAAAGAGGCCTTTTTGGGGTACTGCTACAACCTGGTAGAGGTAAGTCTTTTCATGCCCCGCCGCTGAGCCAGATTGGAGGACAATACAGGCTCCAGCCTTGGTGCCTGAGGTGCTCGGTTTAAAGCAAAGTAAGTGGCTGCCATTGCACCCTGTAAAACAGAGAAAGACAAGAGAGAGATATTTTTTTCTCAGAAAGAGAAAATGCTGGGCTGAAATTCAGTTCTTTGGTGCTTTTCCCCCCGCTTTCCCTATTCAGTCCCCTGAAAAAATGGATGGGCATGGATGATTTCCATGAAATGATAATGTTTAGGCTGGCAGATAGCTGGGGTGTCCCTGATGGAAAGCAGTGGGTAGCAGTATGTGCACAGAGTCCCACCAGGTCATTACACTGCAGATGGAAGTTAAAAATATTTAGCAGGTGACAGGTCAAAAAGCTTTACGGTTAATACGGTGCCATATTATATTTGGCCTCTGTGGCAATTAATCTTCCCAATTCGTCTATCACTTTCCAGAATATTTACACAAATGACAGCTCATTCTGCAAGAAAGGAAGAGGCAGGGGGTTAGGATGTACCTTCACCAGGTGAACATCCTGTCTGCTGAGTTGGTTTTGAGACAGATACTCCCTGTTCACTATCCATGGATGTCTTAGGACTTGGACTGCCGTGAGGCGCTGATGAGGGTCTACGTGAAGCATCTTTGACACAATGTCCTGGATTTAAAAGGAAGAAAATGGTAAAAGGGAAAAAGTAATTAACGGTAGTGCAGGTTTTCCTAAGATCTTCCTGGTCTGTGGCAGTGTCATCACCAGCATGTCCAATGGAGAGAGGGATGTACTTTAGGTATGCTTTATACTTTTTAACTCTAAAGTCTGATCTTCAAAATTTACAAGTCTAATGTTCACCTCTTAGCTGATAATCCAGTCAAAAGACAATGTGGAGGATATTCAGCTTATTGAGTGAGTGTTAATTATTGGTGACCTTCTAGGGGTGATAAACTCCACCTAGAGAGGATGCCATCTGGAGGCATCTCCTCACTGACTCCAAAGCAAATCTAACATTCCAGCAGCTAAAATTCAATGAGATCACTTCTACCATGTCTGAACATTTTAATTTCAAATCTGGACATCTGATAAAAAATTAATTGTGAGGCTCATAAGTGTTGGTAGCAAGATGAATAAGTTACTAGGACGGCTTGCAGTTTTGCGATGGGATATGTCAATGTTCTTCCATTGGACACTACTGGTTGCTAAAACTGAAATCTCTTGCAGGAATATCTAAACCCTGTCAAAGTTTCTGATTAATGTCAGGCAAATGGAAACTTGTAAGCTTTCCTGCCATCTACCTGTTTCACAGACTAGTGCACAGCTTTGTGCCCAAAAATCTCAGCACCAGACAAATTTTATCTCTTGAGTTTTTATACTTTGTGATAGATGGGCAGCCTAAACTGTGAACTACACAGGAGTTAAAAATGCTAGTTTCTAAACTGCCTACTTCTGGTTAGCTTTGAGGAGCAAAAAGGTGATTCACATATAGACCACGAATTTGTGGCATTGACTACCCTACGCTGCTTCTAAAAGTTCAGTTGCACCAAAAGAGTTCTGCGCTGTTTTAACGTTAAGAGCATTCACAAGCGACGCTGCTGTATTACGCCATAGTTTAATGAAATAAAGTGCCAAAATTCCTAACACACTATTTCATGCAGAGCGGTAGAAACATAAAGAAGGAATCTTTTATTTCATAGGGCACTGAGGAATAACCCTTCTGACTATCTCCTCTTAAGTTTGTTACAATTGCAGACTGCAAGCCCGTTTCAGAGAACAAGAAAAAAATCTGAGAAAGCGTTCACTGACCTTTGCAGTATCAGATACTGAATCCCAGTTTCCTCCTGTAAGTGCGTATTTGCCACTGCCAATCCTGGCCAGAATCTCCTCTGGGGTGTCATCTGGTCCATTTGCAAAAGGAGTGAACCTATTTAAAAAGAAAAAAGAAAAAAATACAGTGCAATTTGCAAGTATATGATTTCTAGGATCTAGAGCTAAATGCCACCGATTACAATAGGAATTTGGTTCCAGAATTGACCACACACACCGCTGCTTCATTTTCACTCAAACTATACAGTCTGGTGGTTCCTCAAATTAAGTTGTTCTGCAGAGGAAAAGACTGATTCCTTAATTGTTTTTTAAAATTTTTGTTCTGTTCTCATATTTTAGGAATGAAATACTATTTTTTAAAAATAGATAGGTTTTTACCTCTTTAATTGTTTTAATTCTGCTTTATTGCCAATAGAAGTACCTTGATAATGGCAAAAAAGGATAAACATAATAAAGGAGAAAAATTAGGATCTGCAACAGAAGAAAGGAAAAGGAAAAAGAACCCTTTATAATCTATTGTGCAATGTTTTATTAACCATAATATGCAAGTCTTTTGGGCAAAACAAATGATCTGCAATAGGTTACTTCCTGATCTAGCTGGTCAGAAATTACTAGTAACATGCACCCAGCTTTACAAAAGCATCACATGCAGAGGGCACACTTTTTGTCTTCATAAAGTGACAAGTAGTAAGATTTTTGCAGCTGACTAAAATCTACCAGGCCAAGTTTTTACTCTGCAATCTTGAACAGCTGTGTAGGTTTAGAAGAAGAGGGTATTTGGGATTTTTATACTTTTCCTTCCATCTGTCTTTTCCCTTCTGAAAGCTTGCCAGAGTGGTTTTTAGATCATTTAAACAGTTGGCTTGGCCACAGCTTTCTATCCCACCTGGTTTCTAATAGCACATTCAATTCCTCATGCTGTGTTTTTCTGATTTTCAAAAACATGTCAGATTTCACAGAAGTTCAGCCCAAAGAGATACATACTACTATTGCAATCTGTAACTATCAAGAGGGATGCACTAAGACTTAAGGACTGGCTAAAACTCCAAAGTCTGTCACTACCTGCATTAACAGGAAACCCGGCTTGTGCTCTAGTCCTGGCTGTCTGAGCCTTCTCTGCTCATAGTGATGATGGGAGGAGAATAAAATCTTGGTGGCAAATAATAGTCAGTTCCTACTAACTCTCCTCAGGTGAGGAAGAACAAGGCCAAATTTAATGGCCACCAAGTTGTGCAATTTCTATTTCAGATTAAAATATATTTGGATTTTTTTTTCACATTTAAAAAAGAAGCATTTTGAATATAATCAGCTAAACAAATGTGACTGTGGGTAATGCGTTGATTTTATTTTACTGATTCTGGTTGTGTATCACTGCAAATCTGTGGCATCAGCCAAATAGAAACAGGTTTTTGGAGATCCCAGCAGACTGGGACACTGCTCCAGAAAGTCACAATATATTTCAGCTGATGGTGAACACGTTTGTACTCAGGAACAAAATAGATGGGATAGAAGCTCCTGGCAATAGTAATAATCAGTGAGGCATGAGACACGAATAACAGAAAGGTAGGGTCCAACTCTTTGCCTTCTGTATAAATCTAGGAATGAATCCAAGCTTCTTGCCACAGCTGAATGATCACGAAGCAGATTAAAGAGCTGTGAGAGGTCACTGAAAAGTTTAAAGCTGCACTTAGGTACAATAAATGTGCGCATAACATACCCTGAGAAATGAAATTCAGGGCCTGGTAATGCCAGATTGGGTTTGCGCAGTGTGTTTCCCATTGCCCCCAGCACATCTTATTCCTATCCTTCACTGCTTATTTCAGTCTGTCTCTCTGGGTCTTCTTGTTTCAATATTTAACTTTAGCCAACACATTGGTAGGGGTATTTTTGCCAAGTACACCACCCCACCAAATTCCTGCTGCCTGTTGCTGTTCTTGTTGGTCTGTTCATTTACTTTCTGTCCTTTCTGCAGCATATTTTTCAATAGCATCTGAAAACTACGTTTGGGTTTTGGCTTTTTTTTTAGCCTTTAAAGGTGCTCAGATACCTCGATAACAGCAACAAGTAGAATGAAGCTGAAGAGAATACATGTATTAATAGAAATGAATTAACATCCTCTTATGGATAAGGTGAACGTGATATGGCTCTTCATACTCCTACACTCCTCTCCTAGTGTAAAACCTTCACGCTGCTCAAGTGGTGAGCGAGCCTTTTAGGAGTCTGGGTCTCAGCGCACACTTACAGGCACAGGCTGTTGAAAACCTGAACAACTTGTAAAGTGTCAAAGATAATTATGCATTCTGGAAAAAACTTATTCTAATTCTAGCTCTTGGCATCTATTTTCTTGCCTCATACAACTGAGCACATTTCTCAAAGGAGGCCAGACAGTTTGCTGTCTCTATCTGTGACTCCTTCCTGGCTTAATCAGTGCTGAAGTATTGAGCCCACTGGAGACTGCTGCTTTAGGGAAACCTCTTCACTCACCCTGCCAACATGGTATACAGCAGGATCCCCAAGCTCCAGATGTCACAGGCTGCATCGTAACCTTGGCGTTTAAGGACCTATGTGAAGGAAAGAGAGACACGAAAACACGTTAATCTGCATCCTTGAATTTTTAACTTCTGGTGTTCAAAAAGCACCGATTAGTGGTTGTATGTACTGACATTTCCAGGGCTTGCCCTCGTATCTGGCTGCCTCAGGTGTAAAATGTTCAGCAGTGGAGTCAAGCAAGGTGAAACCCAGGCTGGAGTGAGCTGGTTAGTGTCCCAGCCCAGCACAGCTGTCACCTCCACAGTGACAGAGATGAGTGCAGTTTGTTGGAGGCTCTGGGAGCCTCTCTGAACATCTAACACACAGCAAAGCGGAACAAGCCCCTCTGCTTATTTCAGTGTTTTAAAATCTTTCTTAAAAAAAAGCTAGTTAATACGTTGAAACATAACCTCCTAACATAAAGGTTACCAAGAACACTGTGGATGCAACAAGTGTAGGGCTGAGTGACACTGATAAGCAAGTCTGAGCTCAGTTTGGATTTGATACAACAAATGGATGCACGCTAATGCATATCTAATGTCAGACTAGTAAAGAAGCAGGACAACTGCAAAGAAAGGTAAAAAGCTTACTCTTATCTTATTTTTGTATTAAGGAAAGTGGCCACGTTTAGACTGGACTTAACAGATAATAGGCTAACACTTGATCCCTTTTCCCTATGGGGAAAACAAGACCCTTGGTACTCAGCAGAGATCTGACCAGTAGGTTCAATGCTGGTATGGGATGGCGAGTTAGAGCAGTAAGGGTAAGATCTGGATTTTATTTATGCTAATGCATACCAGAAGAAATGCCTATTTGAGTCCCTGCAGGTCCAAGTGAAAGTGAAGTCACCAACCGAGGCTGCATGGCTGAGATTAGGGGAAGAACTTTATTTCTGTTTGGCTCAGAAAAGTTCAGGGACCACCTCCAGATCTTCCACTTGCTCGTAAAAGTAAACTACCCTTCTGTTTATTCAGTTCTGACACACAAGGAGAGTTTTGTCCCCTTCTGATGGATCAGTAGATACATCAATCTTTTGCAAAGCACGTGAAACAGGAATGTACAAAATCAGCAAGTCTTTCTCTGGCATGCAGCCTTATTACCCAGGAGTGATTTCAGCTATTTGAAGTCTATCACAGAAAAGACCAAGCACTGCTAGGAAAAAACAGTTTCAGAAAATGTTGCCTCGACAGATTTTACAAATGGTGAGTGGTAAAGCAACCATCTGCCAGGTATGCTGCTGAGCGAACATTTGCTACCTGGAAAAAAAAAAGGAGAAAAAGCTGCATTTCCTCCTGTTCACAAAGCTGGTAAAATCCTGCTTCTGCCTCTCTCTCCTGCACATCATATATTCACTCTCTCGCTGTTTTATTTGTTTCTATTTCTTTAGTTCCTACATTCATTGCCCCTCTATTAATGTTAGTTTTTATGGGAAAAACTTCTTTGCTATTTGACAAACTCAGTTGCTTCTTGCTTTGCCTGAGACTGAATATCCAACATTTATCTTTTGGTGTGGCCATTCTCACTGCTTCTTGAACAGTTACATTTCATTGCCATTGCTGTTGTCCTCCAATAAACAAGGACAATCAAGTTCAAGGCAAACGACAGAAAAATGGGGCAGTGATAATGTTTAGTGGAGCAGGGTATTAAAAAAGTGGTTACACAACCCCAAAATGACGGGCAGGTGTCGCCGTGTGCTATCATTCAGTTTGCAAGAACGCTGCCAGATAACAGGACATTCGCTCTGTGCCAGCGTCCAGGAAAGTCTCCGCTGGGAATTACTTTTTATTGATAACAACAGGATCTAGTGAGAGTTATCAGTTAGCGTCACTGCTACTTGAAAATGTCTCCTGCAGGTCTGTGCAACTGTGGTTAAAGTGAGAACACAGAGCTGGCAGGAGCAAGTGTGGGAAACCTTGGCCAAAAAGATGAGTGTTTGATCTAGGGGGCAGATACTATCAAACAGGAAGAGGCACCTGTCTTAGAAATAAATCAGTCAGGGAAAGAGCTTTGCAAGAGATGCAGTGATGTCCTGCTCTAATGGATGCTGAAGAATTTACCACCCGTGAAGGGGTTTAAGTCACCTCGAGAATTTCGTGGGATCTGACATACAGGCATGAGCTGCTGGTTCTTAGCTCCACACATGGCAGGCCATCGTAGTGATAAGGAACAAACTTCCCGTGGATTCATTCAGTTCTGATAACGGCTCAGATGTTTATCCAAACCCCTTTCATTTCTATAGGCTTTGATTTATCGGATTAACAATGGTACAAATACGGGCTTTTCTCCGTTGTGACACAAGCAGGGATGCGTATGGGTGTGAAAGCTAATAAACAATCTCATCATTTCAAACGCCAAAACAGTAGCTCTTCACGGATTTGGGGGGAAAACTGCCGAATGAAATATTTTTACTTTATCCAAAAGGATCCTAACCGCAGGAGTAGGAGGAAAGCAGCAGCTGCCTTCCCGCCTGGCCCAGCCCGCAGCACGACTCGCACTAGGGGGCAGCGTGCGCCTTTCGCTGGGGCAGCCTTCGTCTGTGCTCCCGTTCTCATCTACACCCCAAATGAAATGTTGCCAAAATAAACGGAGATCCAAGTGGGCAAACATGTCCTCCTCCCTCTGCCGCTGTCTCCTTGTGTCACCAGCTCAGCTGACTTTCTGCCGCCTTGTTTAGTTTCATGGGCGTATGGCAGACGTCGCAGCGGGGCTCAGGCAGGGAGCGTACGAGTCGAGTCTGGAGGGCAGCATTCTATCACAGGTAAAATGTAAAAGCACTTAAGGCTTTATGTAAGCTCTCTGACAGTTCTGGTAATGTTTCAATTAATCTCCAACGTTTTCTGCATTAGCGGGACCTGTCTTACTCATCACAAACGTCTGGGAGCGTGATTTCTGCTTTCAGTTCAAATCAGAAGAGTCTGATCCGAAACGGCATTGGGCTGGCATGTTCGTGAATACAGAAGCTATACAAAATAGCCCATCCTGAAAAATAGCTACACCTATTTTAAGCGCCTTGTGTCTTGGAGAAAATCTGAGTGCTTTAAATCTTGCAAACATGATTATTTTTTTGGTTTAGAAATTGAACTGCTGTGGTCCCACAGAACTTTTTTATGTATTTTGATAAATTTTAAACCGCTCATTCCAATTTCCAACATGAAAACCCAACCAAACAGCAACAAAATAACAAACCAATCTGTCTTGGCAATGGAAGATTTTTTGCTGAAAAAAATCTGCTTTGAATTTTTACTGCCCCAGCAATGGTCTCAATTTAACAAATTCTCCTTCGGATGCTGGAAGGCTGTGATTCCTGTAACTTTTGGTGTCATGAAAGGACCTTGTATAGAAAGATCATCCCATTTTTCTCTTCCCAGTTACATACCATGCAGATGAACATTGGATGGAGGAGAGTTATGGGGAAGAAAAGATTGCTGAATGATACCAACTGAAAGACAGTGGTATTTGACAGTAGAGGTCAGATGAAGTATTGAAAGGCAATAGTTTTGTATTTTTCTTATAAGGACCATAACAAGCAGAGGAAGACATGCATTTGAAGTTGTATATTGCAAATACTAAAATTGCTGATAAGCATCACTCCAAGAAAAGGAAAATTACTCAGGAAATTAACCTCTTGCTCCTTCATCAGAAGCAAACAGCTACGAACGTCTCCAGGGTCAAATACAGCAAACAGCCCAAACCGTTCAAACAGCTCTGGGACCCAGACCCACTCCCATGGGGCTGCATGAAAGGACCAGCACTCGCCAGCGATGCAGAGCCACCTTTCCCCACGCTTGGGGCAAGCTGTTTGGTCTTCCTCCATTTCCCCATCTGTAAAAACGGGAAAGCAGCCCTTTTCCTACATCGCCCATAACAGAGGGGATTGGTACTAGGAAAGCCCAAGAGGAGAGCTATTCCTTTAGGTCAATGAAGTCAACAATAAAGCTCCCCCTGACTTCAGCGTGGTAAGGATTTCATACATGGATTTTTCTTTTCAGTCTTATTCCTGACATCAAGATTTCCCTCTTAAGCCTTATCCCCTTCTGACGCAGCATGCTAGAGGGGAAACAGTCTGAGCAGAAGCAGCTAGAGAAAAAACGCTATTTATCCTAGTAACGAGCCAAAGCATTGTGTACATCAGTCCAAGACAGACACCGCCTTCTGTCAGGAGAAAAACAACTGCCCTGACATGGCCAGGAAAAGGAAAGTTATGGTAACAGAGGCTGTGCAAGTGCCGGTAGCCTGCTTTCTGCCTTGCTCCTCTTGTAAAGGCAGTGAGGAAAAGGGAGAGACAGAGGAAGGACTGCTTCCTAGGACATTACTTGCACCTTTGAAATGCGATCCTACCTCAGGGGCGACAAAGTTGGCGGTGTAGCAGGGAGTCATGAGCAGCCCGTTCTCTGCTCTCAGTTGCTTGGCAAACCCAAAGTCACAGATCCTGATGGAGTCTGGGTTTCCTGACTCATCCATGTAGAGGATATTACTTGGCTTGAGATCTCGGTGCACCACCTTAACAAGAAAGCAATGAGTAACAAGTGAGGAGAGGAGGTCAGGGAGCATCCAGGCTTGGCTGCTATTTCTGGTCTGCTGGTTGAGGCAGGTCAAGAGCTCATGCCGAAAATATTTAAGTTTTGGAGAAAAGTTGCTTAAAAGTCTTGGGAAAACAAAGAGGAATAAAAAAAGGTTGAAGTCTGTTAAAATCAGAAAGAACATGTTTGACAGCCTCTGCTGATGTATTAAGATGGAGGCTGCTGCTTTCAGAGGGGACACCTTTCCCGAGGGTGGGCAGAGGGGTTTGCTGTACAAACACCTTGGGGACAGAGTCTCCTGGAACCTGATGGCCCTAAATATTCAGCTGACAGGCGAAGAAGAAATCCCGTCATAGGAGGAAAGTGTGTAAGGGTTTCCTTGCGACTGTCCATGTGAGTGGCTCACACCTGAAAGGGAGGGATTATTTTTTTTCCTCATTTCGACATATATTCACAAAAATCCTTTCTGTAGGCACGCAACTTCAAGTGGCTGTGTGTTTTACCAGACACGCCACATTTCAGCGGTGGGAAAACAGCCTTTATTTGTTATGGCAAGACTGAAAAACTATCACGAAAACATAAAAGCCCATGCACAAAATGCACTTGTTTTAACCATGAGACAGAAAAAGCAGTAAATATGTGACTAGTCATCCAAAATGCTTATCCCTGAAAAGGGGAAAAGGAGAGATTTTCAAACTGCCGAATACAGAGAGCTTAGATTTTAAAAGCCAGCTCTTTAACAGCATGTCAGAAACCTTTCCCATCAGCTGCTCAAACTGCCACTTCACTTGGAAAGCTGAGCATTTGATTTTCTACCTATCTGCTGATTCAGCTACCCTATTTGAAATTCTGTTAGAAGTTCAGGTACTGCAGTAATGACTGTGATAACAAGTAAACAACTAATACCTCAACAAGGTACCTGAACTTGAAAATTAGTGTGATTTGGGGATGAAAATACCACTTCAACATACTGCAGTCCAGTTGGGAAATGGCTAAAAAGCCAATGACTCTATTTCACAAATCAAATGTAATTATAAATATGGAGAAAGGGTTTTTTTGGGAAAAAACCATATTTACATTTCAGAGAAGCAAAATCACCGCTGTCTGCGTTTTCTAAAAGTCGGGTTTTAAGAAGGTTGATGCAGATAGCCAAAAAAGCAATGCTTACACCCTGAGAGTGCAGGTAGTCCACAGTCCTGGTGATGGTGCACAGCACAGCGCTGGCCTCCCTCTCTGAGAAACACTTCTGCCGAAGAATGCGGTCCAGGAGCTCGCCTCCCCGCATCAGCTCCATCACCAGGTACACGTATTTCCCATCATCATAGACCTGGAAGAGTAATAAAATAAGTGTATGTTTTGGACCCATTAACTTGGTGAAGGTTGGTCCTTTAATCACAGTGTTGGATTGCTTGCGTGAGATGTTGCAAGAAGAAGATGTCAGCGAATGTGGGGGAAATGTGCTTCTTACACTTAACAACAGAAAAGGCAACTTTATAAAATGACTTAATCATCACTTTTTTCTCGTGTCGGTAGCAACTTGCTGATTTGTCCACACAGAAACGTAGCTTTCCTGATCTGCTATCATGTCAGCAGAGTACACCAAGCTGCTAAAAGCAGCACCACTTCACACAGCCTGAAATGTCTGCTGGCTCTCACCCAAGCCTCCTTCTCAGTAGTGTTCTCTCTTTCCACTTCTACAGGGTAACGTTTGCCATTTCAAATATCAGTATTTCCCTTTGACTCATGATCAGCTAAATGAACTGTATTATACTGTTGGCCAAGACCTGCTTCCAATGATATTATATAGTTTATATTTGCCATTCTGGTGAACGCATTGTTGACATGAGCAACAAGATGTGTTTACCTTCAACGTCAATTGCAAGGGGTAAAAGACATTTTTTGTCTAAATTGGAAGACAGCCATTTTCATGTCATAATCCTTTATCTGGGCTGCAATAATAGGTGGTGTTATAGTCATCAATGCTAAATGGTTTTGGAAAGGAATATAAAACCTTTTTTGCACAGATTTTAAGATACTCTTTAACACTTAGGAATTAGGTGAGACTTTCCTCAGGGCATGTGATTAGAAATTTTATGTATACTCTTCTAAGGTCCGAACTGGCCTCTGACACAGGCAGGATTTTGTTCTGTGAACTCTCAATTTGACACGGTGTGGACAATCCTAGGTGAGACTGCAGGCAGCATAAGTAAAACATCTCTGACTGAAGGTCATTACTGCGTGTAAGCATAGCGAAGGCTATTCCTCATACGAAACGCTCAAGAAATCTTAATGTCTTCTCAGGCTGCTTGAGTAGAAGGTAAATACTTCCTGGCATTAAAACACTATTGGGGGAAACCCTAGTGACTCTGTGAGCTCTCCTCTTCCCAACAAAGCAGATACCACAGGCTGCATGCGAATGGCTGCTGCTCATGAAAGAGCATCCCCTGCCCAGCAGCACCACTGCGTGTGCTCAGCAACTTGCTCCGAAACATCCAACTAGGGAGAATGCACTTCTGAAAAGTGCTGCAAAACCAAATACATTTTGTTGTTCTCCAGCACTGTGCCCCTTTGGTTTTATCTACAGTTGGTTAGACAGTAACTGGAGAATGTATAACCTCACCAGTCTTTCCAACTGGTATCCAGGAATTTAAGTGACACTTTTTTCCTTGATTTCAATGGTTCTGGTTTTAGTTCCGACCTTCAGCTGAAGAATTTTCCAGACATAGACTAGTAGGGGAGCCTCAACGTAAGGTGAAAATCATTTAATGCTGAAGTGCTCAAAGACTACTCACATCTTTAAGAGTAATGATGTTTGGATGCTGTCCATATCGCAAGAGGATCTCAATTTCTTCAGAAGGGTCTCTCTTGCTCTTATCAATTATCTGGAATAAATGAAGCATGGCGTAGTAAGATATCGGCTAGCAGCACTAAGCACAAAACAAGCAATTGCTACAGTTTAAACAAATTAATATTTTAAAATCTTCTATTAATCATTATTCTAGGAGAGGACAGCTCAAACCCTGTGCAAATGAGAGCCACGCTGACTATATGCCAAAGTCAGATGGAGCAATAATTTTAGATTCTGAAGGTGTAGGCCCTCTTTTTGATGCCTATAGTTTTGTTTGCCCATAAATAATGGCAGTTACAAGAAGTGTCATTTAGAAATCAAACAACCTGGAGAGTTTTAAAATAATAATAGTTTTAAATTTACCTCTGTGACATAAAAAATGGAAACTTTCATAATATTGGCACATGCTTGTATATCTGCTGATACATTAATAGAAACTACTTATCAGGTGGGTTTGTCAGAAATGAAAATATATATAGACTTCTACTGTCAAGGGAGATCTGTGTTGAAGCTATTGGTAATCACTTGGCTCTTTGGGCCACGCTGTTGTAATGAACGAGAGAGTGGCCAGAGATTGCATTTGGCCATATAACCAAACTCTGCCCATTCCTAAGCTAGAAAGTAATCTTCTCTATATACCACTTTTCTGTATTCAGCATCTTTTGCCTTACCAGAGAGGACAGTGAGACATGAAAACTTTTTAGTTTTATAGCAGCAGGTCTCAGAAAACCATGACAACCTGCTGCTTAAAGAGAATCACTGCATGGAAAGCCTGCTGTTAGGATGGCACCGACTTCTCATCAATACCTATATTTGGGATGTCCATCAAAGAGTTTCGATCATTTGCCCAGTTGAGAGCACTGATTAATGTTTTTCGCTTCACAGATTTAAATGATAAATATGAAACAAAAAAAAAAGCTATAAAATAATCCAAGGGAGATCTCTGTATTTTGGAATGCCAAATGCAACTGTACGGGGAATGGTGAAAGACTCATTCTACCAGAAAGTCATTAGGAGTACAGTATTTTGGCACAATTTCTTGTACTTCTGAATAACCCAAGAGGAATGGTGGCATTTTCAGAAAATCTTAATTCCATTATTGACTTGGATTTCAAGGCTTCCAACCTTAAATGCGGTTAGTTCTCTCTAAGAACTAGGCACGGACATGTATTTAAAACAATGGTGTTTGCAGGGAAACAATTTTTAAAAAATCTCTTTTGTTAATGAGGATAAATGCCTGGCTGCTTTTGCATGCATTTTTTTTATGGCTTAATTATAGCAGTACGCATTTAAGTACATGTCTAGAATTTTATACATCAGCTATAATAGTGCAAATTTGAATATCTATCAGAGGTTTCATAGTCATCATGACTGGCATGCATTTGCAGTGATAATGACGGTCAATAGTTGTCCGTGGTTGAAGTATGCATTTGAAGCTGTATCAGTGATTTGATTCTGAATTACTAGCAGTGTGACAAGTGAAAGTGCACCAGGGAGCTGATGCAGGTTGTTCACATTTGAATAAATGAAGGAAAAACCTCAAAAACAGCCGAGTAGAAAAAATTCTACTAGCAATTTCTCCTTAGAATAATGTTGTTCTCCCAGTTTAGTTGAGACATTCTCAAAAAGCCAATGAAACCCTGATTGAATGACTCCTCATAAATACAACCACAGTGACTGAATGTGTCCCACTCAACCAATAACTCTAACATATAAAAAGATCCTCAGGGCCACTTCCTTGGCTAAACTAATAGAGCTCTTGTCACATTAATGGAGTTACACACACATGCACCTGTTAGGACCTACCTGCCTTGTACAAATCAGTAAAATTTACTGCAGCAAGTATTACTACCACTGTGTGAAATACTACTATCACTACTACTACTGTAGCAAGCAATATATTCCAGATTCCTTTTCTGCTCTGTTTTCCTGTGAAAGGAAATATCCAGAGCTGTGGAAAATTTTAAGCAACTATTAATAACGCAGGACTAAAAATGTATATATATGGCCTAAAAAAAATCCAAACCAAAAATAGTCTTCAGCTATTGACACAAAACTCAAAATAACATGACCTGATTTAGTAGCAACAGCAGTAGATGATATGTAATGCTTCTAATTCATAATATGCTATCTAAATATATATTGCAAGACAGTCCCATTAAATACGCGTGCTTTTTGCTTTAATGTGTGCACAAGCTGCGATACAGTGATTAAATGGACAAGCTGCCCCAAACCACACAACAAATCATTGTCAGAGCTGTGAAGGGACCTGCCACATTCCTCACACTCAGTCCCTGGGCACTCCGGTTGGACAGACCAAACCAATTTTTTTCCTCCACAGCGAGAGATTGTCACCCTGAGGGTGCCTCTCTTTGGCGTGCCTGTGACTTACACTTGGCCCATGACTGCTAAAGCAGCAAAGGAGGTGGCCGCTGCACCACCAGCAGAAATCTCTCTTCAGTTCAGGCTGGCTGCACTATGCACAGTTTCTTTATTCACATGCTGCAATGGCCACAGCAGCTCCTTAAATATGCCCTGTAACTCCATTCGTCTTCTTCAGAAAGTGTTTTGGTGTGTTGTTAAACCCATGCCAGACTTTCCAAAGAGGGAAGCTGCCATGTCAGGGTGGTTCAGCCAGCGGTTGCTGCCTTCTTTGGCACCCGGAGGTGTCTGCATCATGACACGAGGTGCTGCATCCCCAGGACATCTGCAAATCTTGCCCCAACTTAGTACCAAAATGAGCTGCAGTAAAATGCAGGCCTGGTGCTCCTTATCGAACACAGGGGCTAAGGGAGATGTGGGCTTCTGGCGAAACTCGTAAGTAGTTCTGAGATTCTCAAAAAGTATCAGATTAAATGAATTAAATTATGTAAGTGAAAAGGCAGTGGTTTCTCTAGACAGGTGTAAAACGAGCGCTTTTTGTGCAGCTGTACTTCCTGATTTTCACTATGGGTGTTCCTGTATATAACATGGAGGAAAAGCATGCTCCAGGCACCTTGTGCAGATGCCTCTAAATATTTCTTGTGGTAACAAAGAGCATTTTTCACCCTGGTCACTCTGTTTCCTCTGAGACGTTGTGTTTTGCATGAAGACAGACTCTCCTCTATTCCTCTCTGTGGCAGCCCATGAACCTCCTGCAGCTCTTCCTGTGCAAGGAATGATGTCTTTTCTTTAGGAAATACATTCTGATTTGAACTCAACTAAAATGTACACATTTACAGAATTAAGGGAAGATTTTCTCTGCTACTAGTCCTGAGGTTTTGAGTAATATGTAATGATGCTACTTTCCTATTTCTCTCTGTAGATGTGTGGTGAAGAACACCAACTCAGAAAGCCATCATAATGTATAAATAACGGAAAACGTAACAAGAACTCTATTGTACTTTGGCAGAGAAGAGCTACGAAGCACAGGGGTTTTCTATTGTCCTTCAGAAAAATAAGAAATGGAGCCATACAACAAGTAGACTTTATGTATTGGACACCCAGGGATTGCTTAGAAACTCTTCTGTATTAAATAGTGGATGAAACAGTTCCAGAGTAAAAAGGGGCTCAGCACATGCAATAGTGTCCTTTGTTCTAATAGAGGGCTTGTTTGTTCTTTGACTATCACATCCTTTGTGTATTTCACTGACTAGCTGAAAGGTGCATTTTCTTCAGCGGAATTTAGGGTAAGAAACTCGTGATATTTTAAAATGAGTCGAGCTCCATCAAGGGACGATACCGAACTCTTTCTGTGTCAAGGAAGAAAGGAACAGGAGAGAGCATTTTCAAAATCCTAATTAACACGTCTGACCAGTTTTTGCAAGTCCTTCTACAAGTCTTTTGCATGGAAAAAAATCACCCGATTCTCCCTTACTAATAGGTTTTCAATGTCTTCAGCCTTGCCAGAGTGGGCTGATGAGTATAAAAGAGTATCAATACCCTTCTGTGTGGGTAAAGCCTTGCTGAAATTGGTACAGCAACCATATAGACAGTAGATATTTCTATTTGCCTGTTGCAGTTTTGTGAAGGTATTTGCATGCCTCCAACCGTGTAGATAAATTTCTTCTTCTGGATCTAGTTATGCCATTAGCAGATGTTACAGTCCTCAGCTGCTTGATACCACCCACCAGCTGGGACCTGTAGCCTTCACGGCCCTGCCAAAGAAACGGTATGTGTGAGCGCTCCCTAATCAGCTTTGGGCAGAATTAGCCCTGTTAATACAAATTGACTTTTCAAACAGCTGAAATTAACCTGGGTGACCTTGCGCGAGGAGGACGGCTGCGTTTCTCACATGGATTTCTCCAACACTACAGTTGTGAGATTGGAAAAAGGCAACAGGTAGGAGGTGACAATTTAACTGCCTTTGCTGTCTGGAAAATGAACAGCTCAAAAGAAAGGGTGAGAGAAAAGCAACAGACTGAGAAAGAAGACAGAAAAGAAACGTGAGATGCATTGATGGGAAGAGCAGTGACAGGGGCCAGAGGAGAAAGGATGGGGCTCTGGCCAGGCTAAGCTGGATCTAGCAGTGAGGAAACTGCTGTCTGCTGCTGGGTCTTCCTGTGCTGGGGAGAAAGGACTTTGCGCATCTTTAATGAACAAACAAGACTGCATTAAACCATTTGCTTGGCTCTGACTTTTTCCCCTTACGTGAAACAGGATGCAAAAGCTCTGTCTAATCACGTCAATTGAAACGGGCAATGGTAGCCATCTCCCTTCTTGGGAAAGCTAAATGTGCCTAATACTGGCACTGTGGTTTAACCCTTAACACTGTGGTGTGTGCCACTACCATGGACTGCAGCAAAAATTCTCCATTTTATTTTAGTGGATTTATTCCACAACAAGAACCACAAACATTGGGAAGCATTGAAGGTACACCCTGCAGCACGGGCACAGATAAAAAGTAGGTTGTGGGGCTTTGACCGAGGAGCTTTAGTGGGTCATGCTGCAGGGGTATAAGGCGTAGCTCTTTTCACCCCAAGTCCCAGATGGGACCAGTGTCTGCCTCGTCTTCAGCTGCCCCAAGTCACCTTTCCTGGCAGCTGAAGCTGAGATACAAGGGGCAGCTGAGCCACTGGTACAGTCCTAATCTGCTGCTCTGGCTACAGCAACAGAAAGTCCAGCAGAAGGTCAGGGCAGACACCTGGGCATTGCAATACCTTAAACAGCCACAGCTGAGGCTGCCAATGTGTTTGACCAGTGCGACTACCTAAAGATCATTTTGACCGGCACCAGGGAACTTAGGATGGCTTTGTGGAAAAAGCATGGAGGAGGAAGAAAGCTTCATACACTTTTTAAAGCTGCTTTATTTTGTATTACATACTTTGAAGTTTTTTCTGCAGCTTGTTTGCAGTGTAAGCATGGGTTAATCACATTTAAGAAGAGATTCATATAATACAGTGTGATGCGATACTCCCTGTAGAAATCCTTTCCTTTTCTGGGACGGGAGGGATGAGCAAAGGGAGAATTAATTCTGTGTCCCTTTGCACGCTATGTCTACACCATATCTATGATACATTTGAAAATTCAGGGCACCACTGGTGGAACTGGCTATAGGTGGGATTTGCATCTCTTCTGAAGAAAGGAGGTGCAACAGCATGCGGAGATTTTAACCTGACAGTTTCATCTATAATATAAATTCCAATGAAAGTGTCGATGAAGAGATAGAGGTCTGCAGTTCTGTGCCGCTGGAAAATGTACAGGTTTCCATTTCAGTAATATTTCCTTCTAAAAATAAGCCCTATTCATGCCAAGCATCTGTTTTAATTTGGTTCCTTTTTTGATGTCAGATTACTCAAGCTGGATGAAAATCACTGCAGAAAGGCTAACATTATTTAAAAGGACATGGTATAATTTTACATTTAAGATGTCTCCGAGGAGAACTATTCCAAGCCTAATAGTTTCTGAGGGACTATTTGCTGTGCTATTAGTTTTGATTAGCTCCAGAGATTCATTCCCCCCATCCATGCTTAAATCTTTCAGAAAAATAGTGAAATGCATATTAAAAGAAACAGGCCTAATTAGTAATACTTTCCTGAAACAAGCACTGGCCATCAGATCAAGCTGTGCGGGTGAGACATTAAACCTTCTGCACACAGAGCATGCCCACTTGCTGCCACCATTTGCTGACTTAGCAATCCTAAGCTGTCAACTGAAACTGTAGTGCTTATTAATTAGCATTTATACAGTAGAACACATTTTCTAAGCAACGCAGAAACATTAACAAATTTGTTCCAATAGCACCTGTGAAACAGAAAAGCTTGTTTTAGAGAGAAGTCTGCTGACTTTGGAGGCAGAATGGCTTGGTGGGAAAGGCTCTGCACTGTGTTTTAGTCTGCTCTGCTCAGCCCTAGCACATCTCCTTGGATCAGACTGATGAGTTCTCAGTTTGTAAAATGCAGTGCTACTCCCACCTTCTTTCACAAAAAGCTTCAGGGATGGAAACCAGTATATCATGTTCAGGTCTTATAAAAGGGGAAAATTATTACATCAATATGGAAGACAAATACAAGAAACACAGTTTAAATGGCTCCAAAAGAGAAACAGAGGCACAAAGGACCAAATTCCGTCCAAAACACTTAGGCATTTGGCAAGCGAGCTAGAGAAGAGAAACATGATACTGCTAAGCTGTAGGAAAACTGCTGCCTGATCCTATGTCTTAGAAAAGATCTCGTTAGCAATGAGAAATATCATCATCTCACATTCTTCAGAAGCTCAGCCATGCCAGGGAGAGAGGCACTGTGAGCTTCATGACCATGGGAAGGAGACTGCAGGAATCCTTATGCCAGAGGGGAAGTACAACCACTGCAGATCCAAGATTTGCTCTGAAGCTGAGTTTAAGAGGTGGTCTGCGTACATTTCTGGATTTCCATCTGCCGCCTCTGCTTATTTGTTAAGTCTTAAGCAACACCTTGATGCCATTTAGCCTAAAAGTCACCATCCAGCGATGCCTCTCGCTGCCATAAACAAGCTTGCTGCTTGTAGAAGTGCCCAAGGCACTCCTGGCTCTCTGGCCTTCCACCTTCTCCCAAGTCCTTCAAGCAGAGCCCAGCACTCTGTATGGGCCCATCCTTTCTGAAGCTGTAGCTGCAGGGTCCTGCCTGTTCCAGCAGTGCCTCTTTGGAGAACTGACTTATTTCTATGGGGAGAGTATCTGGCAGAAATGTGAACACACTCAAATCAAAACAATAGAAAAGTGAGACTCACTGAAGTTTTGCAGGCATTTGACTAAACCCAAATCTTAAAAAATGAGGACAGCTTATAAAATATGCTACGTTGCCTCCTGCTGTGGTGAGCGAATTTGTACACGGTGGCCCTGGTCCAGCATGGAATTCAGGCCCTTTGATAAAGTTGTTCAAAATGGGAAAACCAAGAAAGCCTTCAAAAATGCTCTCACCGCTCAGACATAAGATCCTCATAGACAACTTTCTCCACCACTCCTTTGCTACTCCATCCATTGTACTGCAAATAATTTTCTCTTTCCATCATATCTAGACGACACCTGTCCATGCTGTTTGTAATCACTCTTACTGTATCCACCATGGATCCCAGTTGTAGTCTAGGGCACTTCATGCTGGTTTCATTGCAGAGTGCTCTGGAAAACAGCCCTCCCTATGCAAATCCAGAGAAGCACAGAGATTTGGGCCTAAATCTGAGCTTGTATCTCCTACATGGCACCCTATAGCCTCCTGAACCTGGTGACACACTACCAGCTTAAGTATCCTTCAGACAGTGAAAAACATCTTTTACTGAAGTGTCTGGACAACAGGATTTCCTGAATCCCAGCTTTATAAATCAAATTTCATGGGAGAACATGATAAGTGTTCTCTGTAGTTTATCAAGGTAAGAAGGGGTCTTATAACTCTGACCCTGCACTTTGTAAGGCTACATTTCCACTAATATGACAGATCCAACTCCTTTGCGTGTGAGGGGGAGGACGTCTCGGTCATCTCCTTGAAAAGTCTGTTTTACCAACTGCTCTCACTATGAGACTTTTTTTTCTGAAACTCCCTTTTTTAGCTTCAAGACATTCTGTCTTGTCTTGCTGTCTTTAGCAGCCAAATTGTTGTCATCCATCATTTATATCACCTTAGAGATATTTATAGATTTTGATTGCATCCCACTGGACTCTTGTCTGTCTTACATCATACGTATTTGTAGTTCTCTTGATAGAGCTTGCCTTGTAATTCTTGCTTATTTTCTGCCATAGATTTTCTCTAATTTGTTTATATTCTATCTTAAACCATGGATACCAAAATAGCACACGATGCCACAAGGCTTAGTAGTCCTACCCAGGTACTATAGGCAAAACTCACTTATATGCAAGCACGTTAGTAAGACAGAAATCTATGGATTTTTTCAATTTTATTAATAAAACTTTAACTACACTAGCAACACATTTATGCAGCACTTGTTTGATGCAGGTATTCAAATCTTTGTATTTCCATCCTATGAATTAGTTGAGTATATTGAAAAGCTTCATTACATGTCATTCAGGGAATGAAAGCAAACAGGAATGAAAATTTTTGGGGACGCTGCAGGCAGAGATATTTTATCAATGGAATATTGGAAAGCATCTTTCAGAATCACCAGTATGACCTTGCAGAGGCAAGAGATATGCTCTTCATAGATAATTTGATAAGCCATCCTGGGGAAGAGCAAGGACAGTTAGAGACTTATGGAAGTACAGTTATCACTCCCATTTCCCTTCAGTTGGGTAACAGGTTTTTTAATGAAGTGTTTTTACATCACATTATATTCTTCCTGATGCCATTTTTCCCCCCGAGTGTGAGGTATGATAAAGCCATACTCTCATCCACAGAAACCTTACTGTGACAGCCACCCAGCAAAGCCAAGAGGAGCTTGCACGGCCAGGGATCGAATGAGAACCGATACAGAACCTCAGCATCTGATCCATACCCATTCAGCCCATCCTCTCCCTTGCAGTCCTGTTACTGCTCTGCTCCAGCAGCAGGTAACTTCCGCTAAATTTCAAAGCTAAATTTAAAGGGGATGCATTTACTGGTGGCTCTGACCTGGAGATCTCTGCACATACCCTGGACCTGACCCCTGGTACCATGTTCTGGCGCAGGCAGAGGGAAGAAAGCTCGGACAAGCAGTGGACAAGCACCTGCTGGTGTTGACTAGCTGGCAGGCTCAGGGCCAAGAAATCTGAGGTTATCCAGCAAACTTTCCATTGACTTGCCTATTAAAATACTGATATATTTATCCATCTTCCACCAGACACTAGGTACCTCCCAGACAGATAAAAACAGACACAAACTCTCCCCTGAAAATTTCAGTCTGTTTCACTTTAGAGGAAAGTCACTTTAATGACTTTCTATGGTTAAGGAGAAACAAATCTAAGCAATTCTCTCTAGATCTACAGACACCTTAACTGTCAAGGAGATTTGATGACCTTTGGACTGAATTTTTTCCTTCTTTTTTTCCCTTTTCCTGTTTCCAAAAATAAAGCTACGTTTGTTTGGGATTCCTATTTTCTTTAAAAGAATTGCAAAAGAGTGCACCACCCTGCAGTCAGTCTTAGAAGACTACTTTTATTCATGCTCTGTACATTCAGCACTAAACTCTTGACATAACCATAATACAGGTTATGCAGAAAATGTTGTAGAGCCAAGTAAATACCACTGTGTAACCTCCTGCCTTCAGATTAGCATGATATTGTATCTATTTACACCAACCACCTAAAAACAACAAAACCAAGACTGCGAACATCAATGGAAGAGGAAAATGAAGTTTAAAGAAATTATGAAACAACTCTGGAATTCATACAGCTTTTGGTGACTATGTCACTCACTGTTATTAGCAAAGTCTGATTACACAGGCTTTCTAAAAACAGCTCTCACAAGTTACTGACTTCTATTTATTGATAGCATGTTGACATCACTTCTCTGCTGGTATTGCATTTTTATAGCTAATTAAAATGCACCTTCTCCGAGTCTGCACATACCAAAACACACCGAGATAGATGTACTTTCAGTGCTTTGTAATTACCAGAATTATATATGAACTGTAGGGTTTACTAGGACTCTAGCATAAACTAACCTGTATCCCAGAGGCAGACATAGACTGCAAAATTTGGCTTTGCTCACAGCTGTGGAACATTTGGAGCCAAATAGTTGGTTAGTACATTACAGAGATAGGAAAAAGTCATGAAATTCACATGTGTTTTGAGATCCAGATTCCACTGTAATATTGGCATCTGCAAAATTGTACTTGTCATTTGGGACTATCTTTACTGTATGTTTTTCTTCTTCAAGGGAGGGAGAAATGTATACCCTGTCCTTTTACCCAGTTGTTCGCCCTGGCTCTAACAGCATGGAAGGACTCAAAATCCATAAGACTTAACCAGTTAGATATTCTTTTGACCTGGAGAAGAAAACAGTTGGCATCGAGCTGTTGAAGCTGGCACCTATGCCACCCGCCTCTGTAACATCTGGGGCAGTTACCATATTGGGGGTAGAACAGGCCATAACAGCAGCCGTTCCTACTTGGCTAATATCCACAGTAATCTCTCCTGGGGGTAAGGAGTCAAGCTAAATAGAGAAATCTTTAGAAAATGGGGGTTGCAATGCAGGTCCTTTGCAAACTTACTTAATCTGGGATCAGTAAGAAGCACATCTGAAAATCCAGTTTGACAGCTTCACAAGTAGGGATACAAGACTGAAAGCAGCGCAATCGTTTTAAGCAAAGAAAAACTTTTGGAATACGCTAATTGCATCAAATCTCTGGCAGGTTTTGAAAAATCTGATTCACCAAGAACTCTGAACTGTAGCGTTTCCTTTGTTTTCCAAAAGAGAGTTCTTAATCTGTTTAGGTTTCCATTGCATCTTCCATCCACAGAAATCCCTCCCATCTGCTCTAGCATCATTCTTTTACTTAATTGACTTATTTTCTGTACATACTGATGCGACTGAAATAGTTTGATCTGATTTTCCTTTGCTTCTGACCTCACTGTTATATTTGTACGCATGTGAAGCTTGTAACTGTGATCAACAATGCCAGTTCCCTTGGCTATTAAAAATCACTACGCTGTAGTCAGGATGATCAATATTCTAGCAGAAGAATCTGAAACACCTTAGAGGTCTGTCAGAGGAGAAACACTTTTTTCCCCAGAGCCCTTCTTTATACAAGAGTCTTATAAAGCACTCAGAAGAATGAACAATATACTTACTTGTATTTCATAACTTTATACTTTTTTTCACTTGGGAATCCGATGGAAAAAAGCCTAAGAGTAAAATTTTAAAAGTACCTCAGAGCACGTACATGCAGTAGAATATGATACAAAGATTTGTTAAACCAACATCTACCTGCACTGACTCAGGTACGTGGCTACTAGTTTCAGGGTAGACTCAGTGTGCTGGAAATCTGGCTGTCTACAAGATTTTCTGTTGCATGGTACTGAAATGCTCTCAGAAGTGAAGATGTAAGTCTGAATTCTTAAATATTGCATTTAGGAGCCTGAGGGCACATCTAAAATAGATTTAGAGTTTATTATTAGCATTTCATTTTTACAGATGACATAGAAGAAGAGGGAAGAGGTTGCAAGAAAATTCTCTTCTTCTGCAGGTTCAGTGACGGGATTTACAAAAGCAGTTATGTGTCTAAAGGTGCACAGAGGTGTCGAGAGGGGCTCGCAAAAGCAGCTCAGCGAGTGACATGCCCAATCTCACTAAAATCTGAAACAAGTTAAATCCCAGATCTGTTCAAGTGCTTTTACAACACCAGCAAAGAACTTCTTTGCACTGCTAGACATCTAATTATCTCTATAAGATGGCCCCCAATTAGTTGCAGATGGCCAGCAAAAGGAAAAGGGATGAAACGTTTTGCATTTTAACAAACATATTCTGCTTCTGGGTTAGGAAAGGTTTTGTTTTTCTGAGTGAATTTTCCGGCTGTAGCTCTGACTCAAGTTACTCTGGCTCAGTACTCTGCTGTCTCAGTATGGCGCTACGCAGCCATAGTAAATAAGGCCTGGTGAGTGGCAGTCTCCATGGAGGGATTATTTACCCAGTGACACGATGTGTGTCTTCCCGTGGTGATGCCACCACATCATTTCCTTACCTTCTTCCCTATCACCAGCTTCCCCTTGGGAGATGGGATGATGCTCTCTGACGTGTCGGCAATTCATCTTAAAGAGGGAGCTTTTAATGAGGTGCTGCCAGGCAAATGGGGCTGCTGCCTATCATACAAACTATCACTGCAGATATTTTTTCCTGTGAATGTTATGTATTTGGGAGCACTGAGAAAATTATACTTACTGAAAGAAATCAAAAGAGTCTAATTACAGTGATTTTTATAGAGAGAGTTAAAGGATGCATGTCAAAAGGGACTGATATATAATTATGATAATATCAGTTGCAACTCCTGTGCTATCTAATTACTTGAAATGGGTGGCATTGTGCAATCTTTATGAAAGTGAGTTACTTTGAAAACAAAATTATATCATCTTAATATGAAATAAAAATAAAATTGAAAGGAAAGTAAAATGAATATATTGGTAGGAATAGTAACCAAAGAGGCAGCACTCAATGTGCTGGAAAGACAGTACAAACAGAAACCCACCAACCATCTCCAACCCCAAATTTGTGCTACACGTTTGACTCACACTGTGTCAGAAATTGAGATGCTGTGTGTGTTGCCTAAACTGGTAGTCAAAATCAAGACATGTCAGCAGACAAGAAAAGACTCATAAGAAGTGGAGGAAGAAAGGAATAGAGAGGAAAGATTAATAAAAATGAGAAAGAGCATAAACCTAATAATCAAAGTGTTAAACTCTACTGGAGCTTTGAGTGTCTCCATGTGTTGAGTTTGCTCTGGATCCTCTGAGGTACACCAAACCCCAGCTGCTGACTAGGTGCTGGACCCTCTTGGATTCAGGCACTCGGACATCTTTGAGGACTGAGGTCTTTCTATTTTGGTTTCACGTTGGCTGTATTACACTGATAAAACTGTCAGCAATACTTGCTATAAATAAAATATGAAAGTTATTACTTTAACATACATTTTGTTTATCACAGATGTAATTTAGTTACACAGAACCCATACCTACTATCACATAATGCCATCTGTTGACAAATGACCTGGACAGTGGAAAAATCTAATTTTTCTATTCCCTAGAAATGAAAATCCTAGCATGTTCATGCGCAAGCCCATGGACCTGCTGGTAGGTCCATGCTCCTAATTATGGTGTAGTCTAGAAAAACCAACCTTTATTTGAACAGTGGCATCAACAAATTATCAGTTATTAGTGGTTTCCAAATTTCTGTGGCCACCACGGGCAGACATCAAAACTTTCCTGGACTTTCATGGATACTGCATTATCATCAGTCTTGTAATGGAAAGTAAGACTGAGTAAAAAGTTTAATATTACTCTCTTGGCTACCTGCAGCTCATTTATCTCACAGACTGCAGTTTGGATCACTTCTTAAGTTCTCATCATCTCATTTAATAGCAAAGACACAATCTCATTTATAAGCTAAGTTTACAAATCTTTTATAAAATTTTAAAATAAGAAAAATAGAGTGGCAATTGGCTAGAATCCCTCATTTACGGCAAGTTTGGTAAACACCTTTCTCTGTGTACTGACTTCAGGGAGCTACATTTTGTCTTCTGCTCACTTAAGCAACCTGTTCCCATGAGATCATACAGAATGAAAGGATCTGCCTTAACTGTCCATGTCTTTTCAAATTCATTATACTAATTCCTCATTTAATACAATCTTGTCCTTTTTTTGGTACAAGTAAAAAACCATGAAATACTTTTCTAACATATGAGTTTTTTAATTGCTATGCCTTTTTCTTAAAGAAAAGCAAACGTTTGGAACTCTTCCTCTGAGCCATAACCTCACAACCACTTGCCACATACCCTGGTCTGTTCTGCCCTCTGTAATAGCTGCATACTGCATAATGTTCATTCAATAGCATTTAATAGAGACTGTGACTGAGTCCTCTGAGCATGACCAGTTCTATTGAAGCAGTTCTACTGAAGATTTTCCCTGTCAGAAAAGGTTTCCTCAGACCTACATCCTAGCAATTTCCTGGCTTCTGTGTCTGTGGTCACTCTGTTTTACATAGTGCTGCTTGACCAAGTCTGAAGTTTACTGACTTGTCTTTAATAGCCAACTAAAATCCACAGAATCAATATTTTAAATCTCTGCTGAAGATTGGCTTTTGCTCCTTTGTGTAGCATGTTGGTGTTGAATGTCAAGGAGACAAAAGGAAATCTGAGTTTTTGAAGGCCATCATGGTTTTCACTGACAAATCTGTCTAATTAGAATAAAAAATGTCATAACTAAATAACTTGAGAAAGAAGAATAAAATGCTATTTCAACTTTGCAATCATTTTATATGTTATTTTGTTTATTTATGATGATTCAATGTAGGATCTGTCAAAAATCTTATCCGGTTTGCAAGGAGCATGGCTGAAATGATTTGCAGGATTTCCATGCAATACTGTAAAGGTTTTTTTCCATTCAGGAATTCTACTTGATGAGATTAAGCTGTGAGAAATAATATAAGGCTTATCATGAAACCTGTCATCTTCTGAAAGAAAGAAAGAACAAGCAACATCCGCCAACAAGAAATAAGCCAACAAAGTATCCACTGACCGCATTGCTGCCCAGGCTGGCAGAGCAGTCTCAACGTCATTTCTGGCACCTACCAGAAGGCTTTCTTACCTTCACTGCAAACTCTGTTTCTGTGGCTTTATGAACACATCTCTTGCACACAGAATAGGATCCAATTCCTATGTCCTCCTTGATCTCGTATCCATCTGTAAAGTGAATGTTGTTCCCATGTAACTGCTATAAGAAAAGACAAAAGAAACAAGGTCATCAGGACATGGGTATGTAAAAGCAAGGACTAGCCTCATCTTAATAAAGGAAGCACTTGATCTCCTCTCCTTCACACAATTCCATTATCCTTAGCGTTTTTTCAAAGTTCAGTTAAAAAAATCTGAAGCTCTTTACTTAAAGAAGTGTGTCCCCTCCCTTTTTACCTTTTTTCAGCCTGTAGGACAGACTTGTCCATGCAGAAGTAATGGAAAAAAAGCAGTGATTTTCTACACTATTTAGGGAACGCAGACAATCACCTCTTATTAGAGACCCACAGGAAACTGTGGGCACAAATCCCTTGACAAACCCACGTAACTTGACAATATACACTTATTTCTAATTACTGAGGACCAAGATATCTTATAAACTACTAACAGCTTCACAGGCTTCAAAACAGACACCCCACATATGGGGTGTGCCTCCAGATCACTGGAGGTCTTGCCCAGAATACGTTTAACTGTGATTTCTGAGTGAGAGAAAAGTTGCTATTTTGAACCAACCTAACTTAAGAAAATTTATTACTAGTGGACATAGTAGAAAAACAATTTAAATTTTCTAATTTTATTTATTGAAGGGTATGAAATTAACTGTGGCATCATTAGTTCATATGCCCTCTGGAAAACATTTGGACAGGCAGACTGGGTAGTTGGTGAAACCCAAATCTGAGGCCTTGCTGCAAATTGCGTCCCAGGACTCATGAAACAACCAGCAACTCTCAAAATCCTCTAGGCTGCTCTATCTAGAAAATGTATCCTTGCTAGCAAAAGCCTACACAGAGCCTTCTAAATGATAAAACACGCATGTGTTACATTCAACACATTTTCACAAAGCAAGCCACAGGAATATGTAGAAAATTTCTAGGATGTAATTGCTTGCGTAACATTTCACCTACTGTTGCATAAGAGAATCTTTAAGAATATGACTTATTCCGCTGTAAATTACTAAAAAAGACATCAAAACTATGAAAACCACAGGCAGGGGCTCTCCCCTTGAGGGATGTGTACCTCTTGCTGTGGGTAAGAGAGGATCTTTTTCCTTGTGGGAAAATTAGCTGCATTTTTGAGCATCCCAGTTCTCCCTCCCAATTCACTGTCCCTCTGACGTATTGAGCCATTTATAGCATTTTATTTCTGGTTTAAAGTACAATAACTGGAGAGCATGTTGTAGGGGAATGGCAGCAAAGAACCAAGTGTCTGGCAAGTGTCCTTCCTCCGTCAAGCCGCTGTGGGTTATGTGAGTACACCCAGGCTCTTGTGCAATAGCAACAGGAACGTGGTGGCCTCTTACACCCAGGTGCCTGGGCTCTGTGTCTGTGGGAGCCTACGGCAGTAGCTCACTAAGACCTTTTGCCAACACAGACTGTATCATATAATCCAAGACGAAACTGTTGAGAATGACATGCATTCACCGAAAAAACAACACTTCATTACCTGCCCTGCATGCACAGCTGGAATAGTGTTTCAGGTATTCAGAAGTACGTCCATTTCAGTTGTGATAAGGTACAATTCCTATTTTCTTTGTAAAGGCTGTGGAGCACGTGAATTTAAAGCTAAAGCCTTTGGGAAAAAATTCTCATTTTCCACCTCCCACATGCTGCGTGTAAACACCTCCTACCTACGCTGGGTAGCTGTGAAATACCAGTGAGAATGCCGAGGCAGTTGAAATACACTATGCACATATGTATCTGCCCATCAAACGCGAAGTGTAACATCAGCATCTGTACCTGCACAATTGGATGGACGGTGATTTTGTGCACATCCTGCTGTGCAGGCTCCTGCACCAAGTTAGAGGCAACGAAGCTGAACCCTCTGAAAAGATGATGAGCATTGGCACTTGGAGGAACACCTGGGGAATCTGTAAGAGAAGGAAGAAAATGGTCTCGTGAGCTGCACAAAAGATCAGAAAGTAATAGCACAGCACCTGCAACAGACAAAGTCACCCCTGCCAGTCAACAGCAGATCCCGCTAAACTGGCAGACACATGTGAATATAATCCACCTCCATATGAAGGCTTTGGTGTGCCTTCATCCCGTTCCTCTGGACCTGAACAGTGCAGGGGTATTGTTTGCAAGGATCTCTCCTCCTAGAAACAGAGGGTTTTTTCACAGTGCATGTTCATTCTTTGGCAAAGCACTGCCTGTGCCAGGAGTCTGCACAGACAGAGAAGGCACAGGACAGTGAAGCTAGGAGAAAGACGGATGGCTCAAGGCAGGGCACCCCTTTGGCTTAGCACAGGTTCTCCAGGAAGTGGAAAAAAGTTGCAAGCTACTGTATCTGTCCTTCGCAGCACATCTTGACTACAGAAATTACAAAGGCTAAAGTGCTTTCTGGATAATGTGGTATGTTGTGTGGGTCAGGAGAATGTAGAGAACACAGGACGTGAAGCAAGCATAAAAGTGTGATGCTCCAGTAGTGGTGGTTTGTGGCCTCGTAAGGATCTTTCTGAAGCAGCTTTAGGAGCTGCGACTTACTCCAAGGAAGATGCTGGTTGACTTGTCCTCAGGTGAACAAAATGACTAGAAGTATTTCAACTAAATTTCCCGGACTTTTTCTCCCCACTCCTTCCCCTGACATGGCAAATCCAGGGGAGGAGATCAAAGAGCCCTGAATTATTCTACATTTGGAATGAGAGAGCAGTTCCTGGTACCTAAGCCAGTTCTCAGTGAGAGAAACAGCCTGCCAAACCCAGAAGAGTTGCACTTCACTTAGAATTCTGAAAAGCTTTAAAGAGATCTTTTCTCCCCAGTATATGTTTTGTCCCAGGTATTTTCATAAGCAAGAAAGAGTGGCATTCCAAACCACTCCTTGGTAGCTGGGTAGCTGTCTGGGTATGTATGTACGTATGTATAAAACATACAGTACTAAAATTTTCTCACCTTTTATTTGTTCTTTTTGGGGGGTTGGGTTTTTCCCCCTCCCCTTCACATTTCCTCCAGTGCAATGTGTGATTTACCATCGTTAAGGTTACAAAGCTAAACTTCCTTTAGAAAGCTATCTCCTTGTAGGAGTGTGAAAATACCCAGTTTCACTAGAGTAAAGAAAGTACATCCCCACTGGACGTTACAGCTGACTCACCTGCCCAGACCATCAGCACCACCCATTAGTGTGTAGGACAATGGCGTGGAAGACTGAGTATTGCTTGAGGTCCTGAAAATATGTGAGAATGTATTTCCTTTTGTGGACATTCTCTGTATAAATCTACTGGTCAAATGAACAGAGGATCTGAAGCCAGAATATGGCAAAAAAAAATTATCTGCTTGGAAATAAACAAAACTGAGGGTGCAGCTAATTCTCTATCTCATTACAAAGCTGCCTCAGCTTTGACAGGAGTCAGAAATAAGCACAGCAAGTCAGACCTCACTGCAAAGTACGTGAAGCTTGTCTTTTGTTAAAATGATGTGGCCTACCTGTTTATCTCAGTGTATTGGCGGGCACTCTCCTTGCAAATACATGGATGAATCACACTAGACCTCTTGCATCACTGGGTACTTCTTACAATGGCATATATACAACAGTGATTTTCCAAGAGGGATTAATTAAGAAGAAAGACTGTTTGTTTTAAAAAAGCAATGACAATAATTCAAATCTGAACACTCCTGAACTTCAGAAAAGCTGTGATCCGGCTCTAAAATGTAAGTGCTAGGTCATCTCCATTTAAAAACAACTTTTCCTTCATAATTCACTACCAATCTCATTATCAAACACTGTAGAAGAACTACTGATTATTTGGTGTTCCATATTAAATATTCATCACCACCGTCACATGAATTAGATGTTAAAACACCTGTGTTAAGTGCAAAATTATGTTTAAATCAGGTTAATTAATTGATAGCTATGAAATCTAAATAATTTTCCTAGTCTTGATAAATCCAGAATCATTTCATATGTCTGAATTAGACCTACTTGAGGACACCAATCTTGTATAATGATTATCTTTCTTCCTGTGAAAGTCATAATGCTTTGTCCCACCAGAGCATCTAACTTTACAGGATTTTTAAAGGCTTCATAAATCTTAAGTAATTTACTTCAGTATGCTTCACTGGGGTTAGCAAACATTATTATTTTATTTGCAGAGGAGGAAATTTAGATACTTGAGGTGCAGTTTTGCATATTTTTTTCTCAGCAGTAAAGCCAGCCTTAAGACATCCCTGCTGGTTACAGCACAGTGCTCCACTACTTACAACAGTACACCCACTTGTGGACTGAAATCTAAGTTGGATCACCAGAATGATCTTGGTTTGATCCTTGTTCAAATCACCATTTATAACCCGGATTCCTTCAGTCTCCTGCTCCCTGTGAGGAGCCGAGTCAGCACAAATGAGATGTGCGTCCACAGGGGTGGACTTAGGAAACAAATGGCCAGAAAAAGCGACTCCAACTCAGATGAATCCCTGAGAAAAAGTGATGTGAAGCTATACCCATAGGGCTGAACTGTCAATGTCAGAAATCACATCTTTGGCACGTTCAAGAGCTGAGGTTAAGAATCCACACAAAGCTGTTTCAACCTTCAGGCTAAAGAAACTCTGAAATACAGCAAATTACTGGATTGACAAGCTACTGGATCCAAAACTTTGACATAAACCTGTTTCCAGGCAGGAGAACTCATTCATAAAGAGAGTGCAAAATGCCCGTATGTATCTGTGCCCTCTCCTTGGTAATATCTTTCCAACAGCTTCATTAAAGTAAAACAACTGCATCATCATCATGAAACAGGAATTATTACAGTGCTTTCTGGCTGGGTACCTTCTCATTAACAGGGTAAGTTTCTGTGGGGTCTATGTCATGACAGAAAAAACCCCACAAAATAAAAAAGGTTCTTGTTTGATTCCACCAACAATATGAGCCAGTATTAAACACTCTTGTGATGCTCTCCTCTTCTGGTTGACTCAACCAGTCAACAGTCAGGGGCTGCAAAATATGCTGTCAGTCTGCAAGGGCTTTTCTATCACTCTGGAAGTGTAAAGGGATTCACACTTTAAATGACACCTATTTTGACAGGTCAGGGTTTGATTCTCAGGCCACTTCCCATAATAGCATGAAGCAGCACTGAGGCAGGCCATCTCCCCACCCCAGCCACCACTTCAAGACAAACCTCCTGAGTCAGTGTCTTGCATGATATATCAAATTGAAATAGGCAACAGCAGTACCATGTAAAGTGTAAGATATAACCCTGCACATGCACAAAGTACAAGGGTTTTCATGCCAGTACAACCAATGAAGTGTGAACTTCCAAAGCAATCCAAAATCTCAATGCTTCTCTGAGACTTTCCAAGGCAGCACCAGCCTGCACTTCTCTCACAATCAGACTAACTTGCAGTCTCCAATATTTCAGAGAAATGGATTCCTCTGAAATCTGATTTAAAGCTAAAATCAAAGGTGAGAAATGTCTGGTATCCAAAGGTCATTTGTTTCAACGGGGTGAGATAGGAATATCACAACGTCACTAACCTATGCTGGAGACAGGTTGATGCTCCAGTTAGACCCAAATAATCAGAGCGTAACATTTTTTATAGATTGTGAAAGTCAGCACATCCTTGCCAAAATAAATAGGAACCAAGACTGATAAAAGATTTTGAATAGATACCACTATTTTATACCCCATGAAAGGTTTGAGCCAGGCTTTGAATAGAGATTTGGGCTAGTTTTAAGAAAAAAGGCTGAAGGTCATGATAAGCCTGAACAAAAACTACAGGATACCTCAGCTCTCATTTGTGTGCTATAATGCAGAGTTTTCTTGTGATGAAAGCTCAGATCTTTTACTCTCACTGCAATAGTTCTGGGGCAATTTGAGGGTTGAAGCTTGAGACATACTTGGTTATTACAGCAATACTATGTGATATTTACGGTGCTTACCACCTTCGAGTGTTTTACAAACAACAGCTAATTAAATTTTTATATTTTAGAATGTATAAATAGGTACTTCTTTACACAGAAATATCACAGGCAGAAACGTAATGTAGCTTATCCCTGTCTAGCAAGAAGCAACATTATAACTGGGATTACCACTCTGAGGTTACTGATATTCTTGCTTTCCACTACGGGAGTGGAAAGATGGTGCTTTGTGCTTCGTATATATACTGCACAAAGTATAATATTCCTGTTAGGAAAGAGAAATTGTAGGAACAGCATTCTCACTGCAAGGATTTTCTAAATAACGTGGGCCAAATTTCCTGTTGGTGTAACTCCATTGATCTAAGAACCTGATGATTCTCCACTACTGTTAACCATGTATTAACCTCCAACAGCCCATAGTCTATGGGATTTCATGATTAAAGAAAACATCTATGGAATATATAATTAAATACTAACTTGCAGAGATGCAAAGTTCTTTAAAGCCAAGGTAATTTAAAATAGTTTAATTCAGCTAATGTAAGCAACGATAAGAGTAATAAAATAGCAAATCAATAGTTATTTTTCCTATTAAAAATGAGAAATCTGTTCTTCCTGAAGACAAATTAATATGAAACTGATGAAATACTTATGAGCTTCTTTTCTTGGAAATGCAAAAGTCTTTGCTTCCTGATGGATGTTGCAAAACCCAGTAAAGCCACAGGTGATCAGACTTTTAGACCCCGTTGGAATGGAGAGGGAAGGAAGAACGAATTTACTCTCTAAAAGGATGCATTACCCAGGTGCCACCTTACTAACCTGTGGGGGTCCGAGATGTGAACTCTGGATCAAAATGAAAGGTGTCTTCTGGCCGTCCAACTGCAGGTTTGAAAGGCGGCTTGATTTCTTTCCTGTATAGTTTCTACAAGGAGAAGAACAGATCACAATCAAGAACAATCTGTACCCCTTCAGCATCTGCAGATAGGCTCTCCTGCTTTGTTTAGGGTCCTCTCCCAGCTCTGTGCCATCCTTGCAGGACTGACAAAAAAGGATGACGTATCTGTAGCTCTGGCTCCTGCCTGACTGGTCAGCTTAAAAGCTGTGCCCTGGATGGTCCCTGCACTTTTTAGTTACTGGAATCCTGAATATAAACACAGATGTTTCTGGTAAAAATTTAGCCCGTAGACTGGCACAATATTCCATCTGGGGCATCTGGAAATTCACCGGTCTGAAGAGCAGGACTGGAACGTGCAACGGTAACAGCGGGAAACTGCATGGGTGACTTCAGCAGCGCCGCAATGGCAATCTGCACAAAGAACCGCTAGGAAGTGGTGGCTGGTTTAGCATTTATTATTTGTCAAGAACTAGCAATATGTTTGACACCCTGCCAGACTGAGCTGAGCAACAGGCCTGGCTGCCTGGTGCTTACAACCTAAACAAGAGACTTGTTCTTTTGGCATATCTGGGAAAAGAGAAAGGGCTTACAGCTGAGGATTAGATGAAATTCCCATCAAAAGGTGTTAGGAAGAAAGCACTGCAGATGGGTGGAGAATCACGCTGAAGGCCTAAATGTGGCTTGAGCAGAGGAGCAAAACCAAGGAAAAACATAAGGAAGAGAGGCAGGTATATAACAGGTAAGCACTGCTAGGTGTGTGAGTTTGCGCTGGCGAGTGAGTGGGCACGTAGGGGATCACACAAGTAACAGTCACCATAAATGCATGCTAATACACTTCCTTTATTATCAGGGACTTTGTGGCCTCTTTAATCACGCTTAGTGATCTTTAAGACATTGCTACGCTGTGCTCTTTTGCAAGCGTTCATACACATACACACACACACTCTCACTCTCTCTGGGATATGAACAAACTGAGGTGCAGCATGTCTGGATCTGATCCAAAGCCTACAGAGGGTAATGGAAAGAGTCCTATTGATTTCAGCGATCTTTGCATCATCTCTGCTTGAAACGGCCAAAACTGAACATCATGCTGATGGCAGCATGAGGAACAGAGCTCCAGTTCGACTCCCTGCCCCACGTTTCAGTCCCTAGACTGCATTCCCTTTCTAGCAACGCTGTTGTTCTCAGGTTTCAAAGGTCTGAATTAGCTGCCACAGAGAGTGCCCAATAATTACCATGTCTGAGCATAAATATAACGTTTCATCCAAACTTTCAAGTCATGGTAAGAGCTGGAGAGTTCAATTTTATGACTGTTTGTAATACATATTTTCAGGTAGCTCTTAAAACAACTTCATAATGAGCTGATTTTTAAAAAATATTTAACGGCGATTAATACATGCTTGTCCAGCTCTTTGCATTCAGGAAGATTCTTTTTAACTGTGGGTTTTGCGGTGAATTAACTTCTGTAATACAAAGCATGTGGTCAAACCTAAGATATATACACATCAATATAATTTGAACTTGATTTTGCATAGATAAATAAAGGTTCTTGAGACAGGACATTCTGTAGCATAGTATTAGCATTAGCATAAAGCATATGTTTGTGGCTGAATTATGATTCCCTGGAAAAGTAGAATGGTGAGGCTGGAAATGACTCTGCAATAATTAATGGCCACTTCACCATAAAAAGTTCCTGCTTGCGTAAAACTGCTCCATATCTTCTGAGAGAAAAAGAGATGAATAATTGCCATGAGCCACAATGGAAAGCCAGTCTTCCAAATAATTAAAAGCCAACTGCAATCTTAGGCAGGAAGTGTCACTCATCAGCTGCAAAGTATCAACCTAGTAATTAACATATAGCTTTTTCTGTCTGCACAGAACTTTAAAAGAGAACTCAGCACCTACTGAAGGTTTTTCTGTTGCTAGGATTTCACCTTGAGAAAGCTATTTGCTTCCAGCTTCCCTTTATTTGTCTTAATTCACAACTGCAGTCCTTCTACTGCAGAAAGCACTATGGTCACACGCACATGCTTCCTCTTTGAATTAAATGCACCCCTCATCCTGTGAGGTCCAAAAATTGGAACACGTTTTAGAGTCGTACATCATTCGGGAACCGCACTCTCTTTTGATTATCATAACCATATTCTCCCTGGCCTCTTAATTCCTCCCCCCCATCTGTAGTTTCTTAAGTGCTTTTGGAGCTACATTTGTATTTTGAATCCCTAACCCACATCCTCCACTAATAGGGAGGGATTTAAGATTCATCGTGAGTCACACGCCACCTAAAGATGTGTAATCACAAATTCGCTTGCTGGGAGGGGATGGAAACAAAGAAGTTGCTTGTGTGAGTGAAAGGCATCTCCTCTGAGTGCAACCCGGATGACTCCCTTTTCCATTTCCTTTTCCACTTGTGATAAAAATTATTTCTGGTGTTTCTGACTAGACAGCTAGGAACAGCAAAAGGTAAACTGCCTAAAACATTTTTTTCCCCCCCCAAGCTCTGGAATCAGGTAACTAAATGAAATCTTTGAGGAACAAGAACAAGCAGAGCAGTGTCATCTATGGGCTTTCGCATCCCACACTGTCTCTCGGTCTCTGAGTGAGCCACTACAAGCAAAGCCAATTCACTGAAGCATACTAAACCACAGGGCAGCCCAACACAGTTAAAAATGAAGGCTTGCTGCAGGCAGAATGCTTCTTCCTTTGAAAACCCGCATCCTGTAGACTGCAAAACACAACGTGACACAAGCTGATCTAAGAAAACATAAGAATCACAGCCTTTGTTTTCTATGCACACAGAGAACAAAACTCTTGGAGGATTTGAGATTCTTCTGGATTTTCCAAGAATATTTCTCATTTTAGGTGAAATGTAGTAACCTATTATCTCTTTTACTTGTGGTCCCAAAATTATTTTGGGCTGATGGATCACCTTGATCTCTTCCAACAGAAACCCACCAGAGTGGCAAATGACATAGCAGGTTAAGTGTCAAATCTTGTCTTTGACTATTTCTACCAGGCTGTCACATAACTTCTGGTAAAGTTTAAACAGTTAACAACATCCCAAGTCATGGTAATCCTAGCTCTGTATGCAGAAGTCACTGGGAGTTCCACCACCTATTGGTCCCAGTTGTCCCAGTTTAAATATCCAAATTATTATTTTGGGGCATCTTAGTAGGCATTCAAAAGACACTTTGGATACGTTAGTGCTAACTGGTGCATTTAAATTTCTGGTTGGGTGTTACATGTGTTACTTTGCACAGGTATAAGAAGCTGAGGATTTTTTGTTTCTTCCACATTGCTTCCACATCCGTAAAGGAGAAATGTATTCCTCAGCCCTTAATTTTTGTTGAGAATGTAAATTCTCTGTCTTTCCCAGTAAAGAATAACCCCCCACATCCCACCCCCATTTTTTTTAAACTGGCCACAGCATTAACTTATCACAGAAAAATGTGACTGGCAGGTATCAGGAATCACTGTGCATCACGCACGGCTGTCGGATCCAGAGGCTGCGTGTGGGGGAGTGCATAACCCACAGAATGAAGGGGGTGAACTCCAAGGTGTGCAGTACTGATTTAGATAGTCACACCTGGATACATATCCATGCTTCTCTCTGTTTATCAGCCCCTCACATCTGAGACTTTGGTAATCAGTACCTTCAGATTAAGTACTTATGAATTAACTAGGACACAGTTCTATAGCAGTCTGAGAAACTGTGAGGTTCTATCACCTTCCTTTCTGATTTGGGCCAACCCCTTTTTTTTCAAAGAACTAATTTTCCCCTAGGTCTCAATGACCTTTTCTTAATGTATATTGCCAGATCCCTAAAATGAGCTTCATCTGAACACTTCGTCAGTTGGGACTCAAGTAATACACCAGGGAGACTAGTAACAAAATGCTGTGACATGCGTCTGTCTCTTATTTATAAGCAGTTAATTTTTCATCATCTTTAAAAAAATGCACTCCTAAAAAAACCCAAGGATGTAAACGCCCTGTACATGTGCCTGGCAAATACAAAAAAAAAAAAAGAAAATGGTTTAATTTAATTAAAAACTATTTAGTCATTTCCTCAACTGAGTTTCTTTGATGAAGAACTGAATTATTCCTTAGACACCTCCTAGAAATAGAAAGATGCTACCCTCCACAGTGACGCACTTGTAGTGTGAGAATAAACTCCCTTGATACATACACCTGCCATGGAAAATCCAATAAGCAGACAAAAGGATGAACTACGTTCTAAAATGCTTGTCCTCTCCTAGATTAATGACTCAATGCTATTGCCTGCAAATGATAGAAAAGCTAGCAGAATTCAGACCTTGGGATCAATTTTTGCTGTTGGTAAAATCTGCAATGAAATAATTCACGTTTTCAGTTTTATCTCTGATTAATATTGAAGGAAATAGAGCTTGAGTCCACTTGCTTCCCACTCCTTCCCTCAGCTGTATTTGACAGTTCATTTTCTAGCATGTCATTTGCTCTAGTTCCAATTTAGCCTGTCATCTAAACAAAAACTACTGTTTATAGCCCACTCCTCCAACTGCAGTCTGCAAAAAGGGATTTCAGTTTTCATTTTCAATGAAAAGCCAGAAATCCTTTATGCATGACCTGGAAAGAAGAAACAGTAATAAAAAAATCAGGAACGAGGCTATGCTTTCTCAGAGCCAATGACTGAAGTTATCTGAGGTCAACTTGATTTGGGTCTGCTTGTCTTAGAGAGAAAAGGGGTTGCAAGGGTAGTAAGGAGGGAAAAGGAGCTGGAGACATCTAATCTCCTTCCTGTGAATCTCAGCCTTGATCACAAAAGATAGTCCATTCATTTAACAAAGGATCTACTGAATTTGCGTCACAGCGCCTACTAAATGCCTTAGAGCAGTAAGACTGATATTTGCAGAAACCTTCATCTATTTTTCATCCAGGGAAGTGGGAATTTAGAGTTTTGTTACTGGGTGACAATAGCTGTAAAACAAGACTGTTAGAGAGATGAGCTCATGCCACAATTTAAGTTTGGGCATAAAAACTCTCTGTCAGATCGTCCACAGTTCATTTAGTGCTACTTACACACCAGAAGTTAAACCTAGGGTGGCTGGAGATTTGTGCTGAAGAATGGCACCCTGGAACATGGGAATGGCACCTGGGAAAGGATGGGAGGAGGATGGTCGTCCTCTGGCTGCCCTCATGTTTTCCAGGATTGCACCCACTGCCTCTGCGTGCAGCGGTCATACGCTATCAGCACTGCTGTGTTTGGCAGGACCATCTGCAGCATCGTAACAGGGGGCTTTTTCACACCACGTATGCTGTTTCCACTGTGTTCGCTGCCTTCATCCGAACCAGACACTATGCCTGGTCGCATCTGATTGAAGACAGCGAGAGATGGGAAACCAGTGGGAAATGACTGCTCTAACAGGTAAACACTTCAGTAACAGAGACAGTAACCAAGCCCCAATCCGATACCCGAGGGAACAGCTCTGACAGTACTCTGAAATGAAGGTCCAATTTATACATTTCTGTCTACGATTCTAATGACTTCATCACTGCGATATCTACACTTCACACACAACTTGGAAGGAAGCAGCTAACTTATTTCTGTTTTGAATCTCTTTCTAAAATTAGGTGAAGTAACTTGGTGGTTTGTTCCTGGTTATCATGTCACTCTTGTAGGAAAAATCTTGCTTAAAAAAAGACCTGTTTTGCACTGGGTTTCTAGAACACGCTAACCCATTCTGACCCTTTGTGATAAGGGGGCTCTTGATGGAGGATCATTTTACTGCAGTCACTGGAAGTTTCTATGCAGTCAGTCGCAGCAGTCCTGTCTATCATAGCTGCCAAGGCAGTATAGAAGCTCTCCAAAAGAGCTTGCCTCTTGCACTCTGAGGTCTTTATATTACCAAGGTATAAAATAAATCAACATTCATGTCCTGCCTCAACAATGTTGTTTGCTGACTGCCTACAAATTGACGTGAGTGATTCTGTATACGTGATGGGAGGACAAAATGAGGGCAACAGGGACTCTTTTCCTACAACTGTATAGAGATCAGCACTAAACATCTGTGCCTGATCCATTTCTGTTCTCTGACCCTGCTCTGTTTCTGTCCACAGAGAACACATTAACAGTTGTATTATCATCATAAGACAAAGTCCTGGCTTAAGCTCAAGGCCAGGCTGGCTCACACTGCTATGAAATGCATACAATACTGCTGCTGTAACTAGATAAGCCTCCCAAGATCTCCATGACTGATAGTAAAATTAAACGAGCAAATATATTACAAAGACGATAGCTGACCTGTGTAATAATGATGCGTCTGTCTCCAAGAGAGCGCAATAAGCACTAATTATGTTGGATTAAAATGGATCTTTGCAGCTACATTTTACAGCAAAGTTAGAGGGCTAGATAACATATCAAAGCGCAATTAAATCCACATGCCTCTCTAGCTCCAAATCATGTTCAAGCATACCTAGCCTCTTCATGGTAGGTATTTCCCTAGACCATCCATAAGAACTTTTTCAGACGATGTACAATTTCCCTAGGACAGGTATGACACTGTTCCCTAAAGAACTGAGCTTGAAACAATCACCAATCATCATGAGAGAAGGTAGTCTTGAGGAGTCTCACAGTCCAGAACTGACTTGGCTGAAAACCTTTCCAAGATGCAGAGCCTCATTTCTCTGTGATGAGTTACTGAGCTGCTCCACTAGCAAACACAGAAGAAGGAGAAACCCTCTCACTCCTCCAGTGCTCCTTACTACATTGATGTACGCACCTGACCTGTATTTTGATTGCAAAGCTGAGGACTGTGGAGATACCAGAGTAATATCAGATGCCATCTACCTGGACTTGTGCAAAGCATTTGATGCTGTTCTGCACAACATCCTGGTCTGTAAATTGGAGAGACATTAATTTGATGGATGGAGCACTTGGTGGATAAGGAACTTGCTGGATGGCCACACTCAAAGAGTTGTGGTCAACGGCTCGACGTCCAAGTGGCGAGCAGTGATGAGTGGTGTTCCTCAGGGGTCAGTACTGGGACCGGTACTATTTAACAACTTTGTTGGAGACATGGATGTTGGGATTGAGTGCACCCTCAGCAAGTTTGCCAATGACACCAAGCTGTGTGGAGCAGTCAACACGCTGGAGAGATGCCATCCAGAGGGACCTGGATAGGCTTGAGAGGTGGGCCTGGCCCAGCCTCGTGAAGTTTAACAAGGCCAAGTGCAAGGTCCTGCATGTGGGTCAGGGCAATCCCATGAACAAATACAGGCTGGGCGGAGAATGGATAGAGAGCAGCCCTGAGGAGAGGGACTTGGGGGTGTTAGTGGATGAGAAGCTCAACATGAGCCGGCAATGTGCACTTGCAGCCCAGAAAGCCAACCGTATCCTGGGCTGCATCAAAAGAAGAGTGGCCAGCAGGTTGAAGGAGGTGATTCTGCCCCTCTACTCTGCTCTCGTGAGACCCCACCTGGAATATTGTGTCCAGCTGTGGGGCCCTCAGCATAAGAAGGACATGGACCCGTTGGAGCGGGTCCAGAGGAGGGCCACAAAGATGATCAAAGGATTAGAGCACCTCTGCTATGAGGACAGGCTGAGAGAATTGGGGTTGTTCAGCCTGGAGAAGAGAAGGCTCCGGGGAGACCTTATAGCAGCCTTCCAGTATCTGAAAGAGGCCTACAAGAAAGCTGGAGAGGGACTTTACAAGGGCATGTAGTGATAGGATGAGGGCTAATGGCTTCAAACTAGAAGAGGGTGGATTCAGAATAGATATTAGGAAGAAATGTTTCACTATGAGGGTTGGTGAGACACTGGAACAGGTTGCAGAGGCCCCATCCCTGGAAGTGTTCAAGGCCAGGCTGGATGAGGCTTTGAGTAACCAGGTCTAGTGGGAGGTGTCCTTGCCCATGGCAGGGGGGTTGGAACTAGATGATCTTTAAGGTCCCTTCCAACCTAAACCATTCTATGATTCTATGAACACAGAAAATAATAATAATAAAGAACCCAACCCTTCAGGATTCTCTATTTTTTCTTTTCACTTAATGTTTTCATAAATGTAAAGTCTTTCTACAGAATCTCATGATTTCTAAGAAGCAGAAGAGGAAAGAGAATCTAGACTCCAGAATACATGTAATGAGACTAAAAGTCACCTGGACCATAAAGGAAAATCTCAAACTCCACTTTCATTGATCATCTCTTAACATGTTTATGAGTCATGCCAACGCTTCAACATGCAATTCAAAGTAGATTCATGAGTTTTTCAAAGGCCTTTCAAAGGCCACCTGGGCACCACAAAATGTGCTTTCACAGACAAATTAGCTTTACTCTAAAGTCCTGGGCAGTCATTTGAGAAGGGCTCTGTCACATACATTCATGCTGTTTTACCAGAATTTATAGTGAGAACTGCATCAATGTGACCTGTTAAACAAGGATTCATGAGAGAATTCAGATCATATATTAAAGAGATCATATTCAGATCATATATTAACAATATATTAACAATACCATAACACAGTCACATAAAATTAAACTAGAAAATTCTAGAGGATGTGGCAAACAGGAGCTCTGATGTACTGACAGATGTCCAGATCAAGAATGAAAAGTGTTTGCCTCCAGGTTTGTCTAAAAATAAGTCGAGTTGAACAAATATGACGCTGAAAATGTGACAAGGTTTATAACCTGTTGCAAGTCTAAATTGAATAGTTAACTAATCTCTACCGCCAGCTTTATGAGCTGTAGCTGATAGCAATAAAATAAGTTTGTTTACCATTCTGTGAATCATGTCTGAGATGTCTTATTTGAACCATGTTACATTTGATCAAATGTTTGCTGTTCCAGTTTTGAGTGCTGATATTAAATTAATGACTCACCTCAGTAAGACATCAACCACTTGTAAGAGGAGTTGCTGTTTCCTGTTCTGACTGGTTCACTTGTATACTCAGTGATTTAAGATCACTCTTCTGAAAATCCATCTATGTTGTGCTTTTCTGTATCCCCCATTGCAATATAGTGGAAGGGCCAGATCCTGTCCTATGGTCACTTATGCCAAAACTGACAAAAGGGGTCAACAAAGCTATCCTGTTGGAAGATTTATGATTTCCCCAGCATACAGCAGCACAACCTGCCTTACAGCCTGCTGTACCAGCTCTACCAATACCCAGCCAGCCCCAGTAGCACCATGCTGCGTTTTGGAAAAGGGTGAGCTCGGAGGTCTGGTTGCTCCTTGGAGCTACTGGCCACAGGTTTGTGTAAGAGCAGACCTGGGGCTGCTCGGAGTAATTCCAAGAGAGAAAGGGATTCCTGAAGGTCCCTGATATTGGAAAGAATAAAACTAGCATTTAGTCCAGCTTGCCCGACCCAGTAAGAAGGGTCAAGTATTTCAGTATGGAACATAAAAACAGAAAGATGGAGGGACCTGGAGCATCAGATCACTTCCCTCTGGAGTATCTCTTTCAAGCCTGACCCTTTGGCTCTGCTTCTTTTGCAATTGAAGTATTACAGGAGTTCTTTCATTTAAAACTGCTCATTTTCACTCCAGTCCAGCTCCCACAATCAATGCATCATGTTTATTAGATCTGAATGTGGAAATTATTCTGCAGAACACTGCAAATAGCCTCAGGTAGTAGTGTGATAAGCCAGACCATCAGACAAAACAGACTCAAGCAGTTAGAGAAAACTGGCAATGCTGAAAGCAGCTTTCTACTTCTTTCATTTGTGGGTATGTGAAGAAATGTATATATGGAATCATAGACCCACTTAGGTCAGGAAAGACCTTCAAGATCATTGAGCCCAACTGTAAACCTAATACTGCCAAATATGTACGCAAGAGACATTGGTACCCACTTAAAAGGCTCTAGCTCTTGGGTTTTCTATATTAGAATTCATTTCAAATTTTTTCTAAGCATGGAAGTTTGTCTTCAAAAATCTAGCCAAGAAAAATAATAAATAAATAAATCAAAAAGCTGCTCCACTTACGTTCCAGTCAATAGTAACAAAGAAAGGGTGGCGTTTAATTTCTTCTACTCCATCGAATCCAGCACCTGACAAGAGAATGAAATAATCAAAATGAAGTCATGCTTAGAAGAGTGCAGCATGGTGCTGCGTAACATCTCTTCTTGAGCCTTCCTCCCTGTCCCCTCTTTTCTTCTGACAAAGTTGGAGTCACCATCTAAACATTTCTTCTACTCAAGAAACTCTGAACAGTGCAATTACCAGAACAATATAAACTACCATAAATACAGACAAGGGGACTTCAGGAATGAAAATGTGATGGCTGAGGGCTTTTTTTGCTTTTCTTGAATTGAGGCTGGTGCCAAGGCTTAATAGCTGCTCTCTTCAGGCTTCAGACGAGATGTGGGATTTCAGCTGCAGCACAGCGCACGCACCAGCGAGGCCAGGAGAGGTCCCAAGATGTCCTGATACTATGGCAAGGCCACTGCTGCTCCCTGCCACCAGCGGCAGCTCTTTTATCCACATCAACTTTCAAATCTTGTCACAGCAGAGAAAGCTGCGCTACAAACAAGTTCAGACTCAAAATACCAAAAGGCTCCAAATGATTTGAGGTAAGCCAGGGTTTTAGGTTCCCCTTTTTCAAATACTGTCTTCAAATTTGCGTGAACACCAAAATCATCAATCTCAGTGGTATGTTTCTGTCACTGTTAAATTTCTGTTACATTATTATAGGAAATTTAGGGAAACTCTTCTGAGATCTGGTAATAAATCTAATTCCTTCATGACTTTTGCATTATGTCTTCCCTGAAGATTGCCTTTTTTATTCCTTTAGCTCCATTTATTTGCTTCAGTGCCATCGCAAAAACCAACAGGTGCTCAGTAATAATTAAACAACTGTCAGAGGTGATTTAGCATGCTATTTTTGGGGTTGATTTGACTTTATTAATAGCATCTTTCATTTTCCAGTAGGATAAATAACATCTGGAAGCAAAGGCTTTGCATTGCAATTTTGGAATCTGTTCCTGAAAGGTACCCAGCGCTTCTTTACAAGGATGCTGAGAATTCTTGATTCCCAAAAGGACTTGGGATTCACAAGCACCTTGCAAAAGGCACTCAGCACCTCAGAGGACTCAGGTTTTTATATGCAGTATTTGTACTTTCTGAAGATCAACATTACAAGCAGGTTTAGAAAGGTCTTGTCAGCTCAAGCTTTTGTAAAATGTGACATCTGCTCTCCTTGTGTACAAGACATTACTGGTGTTTGCCAAAATGCACTGATCAGGAACGGCTTCCTACAGCCTGCTTAACATTCACTGATGAATGGATACGAAAAGCAAACACTTTGTGAATATAACATGCAGGATTGTCTGTCAGGCCTGCTGGATAATAACACAAGAGGAATGTTCTTTTGATTGCTTCCCCATCCTGGTAATCTTACAGTATAGACAAATATAAGTGACGCACATGAGGATAAACAATCCTAGCCCATGATACAAAATGAGGTGCTCGGAAATGATCAGCCCCACTGAGGAGTGAGGTCTTTGGGTTATGACAGACAGACAGGTCTAGGCAAACACAACATGAAATCAAATCTCAGAAAGAGAGAAGATGACAAAAGGGAGAGCATCATTACGCTGTCACTGTGCAAGTCTGCTGCACACCTACAACTTGAGTACAGAACGTAGTTGATACTCTCACCTATAAAGGGGTATACTTATTAAAGGTAGGAAAAATAAAAGAAGGGCAACAAGGAATGGTATGGAATGACTGAACAGGCCAGGACTTTTCAACCTGGAAACAGATGACTGAGGAGGTTTTTGATAGGTCATTAAATGATGCTAGCAGGAATCGGGTTCAGAATAACCTGGAAATGTTTCCTCAGGAAACAGATAGTTGTGCAATGTAGAATTCCTTGGAAAATATGTGGGGGTCAGGGGGAGGCTAGAAAAGTATGTTGAAAAGAAATCTGTTGAAGATTACTTCATTGACAAACCACAAGAAGTTCAGGAAACCCCTTGCTTGACCTTAAAGCAGGTGTAGACTGGGAGAGAATTTGGGTGAAGGATCACATATGCTTACCCTATTCTTACTCTCCCCTGAGCAGTTGTTTTTTGCTCATGAATACAGAACAAGAAAATACGAAGACTTACAGAGTAACAAGACTTGTTCTATGTCTCCCTTAGCGTGTTTTTTCAATGCACAGTCTAAAGTCTGCACCAGATTCCGTTGGCAGATTCATTCTGATTTTAGCAATGCCAACATAAACATGAAACCAACACAGTTACTCTGAAGATAATTACATTAAGCAGCTCTTCAGAGAAGAAATATCTGTGTAAAATGTTTTGTGTTCGGTGGCGGTGGCTGGAAACTTTGTATGTGCAGTAGATGCTCTTTGCTACATAAGGATGAAACCCAAGTGCCAAACTGACTTCGAAGGACCGGGATAAATGCTACAGACACTGTAAGCTACTGATAGCATTCCCTAGACTGAAGATAACTGCTAATGCATTCAATCTTCTCTGCTCTGTCCCTTCCCCACTGTTTCCCTTTTCCCTCTTTTGTAGGTTTATGGACAGATACATCATTGTGTGATCGGAATGATCCGCCTTTTTCAGACAATCTGTTTGAAAGCCACGCTTTTTGCTACTGTTGTTCTCTTTTCCACAAAACCACAGAAATTGGGACCAAGGAAAAAGGCCACCCATAGCTACTTCTCTTAGTGGGGGACTGCAGTGTGCAAAGGAATGCAGCATGCAGCTGACACAGGCATTTGTTTGAAAAATTGGCATTTCCCACTTGGAGCCACCTCAGACCTCTGGCACAGAAGGAATATGTTGTTAGGAGTGACAGGGCTTGACTCCATCTCTGGTTAGCTTAATGTATTAAAGAGATTTAGGATGGTAATAGCCAAATTTTGCAGAGTAAAGGACTTCCAATTCCCAGCAACCAATTTTACACCACAGAGAAGGTTCAGCACTTCCTGCAGTTTTTATTCCCTGATTTTCCCTGCCATGTGACCTGCTGGCACAGCCCACGGCTCCCTCTCGGGCTGTGTGCTGCAGGCAGCAGCGTGTGGCCCGGTCCTCTCCTCAGCTGGAGGAGGGAGGTGGCCCAAGGGTGCATTCAGCGACAGCTCTGGGAGCTCAGAGGGGCAACCGTGACCCTGCTGCAGAAGTCCATGGGAGAGGCTGGGCACCGGTGCTTATGGTGGAGTCTCTCTGGATTTGTTCAGCATGTTTCAACCATTCATCTACTATCTGCAAGTCTAAAGTGGTACTGGAAAGAGATGTGCTTTCACAGAGAAAAGAGAAGCACTGGAGAGGTCATAACTGGAAAGACCTGTTTCATGGGGATGGACATTTCTTGGCATAGAGATGAGTATTTAGCAACTGCTGAAGTGCAGCACGTGATGGCACACCACATGACCACAAACCTTTCACCTTCCTCTAGGTATCTAGCTGGTTTTTTTTAAATTTCATTTTAATTTCAATTTAGAAATCAAACCTATCTGTAAAGAACAATCAGCACAATCAAACCTACTGCCTGCAAATATTCCTACATGCTATCCAGTCTCACGAGGGTCCAAGAAGATAAATAATGCTTTCAGATCAAATTGCCAGTTTAAACCCATTATAGAGTGCAAGGATTTATACAAAAGCAGCCTCATGTTAATAAGTGAGAACCTGATTATCTAAGATTGGTTTATGTCTGTAATAAAAGTGTCTACGAGCAGTAACAGTAAAATGCTTTATTTGTAATTGCTTTTGATTGTTGAATCATTATGGACAATATGTGCCCTGAAATATATTAGGTGGAAAAGGGAGATCTATGAAATGTGAAAGTTGATTATTTGGATATTCAAAATGAGCAGAAAGAGTTTGCAGATTTTTAGTGTCAGATTATAAAATTTCAGTGTCTCCACAGCTTCAGAATCTTTTTAGTGAGCTAGATTTTTTGAAATGTGTTCCTAAGGTTTACAAGAAAGATGTACAGTCACTCTGTCAAAGGTGAAACTTCTTGTCAAAACTCATCATCTTATAAAATTGAAAACAAAAGTTTTCGATGTGCCAAAGCAGAATGTATCTTCTCTGAGAACATGGGATTAAGCAAGTAATAACTATTTCCTTGGCTTTTACTCCAAATCTACTGGCGCAGGCTTTTGCTCTATACTTTCTTGGCCAAGCTTCACAACCGTAAGGACTCTGGAACTTTTATATTGCTCAGCAGCGTAGGGAGTTCCTGAAATGCTCTTTACATTCATTTACCTACCTGAATAGATCCAGGGCTTAGGGCAAGTAAGAATTAGTCCCTTGCCGAAGTTCCTAGCAATGTAATGAACTAACAACTTCATAGTACAATTTCCTTTCCAAGATGCTTACTCCTTGTTTGCCTAGATATTCCAGTTACTTTCTTTTAAGATTTAAGATTATGCTTGTCCATAATCTGAAATTTGTTGTACTTAATCAGAGCAATACTACCAAAGCACCGCTATGCAGACTATTTGTACAGCAGAGTATATAGGCTCAGAAAAGAACAGAATGTGCCCATAACAAGGGATGCCAAAGGAAGGAAGACTTTCCATTCCTTAAAAATTTGTTCTAAAGCATTAATACAGGCACCAGACTTAAAAATCAAATCAGGTAAACTGGATTACTAAATTTCTTCTCTGCCTTGTCTGAGTATCTCCCTTCAACTCTAGTATTTTTTTTCCCATTAATAATCCAAAGCTTCAAAACAAAGCTTCAAAGCAAAATTTTAGAATACATCATCAGTCTTTACTTCTATTTGTTAAGATACCAAAATCAAATGGCAAAATACAACATGGTAGTCAGAATAAAATCATTTTCAAAGCTCAGCATCTTTCGTCTTGCCACCGTTAAAAACACTTTGGAACTAAATACAAACACTTTCCAGATTTGCAAACTTCTGAAACAATGGCTGAAAATAAGTGTTTGATCCATAATATGATTCATTTATTTTAGCATGCTTCATTAATTTTGCAAAGATTTTTTCAAAACAGGATGTCTAAGCCTACTTTTCTTTTAACTTCAGCCTATTATTCCTTTCCCAGAAAAAGCTAAAATCCACAAAGTTGAAGCAGTCCTTTTATCTGCTGACTTCTGTTCAGTATTTAGGCCAATCATTTAAGTATTCCTTCTTTCATTACCAACAAGTCTGTTTTCATCATCCTGCGTGCTGATTCTCAATCAGTTAAAACAGAGAGAGCCTTCAGAAGCTTTCTACCGCTACCCCTGAAATGTTAAGATCTATTTTTCTGTTGCTATTTTAGACTTTATTTCCTTGGATGTTTGTGTTATAAATAATCTCTTCCTTTCTCCCAGCCTTCCCAGTATTTCAATAAACCCAGGTTTAAAACCTTGACCCTTAGCAATTCCCCATTATTAAAAGGGAGACAATATGGGGGCTGGAACTATCATGGCTAAAACTAAGCAACTTTCCTTGTTTTAATGAGTAACTTTTTATTTAAGGATCAGTATCCAGAAACTCCCACTAACTTCACTGGAGCCCCATTTTGGATGGATAGCAGCTTGTGGGAAGCCACAAAATGAGCAGAACAGAACAAAACCAAGAGACGGAGACAGGGAGAAAAGAGCAGAAAGTAAAAGAGGGGTGGAGTGGAGAAAAGTTTATATTTGCTGCAGCATCTTATTTTTCTGAATGTAGATTAAACCTAGAAATCCCAAGACTCTAATTTTCTCTAAATGTCAAGCAAATTGCTCAAGAGCAATTGAAACCTGCTGAGAAAATGTGTTTTTCCACTGTGATCTCTACAGCGTACCAGACTGCAAGAGCTACCATTTAGGTCAAGCGGTAAAACCTATGGAAGAGCATTCCCTCTGCAGGCCATGCAGCTGTCCCCCCAGGAGGAGAGGGGCCACAGCAGCGTGCTGAGGGACCGGCTCCCCATTCCCGCCCAGCCCTGCGAGAGGTCAGGTTGTCCCCAGGTCCCTGTGTGGCACAAGGGCTCTGGGCTCTTGCTCTCCCCAGTGATTCCAGCAAGAGGCAGCCTGCTCCATATCGTCCTTGTCCGCAGGACTTGCTCTTCACAAGTCTCAATATTTAACCAGTCTATGCCATTCTTTAAAAGACAAGTCATTTAGTAGCTGCTAAAACTCCCATGGATGGCAATGACCATCAACCATATATTTAAATATGACCCATCAGCTCTCTTCTTGTGATACAGTTTACAGAACCGAAGGATTAAATTCCTGCTCCTAAGGTCAATTCCTTTTCCTGAGGTCACAAAAAACCCAACAGAGGTATGAAGGAAAGGTTTGTCCCTTTCCTTTAGAAGCAAAATTATTTCCTTGTTCATCCAAAATGCAGAATATGAGCGCTGTGGGGAAAAAAGAAACCTCCAGAATTTTTCACAGAACTAGATATGATTTTTAAATGAAAACCAATACAGTGCTATTATCTTCATATCATTAATTTGATATGACTGTTCTTATTTTTCCACGTAAAAACCAAAGACCAAATTTGCAATGAAAATCACGCACCAGGCATTGTCCATGACCTCGCCAAATGCAATGAATTTCTTAATAAAACTCCCAAACAAAGGTATGGCATAAGACACATGATCTAATACCTCCATCTAGTTTATCACAATTTAAATAGTATTATTAACAAAGGATGAAAACACAGTAGTAAGAAAGGAGATAATACATTGAGGGTAATAAAGAAGAAAGCCTACTGTGAAAATGTTCCCAGCAAACAGAATGAGACAGCATTGAAATGTATTTGAGCATGGGAGAGAGAAATTCTACTCCCATTTGCTCCCCACCTCAGATTTGCAGCTAAATTATACAGAATTAAAAAGATACCTGTTTCTCAGTTCCCTATATTATCATATGCAGCAGTTATCTTAAACCCTTCATAAATGCTGGTGGTTTACTTTCCCTCTGCACTGAAAAAATAAAATACAAGCTAATATAATGTTTTAGATTCCAATAGTTTCCCTATGCTCTTTGCAAATTTCTCTAGTAATGCTCAAGGTTCACTGCACTCTGGGAAGGAATGCAAAATGCTGCATAATGATGAGGCTAACTACCAGGGAAGATGCACCGAGAGAAACGATCACCACGTGACACGGCAGAGCGCACATAACAATGTCCCGACCAAATGCACGCACGTACCTAATCTGTTGGAGGGGTTCCTTTTGAAGAGGGCTCGCAGCAGGCTCTGGGCTTCTATGCTCAAGAACTGCGGCATTCCCAGCTTGGCTCTGAAAGAACACAACACTTGAAAAGAAAATAGATTTTTCAAAAATTTTCTCCATCCCACTGTGGTTTTAAAAGTGGAATTGTAGTAGTCAAGACAGGCAGACACACGAATTTGGTGACCAAAGGCTACCTAAGCATAATGCAATACAAATTGAGGACCCAATCTTGTTCTGTTGGAGTTAAAGAAGGTTTTACCACTGGCTTCACTGGAGGTACAGTAGAGCTAATGAACCTCATAACACCTTTTGCAACCTAAGGTCATTTTCCTACAGAAATTTTTTCACTTTTTTAGCTCGCTGGAATAAATTTGGGAATCAAGAGGAATTTAAACAAACAAACAAACCTTCATGGAAATAATTATACTAAACCACATATTGATTAAAGAGAATAAAACTTTTCCCTTGGCAATTCACTGGTACAGAGAAAAAATGAGCAAAGATAAGCTTCAAATACTTATGTCTGCACTTAACATTAAATGAACAGGAAATCTGCAAAGCAAAAGATTTGAAACTTGGCAACAACAAAACAGAAGATGTCCTGCAGAAATTTGACTGTTCCCACTTTTGTGTGGACAATGACATTCTTTATTACAGAAAGTAGGATACATTTCTTTTGTAAGGCCCTCTCAGTAATTCACTTCCTACTATTTATTCTGAAGGCAATTTTAGAGCCACATGCAGGCATCAGCTGTGCGTGCCTTACCAAATTCACGCCTTACATACCTCTGAAAAATGCATTATTATCCTCTACATTTCATATACTTAGGACCTATAGGATGCCTGGAGGGTACAGTTAACTCATAGTTAGAGCAATGAAAGCAGTTTCGGTACTCACTTGAGAATGAGTGCCATCGTCTCCTTTCTGTCTTTTCCCTGGAAGGGTAACGATCCTGTCAGCATCTCAAACTGTGGAGTAATAACAAAATGGTAAATCAAATCAGCATTGAGATGGTCTGCATAGCTGATAGACATCACACCCACCTTCTATGTCCAACACAACTGAAAATTTGAGGAAAAGAAATGTTCCAAGAAGCTGTACTTCAGAAAAAAAATGACACAGCAAGTCTGGATTATGCAGAACATGAAGGACCAACACGACTGTTTTGTTCAAGAGTCTTGTTACAAACCGTTTATGTTGATACTTGGGGTCAAATTTTGGTATGTTTGGGAAGAAGTGTCATATATGCTGTTTTCTCCAGCACCCATTTTATGGCCAACACTGGAGATGAGATATTTGGTTGGGGGGACCCTTAGTCTGAATGGGTATGGCTGTTCTTAGATGTTTGGCAGGGACTGTGGTGCAAGGAAAATGGGTTCAACATGCCACTCCCCATCTTTTTAGCTTGACTCGAACCACCTTTTTGATTGTATATGTGCACCACTTAGAGATGCCACTGCTATACTCTGCAGGAGGAACATACACAAACCCCACATTCTTAAGGCATTTGAGCGTGCTTTTTTCTCTCCCACTTTGGTTCCCCTGGCTGTATTCAGTGATGAATTTTGCAAGTGTCACATTTAACTGAACCCAAATCTCAAAGCAAAACTCAACAATCGTCATCAATTATTTGCCTAACTCACACAGGAAAACATCAATCAGTTATGGTTGCTTTGAAACAGATTAGTGCTTTCAGTAAATTTGACAGGAATTTCACATTTGTAACAAAAAAAAAACCAAAAAAAAACCCCAGCCAAAGAAGCTTGCCTAATATGGATTCAATACCAGGTCTTTCATGCAGGTCCTGGCACAGTGTTTCATGGGGGTATGAGTGGCAGCTGGTTCCTCTGACTAAGGGATGATGAAGGTTATGCATCACCAAACACAAAGACACCAAGAACACAATTCAGCCTGGGCTCAAAGGAGGACAATGTCCATTGAGGGTAAGAACAACTGTTACTCGCTTATGTCTGTGACTCAGGCTTTGGATCTCTTCTACTATAATAAGTACCTACTAATTAATATGCATTGCTATAATTAAATACCTGTTAAGGCAGGACAGGCTCTGCAACCCTTACGTAGTTTTTGCTCCTTATCACACAAGTAACTTCACTGCTCTCAGGAAGCACGTTTGTGCAAAAAAGGATCCTTTCATTACCAAAACCTGTGTCAGACTGCCCCACAGCCTGACTGTTCCCTTTTCCCAGATTAAATATAGCCATACCATAGGAAAAATGTAAGAAAACAAAAGAAAACTGTAACTGTGAAACTGTTATGCTAGTTTTGGGAGGAGGGCAGAGGAGAAGTTTAGAAGCCAGATAGCTAATTGACTATAATTAATTGAAAGATTAATCTGCATTAGTAACAAATTACCTCAAGGTAATAAAACATACAGTAGAAACAAGGAAAAAAACTCTTTTAAAAAGTGTGTATAGCTGAAAAATGTAAACAAAAGTTGGAAAACACAAATGTGTTAACTCCTCCTTGGTCTAGGGGAGAAGAGCTGCCTGGAAGAAAGCAGCTCATCTTCTAGTGAGAAACATGATGGGAGAGAATTTTTTAAACAGCCTAAATGACACTGAAGCTCAAGCACAGTTCTCAAAGTAGTTCTGACCTATTACAGCCTTAGTCCTGATAAAAGCGTTCAGATATACTGGGGATGAGGGGCAGAGATGTTGCTTCCCGGGGCAGCGGCAGAAGTCGTACATATTGTACCAAACTCTCCTCACAATTTCTAAAGAGTTTACGTTCAGGGTAAGTACCTAATGTTCACTGACGCTTGCTCATGTTACTTTGTTGTTATAATAAATCTAATTTAACAGAACTAACAATGACTGCTACAGCTCATTTATCTTGGCAGAAATGGGCTTGACACTACTGATGCAGATGATACAGACATAAGCGACTGCTTGGTCAGTGAATACGTGGGAAGAAGACGACCATAGTTCCCACCCACCACAACATCACAGAAAGATCTGAAATGCACCGTGGCTGCGAGGGGCCGAGAAACCTGGAGGCCAGAAATTCAGATGCAGTGTCCAAGAGGGAGGAAGGGAGGAAGGAAGGAAGGAAGGAAGGGAGGAAATTTAAGTTGCAGGAGGGAGCAGGGGAAACGATGGTCCTGGAGGCTGCAGGGAATATTTACTGCGCTGCTCTAATGACTAGCACTTTGTTACCACATGTCTCCAATTCCACAGGTCTAATGTTTTGATTAATTCAGATGAAACGCACTTAGCATTAATATTTAAAGTGAAACACAGCTACATGAGCTAAATGTACCAGAGCTTTTTACTTCAATGAACTCAACTAAGCAGCAGCTGGAAGAAAGCACTGGTTTCTCAATTGCAGTCCTGATTAAATCTGTTGAAGGTTAAAACTGAAGTAACAAACTGAAAAAAAAAACCCACCAAACCCCAGAATTGAAATAGTTCATCTCATCAGTTAAAGCTACCACTTTACTGTGCAACAACCTGTTTTCCTGCTTATTTTTTAAAAAAATCAAAAATCTTGCTAAACGTAAACATGCAAACAGAAGTGAGCACTTGCTACTAACACCCTTGCGTATAAATACAGAGTTGTGTGGGTCACAGCAGGTTGACAAGGAGCTGAGCCTAGGTGTGAAGAAACTCTGTAGTATTTTTGGCTATTAAAGCAGACCCTATAGTTTTGCCAGGAGACTCAGTTTTCACTCTCCCACTTCCCCATCTGTAAAAACCATCTGTTTGCTCCTTGCCTTCCAGTGATTCGCTTCCTGGGTATTCCGGAGGGCCACCTTCTGTTAGCCACTACTTCAGAAGGCCGTGCCTCCCTCCAACCTTGACTTCCTTTCCGTACCAATATTCAGCAAGAAAGGCAAATATTCCCTGTTCCAGTTCAACTGCCTATTAAGAGAATCACAGAATTAAAGCTTGGCGGGAAGAGACCTCTGGAGTCATCCAATCCAACCCCCACTTAGGTCTTGACATACTCTGCAGTGCTTCCTTTCTCTAGTTTTCAGGGCAATCGCCAACTTCAGTAGGCAAAACACCTGCACCAGAGACCCCAGAACATATACATGTGGGAAGACCTTGGGAAAGAGGGTCGCATTTCCTGAGGGAATGGATTCAAGAAGTGACCCTGGTAGATCACTGAGGAAGATAACGAACAAGAAAAACTCCACAGCCTGGGGTAATTGCCAGATGAATTTTCCTAGCAGATGGAAGGAGAGCAGATTGTGCAAATTACTTCAGCTGAAATCTGCTAAAGTATTGTGAGCCTCGGATAAAATTCAGGGTTACAAAGAAACTTGATACCACTCAGCTCTGGAGAGCAGAGAGAGACACTCTTATCAGAATGGCTGAGTTCCCCTCTCAACACTTCCAGCCAGTTGCCAGGTAGCTGGGAGCTGGTCTGCCACTCAGTTTTGCCATTTGTAAAATGCATTAAGTATTTTTCATTATTAGCCAGGTGTGAAGCATAATGAATTAGTCTTTGCAAAGGGTTTGAATACCTTCACATAGCAGCTAACATAAACATTCAAAATATCATTCCTGAAGACCATCTCTTGCACTGGGAATACAACAAGTGTTATGATGGGATTTTATAAAAGAAGATCATGCTGCTTTGATGTCTCGTACTGATTTTTCCAATGCCACTGTACAGTTACTACAAAATTATTACAGAGCTGACTGCTTTGTCTGGATACAAAAGGATATTTTCTTTTTCTTTGAAGACTTCACTACATTGTTGACAAATATAAACACATTTCTTTTTATTTGGGACTGCCTACTGAGTCCTCACACCCCTTCTGTCTCTAATTACATTCCCCTCTCTGCTCACATGACTCTCAGGTGTACAGTGTTTTTTCCTGAACTCAAAAGACATACAACTTCCATGAGATCTGTGGTCTTGTAAACGAGCTGGTACGATGAACTACAGAACCACTGCTTTGAGAGGCCTTCCAAGAGACTTGTGCATGCTGTATCACACAGATCTCCATATCTGGGCTTCAGAGACAGCAGTTTGGGCATCAAAACTCTTGCAGCACAGCTGAAAAGGTATTAGTGGTATACACAGCTTTTTAACAATTTAAGTCCATTGCTTGTTCATGCAGATCTCTTGATGCAAAGCTTTTGTAGAATACGTCCTGTCCAAAGTCTTCAATGCAACCAGTAAGATGCAAGAAGGCAGGAAACAAAATCTCTCTGGTCATGATAAACCACATAAATTCACCAGCACAGAATTTTAATTGGGTCCCAGCAGTTGTCATCACATACTAAATGAGAGGCAGGTACTGTCCCCTGGAATGCTTGGAAAGGGTTAATTTCAAGATGTGTGTAACTATAGGAGTTGACACATACTAAGCTACCATAAAACAATTCAAACAAACCGAGCAGCAAACAAACAGCACATAACAGTTTTGGTTTTGTGGCCTGTGTCAAAGACTTAGCTGGTAGCAAATGAAGTTTTACTGTTGTTGACAGTAAAACTCCCACTGAATAATAATTTATAAAATAATTAATAACATAATTAATAAGTCAAGACCAGAATTTAGTCTTTTTCAGATAAGTTTGTTTTGGTCACAACACGCCACATTTAATGTTGCCTTCAGGGATGATTCTGATTCTAGCCCATGCCTGGCCAATGCAGGTTGGCAAGCAGCTGCTAGTACACCCCAACTCTTCGTATTGTAGCATTAATTCCTCTTCAGGGAATAAAACAGACAAGAGAGTGTTTGGTTGCTCTTCTGACAGCTAGGTTACAGGCCATTTTATCACTATCTGCCCAATATGTTCCCTCTATTGATCAAAATTTAAGGTATGAAAATTACACTATCACATTCGCTTCCTTTCAATCTATGCATATGCCACCAACTGGTGTATTTTCTTTGTATATTTCGCATCACACTGCAAATTATTTAGAGAGAAGTGCTAATAAATTATTTGGATTCCATTTAATCCTCTTCAGTTTTTCAGACTGGCAGAAAACCAGCTTCCCTAATAGAACATACAAGTGACAGACCAAGGAAAACAAGTAGAAATGAGCAGAGCGAAAGACAGCAGCAGAATATCCTCCTGCATTTTTAGAGTATGGAAATACACTTTTTCTGCCCCAACCAGTTAATTGTTAAAAAGGAAAAAAGATTGAACTGATTAGAGCTATTTTTCTCTAAGATGTCTGGTAGCACTCAAAGGCTTAAAGCATTAGCTTACAGTTAAAAAGATTTTACTCTCTTAACTCATCTCCTTTTATATGGATTCTTATCTTTTCTAATTCTAACACATTGAATCCCTGGGGGAGGGGATGAAAAGAGAGCTGGAGGGGAAAAAAAAAGCCTAGAAAAAACGGGGGGAAGGAGCCAAGTTCATTAGCAGGTGAAAGAAAAACAATCTATACACCAAATACACCATCATTTAACTGGAGATAGTGAGAAGGCACAGATATCCTCCAAAACTAAATACATAATAAAAAAATTACAGGGTTGGGATATATTTATTACAGGAGACATCACCTATTGACTTTCCTGAATAAACATACGTGGTTCATAAGTGCTGAGCAGCCACAAATGGATAAGGATGTTCCACTCTTTTTAAATTCAGGTGATAAATTACAGTATTTGCTTAGATTAACTGCTGTCAACCAGCCAGATCAGTGATGTAGGCCCTGCCCACCCCAAATTTTCACTAGTTTTCACACTGCTTCCTATCCTTAATTCCTTTGGTGGTACTAGTGGTCTACTTAGGGTAAACAAAATGCAAACATACTCTATGGATTGTGGTATGTAGTGTAATATATAGCTACCTAAAATAGCTTCCATACCACAGGAAATGGAGCTGTATTAGAAGAACACATTGCTATGTTAATTTATGCTTCTGCCCTGGTTCTGCAGGGGAGCTGTGATAGCCATGGTGAGCCGCAAGGTGAGCCACCGCTGCAGTGCTGCATTGCGTTGCCTGTTGGTGGCCGTGCACTGAGCACTTGGGCAGACCTGCAGCCTGCACGCTTCAGGAGAGCAGCATCACCTTCGTTATCTGAACATATCCCTGTAAGAGTAGTAAATGCATGGTGTCTAGGCTCAAGGGACCGCACTATGCTTCATAAAACAACGCTGGGAATAACTGCTTCAAAAAATCTATAGTGTTCATATAGCCTTTAAAAAAATCACAATGTCACAAACCAACTTCTCCTTCATCTTCTCTTCATCCTCCTCAGCAACAAAGGCACCACAGACTGAAGAGGCTGGATGGGTGCAGGAGGGAGCGGGTTACCATCCAAACACCTAATTTTAGATGACTGGCTTGAGGAGGGGTTCATACCTCTCCAAAAAACTTTCCTGACACTGCATGCCAGTGTCAAATACTGCAGCACTCAGGAGGATGTTACTGGGTCCTTCTCATAAGCCAAGCGGCTCCACTGTAGTCAGATACCTCTCTCAGAGCTCTTCTTGGAAAGTGTTTTCCAGAGCCTCACTTCTTAGGCAGTCAGGAGCTTTTGTCTACTTTCCAGGCTAACTACATTTCATGATGAGTTTATTCCTACCTGCTCTTGGGGCAATATTACATTTTAGCTGAAATAGCTCCTTTCTCTCTGTGATGCTTTTCCCTGTGATGAATTCATAGATGGTATAGGTACTATACCATCTTTGGACCGTTATTGGACTAATAAGTGTCTTCAATTAATGAATTTCTCCTGCAACACTGTATCAAATACTTCATTACAATGGAGGCACGAGATCCACTTCATTTACTTTGTTTAGATAAAGGTGGCTATCTCATCAAGTAAAATATCAGATTAATCTAGCATGACTGATTTTTGGTGAATTCATGTTGCATTTTAACTAACTTTTCATTGATTTCCACGTATTAAAAAATGAATTAGCACAATTTCTGATATTGATTCCATTTAAACTACCTCCAGAATACCATGCAGGACTCTTAAAAGTTAAGCAACAATGAGGAAAAATTGCAACTTTTGTATAGCTGATCTTTGTATAGCAAAGACATGTAAGGAAAAGATGAATTCCTAACTATTGCTCTGTGCCAACTGATAAATTTGTGTCTGCTTCTGGTGATTTCCTCCCCTGTGAATAGCAGTAATTTTAAAACTGTTTCACACGCATCAGTTTAAAACCAGCTTCAGCATGCACTCAGGACAAAGCAAACATCCCAAACTAATCATAATTAAGACACAGCAAAATGGTACAGAAGAAGAAAGGAGGATGACATGGTTCCCATATGTATTTGTTTTCTTTTCCCACCAGGAGAAAAGAGAGGTTTTTGAGTGACAGTCTCCCACCAGCTGATAAGACTACAGGAAACCCACCACCAGTCCAAAAACTACCTGGATGTCGTTAGTGGAAGAAGAGTCAACAATGCTGATGTGAAGAAGACAGATGAATGGCAAAATGAGGTCCTGTGAAACATTCAGAGTGCTCTCTAAAATATGTCCTTTTTAATCTATATTTTGCAGAAAAAAAGAGTAAACCTCTGAGTTTCTCTAAGAGGATGTGCCTAACTTCTGAAAATTGCTGCTTGGGGAATTGTTTCCTAACAGGAACCATGTCAGTAACCAGACAGATGTTTGTTCCGAAATGCTTGTGCTCTTCTGAGCTTGCCCTGCCCTGTTTCTGTGCAGTAGAAATATTCCAGGCTCATGGTAATCAACCGAGACAGCGAAGCACTGAGGGAAGGAAGAGAGAGAATCTGGGGCCAAATGGTACCTCACACACTGCCAGGAGCAGCTGGTTCAATATTGTTTGATGTTATGAAAACAATCAAGCAATCATTACACATCTACTTTTCTATCAACCCTTAATTGCTGGAAGCAGTACTTTTAATTTGAGGGATCTGATGACTCCTACAACCACCCTTCCAACAAACACAACTTTTCCATTACCATGAGTACGCCAAAAGACCACCAGTCCGCACTCTGTGTGTGTCCTCGTCGGTTGACCACCTCTGGGGCCATATACTCTATTGTCCCACAGAATGAATACGCTCTCTTGTCATGGTCGATGGCTTCTTTACTGAGACCAAAATCTAAATAAATTGAAACAAAAAGACTTGTCAGGTCTAGAAAAACAATTGTTTACACTTTTGCTCGCTCAAACTGTTCGAACTTAACGCCCCAACCAGACGATGAAGCACTCTTCTGTCTGCATGCAGAAAGGCCACAGGCACGTGTACGCTGAAGCCCTGCCCACGTGGAGTGCCGGGTCGGCATTTGTTAGTACATCCTGAAATAGGCGTATCATTTTCTCTGTTCAGAATGAGGTTCTGGCCCAAAGCAGAAGAGATGGTTTAAATAAGCAGAAATACACAGTTCAAGTTTGACAGTTCAGTTCAGTTCAGTTAATGCTGGTGAGGACTCTTGCTCAGATAACTAAAGCATTAGGAATAATAATCCCAGATGGACACCAGTGAAAGGGATGGCCAGACAGCACCTCCAGGGTGGCAAATAGATGTCTTTCCAGCTGCCGTCTGCACATCTATAATTCAGAGAATTTAATCTGGAGTAAGCAGTCATACTGGAAGCATCCTTCCATCCATGGTGGTAGGCAGCCAAGCCCTCACACTTCATGTCAGTCAGGACTACAATTTTACCAAGAAAACACTATGTTCTCCATGTGCTGTGCTGCATGGGTGCTTGACAAACTGCCAGAGAAGAGAACCTCAATACTCAAACTTTTCTGGCTTTTGAGTTTTTGTAAGCAAACTCCTTCCTAGCAAAGACCAAGATGCATAGAACATACTGCAGAAAAAAAATCAGTTTGTAGACATTAAGTTATATGTTCCTCACATACCTGTTATCTTTATGTGGCCCTCTTCATCAAGAAGAATGCTGTAAAGCAAAGAGCAAGTATTATTAGGCAGGCATAGACTACAGTTAACAAACATGAATAAAACATGTTTAAGACAGGTAAGGAGATACACAAGACTCAAATGCATGTGTAAACAAACCCTCAGTGGATTATAAGCCTCCAGAAAGAACAATTGTTCCTCAAAGGTCTGTCTAATCTCATGTCTGAAGCTTGCATGGCCTGCGGCGCTGACATGGGGAGCCCCCCCCCTTACTCCACAGCATGCTCAGGGTGGGCATGCAAACTGCGCGCAGAAAGAACAGGGTGTTCAAAGCCAACAACTGCAGAGTATCTGCTTCCAGCAGGAGAAGGAACTACAGGTTTTCTGCTCTTCTCATAATAATAAAGGCAAGCACACAAATAATCAGGGCTTGGACTCATTGGACCTAAAATTAACTCCAAAGGTAGATACATTCATGCTGAAGTAATAAAAGTGATCGTAGAGCACAATGAGTAGTCACAGCCTAATGGCATGGATCTCAGCCCCTGCTAATTTATTCTGCCTGGAAGCATAAATGAAAATTCAGCCTGGAAGCCAAGTTCAAGTGTTCCCATGTTTGCCACCTGCCAACATATTTTATTCTCACAAAGGCACTCCCAACATTTCTGTGAGAAAAATGACTGTCGTTCACAAAAAGCATTGCTAGTTTTTGTGGAAACAAGAAGGAACACTGAAACTGAAAAATAATAATTTTGGTAACTTTTCTGCCTATAAATACTGACACCGCAATGAGGGCAGTGTTTCTTCAGTCCTAGTTAGATTTAGTGTATTTCTCTTTTCAAAATAGTCTAGTGAGGTATCGGCTATTTTTATATTCCCCTTCTCTCAGAGAGTCACTTTAATCCATTTATTCAGGAAGAAAGTGAGACAGAAGTGAAACTAACATACTGGGATATACTTTTGTGAAAGGTTGTCTCTGTACCGAACATAATTGAAAAGAGATGATCTTCTGTCATTTGTGTGTTTAGAACAGACCGTTACCGTGTAATTCATCAAATAAAGGCCAGCAGCTGTGTCAATACTATGTGTTCAATAATTAAAGCTTTTTCTTCTCGAGAAAAGCTTCTTTACCTCTATTCTTTCTCCCCAGATTTCTTCAAGAGGCATAATTTTTAAGTACTAGCTTACAAAAGGCATGTTTAAATGTATTTTTGTGACTACAATCCCTAAACGAGAGGCTTGTGCTTCAGAAGACAACAGAATAAAACACCTGCCAGTGTGGAAGTGAGTGTGAATGTACGAACTCCACAGACCTGGCTCTGGAAAAACGGCCAGGGGAAGTACAGCTCACAGAAATCACCCAAAATTTTGCCCGACACCCAGGAAGCCCTTATGAATAACAGTGCAATTCAAAGGGTGTGGGATTTTCCCTAGAAACACTGATTTTAGATTTCATTGATTTCATATGGAAAACTTATGCTGCTTTTGTATGTATATAATATATGGTTCTCGTACCTTTGTCCTTATTAGAGGCTTCATATCTTACTCTCATTAAAGGGATGGGGGCAATACCAACACAGCTATCACACTAAAAATACTGCCTTAGGTTAGGTGAGCCTGAAGCATACAACGGACTTTCTCACGCTGAATGCTTCTATGAGCAGAAAAATGAACAGATCCTGGTTTCCTATGGATGTGCATCCTATATCCCCTAAAACTCGACCCACAGTTCCCTGCTCTGTCTCGTGTTCCCTAATCACCCTTACCCGGTGCCCTCAGCTGCCTGCAGCTTCCTCCGTGCCCCCTGGCAGCACCCTTTGGAGAGCTGGGTGTTTCCATGTTTGCCATCTGTCAACACATACAATGCTAGGCTTATGCACTGAAAATCACTTTCAATGTAAAAAGAAAATAATAAGCTAACAGTGAGAAAAAGATAATCGTTGCATTAGCTTTGAGTGACATTAAGAAGCAAAGAACAATGTACCTGCTTCTGAGCACCCAGATTACAACAACAGACAAATGGTTTTCCTTTGACTGACTGTGGAAGCAAATTTACTCTCTGATCATACTTTCTTGTCTTCTCTTTTTATCTTTATCACTTCACAGTTCCTTTTTATGCCACATTGTCAATAGTAGAAAATCTATTGTGACAATCACAATTACTTTAGCTATGGTTTGCAGGATCAGCTAATCTGAAATAAGCTAGTATTATTTTGCAGAAGGGGGAAAAGAACCAGAAGTTGTTAATGGGATTCAGGCTTGAGAAAAATCTTTCTTCTAAATAAATGATTTGAAATTACAAAATACATAAGAAGTAGCCCCATTGAGGGATAACCTTTCACTACAAGATTTTTCCATTTTATTTGTTCAGTTTCAGGTTGGAGTGTGTTTACAGGATATTATCATTGTCAAACTGTTCTTTATTTCAAAACAATAACAACATTTTAGCATCAGGATCATCCCACAAACATTCAAACTGCTTTCATTGACCTCAGTTTAAAAGTATGCCTTGAGAAACTAAAGGCTGAAAATTTCCATGTTAAAGGCTGGGAAACTAGGCTAGTAGCAGTAGAGTGACATAGTCCAGGTTACAGCAGAAGCTCCTAGTAGAGCTAGAACTGCAACCTCCTTACTAGTTTTTTTGCTGCAACTTTAGCACGGGGATAAAGAACCTTTGTTATTAGTTGTTGAGGTTATTTTGTAGTGACTCTTAAATCAAGGCCATAGCAATTCTCTCCCATTTCTCTATTTTTAATTTTGAGTCAGTCTTTTAAGCTTCACTTTGAACTCCTATATACCCAAATCATTGTGAAGTTCTGCCAAATCTATTAAAGCTGGAACTCTGGTGCTTTTTTGATGATTTAAGTTCCTTTCCAATTCAGCTCAGTTGTGCAGAAAATTCAACCCACACTTTATGTTTTTCAGAAATTGTAGCCAAAATTTCAGGTTGGAAAGAAAACCTGAAACTTCATAAAGAGTGTTTAATTTGATTGCAGGCTTTGTTATGAAAGTACCAGATAGAGTGAAGTATTCAAATATCTCCCGAAGAGGAGATGATTCTCACAAACTGTCGCGTTTTGTGATGTTTCAGTGTTTGCATGACCCCATACTATCTCACCATGCTGAACAGTCTTATGCCAAACCTGTCTCTGCTGTAGCTTCATTGACTGCTTACTTTGATGGAAGATGATGGTGATTTTCCACCAAAAGTCTTTGTCCTTTACTGATTCTCAGATCTTCCCTGTCTATGCAGGGCAGCTATGTTCATGAATGAATTGCCACGGTTTACAAAATGTTGCATTAAGCAATAGTGGTTTGCGTTTTTTTTTAATGTAGTTCAACAATTCAGGAGTTGTTATACGAGCGCTTATATGAGCTGTCCCTTGCACAGGCAGCTGAGGGCATTACAACGTAAACCACTCCTTGTTAATCAAAGCCCCTACAACAGAACTGTATCAAGGTGCATCTGGGTACTTGGAGATAGAAAAGGCAAAAATAAATAACAAAGTCTGTGCGTTCCCAGAAGGTAGAGTTACTTCTAAGTCACTCATACCCTTAAACCACAGCATAAGAAATAACATGTGCATCACATACTACTTTATAATAAGTTCCCATTTTTGTAGTTTGGTATAGTCTTATTTAATAGCTTGATCTTGCAGTTCTTAAACAGAAGCATGCCTCACCATGTAAGTAACTCCATTGGTTTCAGTGTGACTGAACAGTACCTTGTTCCGCAAGGGATGCCACTGAAACCACCAAGACAACTCAAAGAGAAGAATTTGTCTGCAACAATTTAAGGGAAGAAGCATCTGCTTGTTCTAAACAAGACTTTAACCAGAAAACTCAATTGCTTGCCTTTTTGAAGTAAGCACAGCTAACTGTGTAACAACTCCCAGAGTATATATTCTGCTTGCACTTAGAATTAATTCATAGCTTTGAATTGTTAATATGGATTTTTGCTCAGGGAATCTTAAAAAAAATGGTGAACCTTAAATTTTAATGTACTGAGGGTTCTTTTAAGTGGTCTGAACAGTGCTATTTTCTAACTAGTCTTCTTTGACAAACAGTTCCGATGAACTTCATTTTAGGATACTTACAGAGCTGATAGAAGCAATCTCAAACCTATTAGCAGTTACTTTTGGGAGCTTCTGGAGGACAGCAAAAGCACTGAACAATGAAAGAAGGTCAAGTGCAGCGCCTATCTTTTAACAAAGAGGGAGAGAGAATTGGGAAATTACAAATGAATTCATTTATCTCCAGTTCTGCAAATCTGATAGAGCAAACCTTGTGCTCTAATCAGACTGATAATGCTTCTCCTGAAGACGTGGGTGTAACTCTGCACGTTGCACTTCAAAGGAGATATGGATCAAGAGAAACCAAAGGGGAGGAATGAGAATGACTGAACACCCAGAAAAACTGACTGGTGAAGAAGAGTTTGGTAGCTGGACTGTTTAGGGTACAGAAGAGAGGTCTGAGGACACGGACGTGCTTGCAATCCCCTGAGGCTGATGCTGAGAGCAGAATGAGCTGTCTGGGGAGCCTAGGAGGACAGGCCAAGGAGCAATGGCCTGCAACTGCAGCAAAGACGTTTCAAATTAGCTATTAAGAGCAACTGTCCAGATGTACAACTGGGGAAGCACTGCCAAGAGGCCTCCTATGGAGACTATGGAGTCTCCACCAGCTATTTTAGGAAGAGGTTAGCAACACATCTGTAATGACCTTGATATATTTGACCCTTCTCAGAGGCAAGGGGAGGATGAGAACATCCTGGGATGGTCCTAAATTTCTTTTATAGTCTTATTTAGAGAGCTATCCTTTCCTAGATGTAACTTAAAAATATAGCACTTTTTCCCCTTCAGAATGAATATTTTTTTCTGCTGTACCTGTTTTTTTACTCTAAACCTAAAGTTCCAGTGAAATCATAGGCTGTCATGCCCTGCTGTCCTAGGCACGGCTACACATGGGCTTTGCACTTACAAAGTTATTGTTAAAAGTATGTAGTTTTCAATCAAACAGGTGCCTTGATTTATCCCCAGGTATGAACTTCAGTTATACCAGTCTGGGTCATTCCCTTTCCTGTACAATAGTTACATTCATGTGAAGTAATTTTATACTACGATAGCTGTATCCAGATTCAACTGTACCACTTGTATCTATTTAACTATACATCAAAGACCATAAACCATACATTCAAAAGTTAGGAAATACCAGAATGAGGGCTGCCACCTTAAATTTACACAGTGATCTCATGGTATAAAGCTCTTTAATTACATGATGATACTTTTTGTTTTCTGCCAGAGAGCTCTCGCCTCAGTTGGCAGAACAGATAATACACTCAGGGATTTTAGCAGAGTGGTACAGTGAAGGGGATGGCTGGCTGGTCCCAGCTCAGATGAAAATGCAGACAACTGTGTCCCATCTTTGCCTTTTCAACATGTTTCTATCTGAAAATGGCAAATCAGTGACACCTTCCTTTCTTAGGTGAGCTTTGACTTCTTAATTCACTGATCCCTGATTTGAGACACTGCAGTTTGGTCTGCAGAAATTTTAAGTGCTCTCACTTGCAACTGAAGTCAGTGAGAGATGTGCTTTGAAATGCAAAGTGACACATAATGCTGAGAACTCTGAAAAATGCGGCTCTCAGTATCTCAAATACAGTGAATATTTTTGACATGCACTTAATTTTTCTCTCAGTTTCTAACTTCTCCTAAAGCAAAAAATTATGGCATGTACCTCTAAATGTAACAGCAACATGACTTATATTTGAATATACAGGCTCATATTTGGATACCTTCTAATAGCAGCTTCATATATTATGCGTTAGCTTGAAAAACAGCTTCACCTAACACCAGAAAGAAAAGCAGTGCATGATTCATACTCACCAGAAACCAAGTTTAAAACTGAAAACCTGAAAACCTATAATTGGAGTTCTTCTATTATGCACCTGTTTGTTGATGCTGAATGAATAAAATAGCAATTCAGAATGAAGTTGAAACCGAAGAGCTGCTGGAAGACGATGCAACAGCACATGATGGTGGCAGCAATGGTGTGACCATCACCTATCTACACTTCACACTGTGTAACAAACCGGTACCTTTATCCCTCCAGTGGTTTTATTTGGAGGGTGACTTCCTGTATTTGACAGACTCTGTGTTTCAGTTTTAGTTGCGTAAACAGGCAAGACTGGAAATTTTGGTCATCTGCGGAAGGGTCTCTAGCCCAAAGGACTGAGAGCTCTTATTATGTATATCTGTATGAATTCATATAGTACTGCTACTATTACTGTTGAAACCAAAACATAAAATTGAATTTAAAGTTCAAATCACACAGGACTGCGTTGTAGATAAATAGTCTCCTCCCTTCAACTTCTCACCTACAAAATCCACCTTCCATTACTCTTGGTCTCTTATTTTATCCATGAGTATGAAAGCAATAGCACTCCAATTTAAAGAACAAGTTGCATATTTTTGAACTTCATGTCACAAAAGGAAAAGGCTGCTCTGGTGTTATACTTTGGAAGTGTAAACAACAGCCAAAGAGACTGATCTCAGTGGTCATCTTTTTAAATGATGGAGACCATTACATTAAAAAGGCTGGTCACTTTGAAGTGTTGCAGCCTGTTTTATTAGAGCCGGCACAGAAGATGCAGGCAAAGCACCGGGCAAGTGGCATGGAATAAAAACAATATCACGTCACTCCCAGTGGTAGCACTGAGGGTGTAATTTAGTCTATTAACATAGTGCAAAGAAGAAAGAGAATGGAAAAACTCCATAGCACCACATTAGGAATCGAAAATAGCTGCAAATATAAGCAGGAATAATTCCTGGGAAAATATTTTGGATCATTAATAAAAGTGGTTTTAAAATCCTGATTATCATGTGCCTCATGAGTTAATACGCACACTAGTTTTCAGAGATGTTCATTTACTTTAAGCAATGGGTACAAATAAAATGGAATGGTGCCATGACATATTTCTTATGAGCTGGAAATGAAGTGGCTTTAATTGGTTTATACCACACCAAGGGGAAGGGCAGATTAAATGCTGCAAATGGAGAACAGTGCTACTGAAGTCAAAGGCACAGAGATCTGAATCCCACGCTGAGATCATTCACTAAACTGAAGGTCAGGCACACAGAGCCCACATCATACTGGAGCACAGTCAAAATACTTGGTCTCATGTTAAAATGATATGATAGGAAGACCCTAATGTTGTTGGTGAGGATCTTGTGTAGACTCTCACACACAAAAAGGAAGGCAGAGCCTCTGGCACCTTTTGACTTACTAGCATAACGAGGAGCAGACACGACCTGAAAGCTCATGTATTTATGTTTCCATTCACTCTGTCTCATTAACTTACTTTTCTGGTTTTAGATCCCTGTAAATAATTCCAAGACCATGGAGGTGGTCTAACGCCAAGGCCAGCTCAGCTAAGTAGAACTTGACATCCTCTTCTGTAAACATCACCTAGAGAGAAGGAAGAGAAGAACACGTCTATTTACTGGACGGTGGTGGGCTGGCTTGCATTAAACAGACATGGGGAAGGAATTGCCTAACTCAGGAATGCTGGAAGGACCATCGTATCAGGTTCAATTTTCCATAATTTGTCTGAGCTCACATTAACAATTCTTACCAGATTCTTCTTATAAAACAAAACTTGATCTGTTGAGTACTTCTGTTCCTTAAAATATGCTGCTCTCATTCGTCTGTTTGATCTGTTTAGATGACATCATGTCACAATAATATGAATAAGGTTCTAACTCCTTAGGCTTTGGAAAACTCAGTATGTTCAGTGCAGCCCTTATTGCTTTCATATCTCTTAATTTGCTAAAATCTTGGCATTTGGTTACCAAATTCCCACTAAATAACATGGGGTAATCTCTTTGGGGAAGTGAAATGCTTCCAAATCTGAGCAGAACACGCAGCATGAAGAGACTCAGAGATGGATTTAAAACCCCGTGCTTCGAGGGTTCAAGGAATTTCAGTGCAGATGCCCTAAGCAGTGATGTGTTGCCTAAGATCCAGGGCCTGATGATGTCTAAACTGAGGGCAGTTGTTTCCTTTCTATAGCTGATATGGATACTGCTAACACTGAAAGCTCTGGTTTAGGTGGGAAGACATTTCTGTAATCGGAAAAACACTAAGCTCAGAAAAACAGAGCTCAGATGGCAAGAAATCTCTTTGGTTCAAATTTCATTATATCCCAGATGTTATTAAGTTCTCTTTAATTAAATTTCAATATGTACAGTGATGATAACGCAGAAAGAGGAGCTGATATATTGGATACACAAGTGTGAATACTGTGTATGACAGAAGTAATACGTAAATGTAAATATCTACAGTAGAAGTTGCTGAGTTTATTTTTAAAATTAAGTCTTCGCTCCTGGAAAGGGGCAGCCGCAATACTTGAGTGCTCTGAGAAGCTGCAGAGGGCTGAGAGCAAAAAGAGAGGATTCAGAGAACAGATATCACATAATTTAATTAAGAATATCACTGCAAAGGCTAGAAAGAAAAAGGATGCACAAGCAAAAACTCTGACTAAAAATTTAATTGGTCTGAACATAAAAATGTCATTAATTATCAAAATAAATTTAAATTGTTTATAAGGTTTAAAATAATATAGACAAGAGATGAAATCAATAGTATCAGGGAAAATCTAATCTATACAGATACACCCAGGTAAGTCAGACGTTTCAAAGCAAAAGAGAGATGAGCTTCGCATGCACACATGCTGTAGCAGAAAGGATGTGACCGAAAGTCCACTGAACTCAATACTGTTGGACCAAGTCTGTAATTAACAAATTGGAAGCAGTACAAATTTTCCTGTAATGTCTTCCCTTGTGATGCCTTGCCTCTAAAGAGCTGCAAAGTTTAGGTAGACAAGATGAGCTGCAAACACTGAAAAGAGAAGCACGTAAAGGGACTGTCAAGTTAAAAGGGCTCATTCTTGATGGTATAAAGCAGAGGAGTCTGTGCACTACATTGGAAAAGCTTTGGGGAAAATGTGAAGTTTCAAAGGAGTACAAAATCGGAGCTGTTCTCTTTCACTTTTGAGTTCCCTAACCGTGCAGAACGGGTAACTTCCCTCCGTAGGCAAGAATCACTTTTTCTCTCTTCTCCCATGAAACCGGAGAGGCCCTTGCTAAGACAGCATGCTATGTCCTAACAAAGCCCGATTTCATGACAAACAGCTGAAGGATATTTTTATTTTCTTTAATCTTTTTCCTCATATTAAAAATAACTGCTACCACTCACTGAGTGCTTATACAAGTATCATTACTTGGCAGTAATTAACCTGCTGCTAATGTCTTCTCGCATTAGCAAACAAGCCTTGAAAGCAAATACTTGGGCTCCCAAGCTGTGGTGCACACAGAAGCCTGCAGCATGTCACCAAACCAGGAACTGGATAGGAAAAAGAAAAGCTAGGGAACTTTTGAATGAAAGTACTGTTTTCACAGCTTTTTTAGTCCATCAGTTACTCCCTAAACCAGGAAAAGCAAACAGAGCTTCCCCTCAAGATGGCATTTGAAAGGTCCCTATTTTATCTTTAAAGACTGTGCGTTCGGTGGATGCTGGCACCCCTGTCCCCACAACCAAGGAAGAGACCAAGGGCTGGGGACATGTTGTTGGTGACGGAGCACGCTGGGGTGCAGCCAAGCCCCCGGGGCGGCAGGGCTGCCTTGCTGGGACCTCCTGTACTGCCTGCAGGGCGCTCCGTCAGGCTAAATGGGGGAGGATGCACTGCTTCAAGCAACGCAGACAGCTGGCTTGAGGAGGCATTTGGAGACACAGGCAAGTGCTAAATGAAGCTAGAAAACCTGCCACTGCCGCTCTCTACAGGCATTAGCGAGACTCAAGTTTGGATTACTCCTGGCTGCCTTTTTCTCCAGCAGCAGCATCTCCTCAGGGCAGGAGCTGTGGAGGACAAGGAAGGGATGAGATCCCAGGGAGGTGACGGAAGCAGCAGCTGTTCCCAAGCAGGCAGGAGGAGGGCCGGTGAGGGCTGTGACAGCCAACCTCCAAGCCCTAGGGCAGTGCGTAGCCTCCAACCTGCTCCCAGCAGCTGCTGCAGGAGATGGCTCTTTCCTGGGGATGCCCCTGGAGGAGTTCAAGGCCAGGTTGGATGGGGCTTTGAGCAACCAGGTCTAGTGGGAGGTGTCCATGGCCATGGCAAGGGGGTTGGAACTAGATGATCTTTAAGGTCTCTTCCCACTCTAACCATTCTACGATTCTATGATTCCCCGCTCGCTGGCTGATGCCTCGCTTGCCTGCATGCTTGCTGCAGGGGTCAGCCCCTGACCTACGGCCATCTCTTCTTTCTGCTGGCAGCAGCTGTGTTTTTCCAGAGCTTCTGTGCCCGTGTCCAGAGCAAAATGTATCAGGGATTGATTTCTCAGACTGTTTCACATCACATCCAAGATATATTTTGCAAGCAGTGAGGCCGGGGGTATTTTGCTATGGGAATGGCTTAATAGTGGTGCAGTTTTCTACAACAGTGACGATTACATGTTATCTGTTGCATTACCTACGGCGTAATTTAAATACAATTATTAAGAACACACTTAAAGATGCAAGATGATGCAGCTCTATTACATATATATAGCAGGACTATTTCCAAGGCCATTTTTCATTCCCACCAACTTAATCTGAATTCTGGAAATCAGGACAGTCTTTCATTTCTAAAGTTAAAATCTATCAGCTTACCTCTTTGGAGAGTCTTGTGAAAAGGTCCCCTCCCCGCAGGAAATCTAGTATTAGATACAACTTTCCCTCTGTTTGAAATGCTGCATTAGAAAAGGATGGAGATGTTGGATGTTTGAATCAAGACAGAGTCTCCAAAGAATTAATCTTGTTGACTAGCAGTGTATCATTCATGCCATTAGCTTTCCTGTCATTTCAGCACTTTGAGAACAGAAAAAAATAATTTCTCTATAGAACTGAGCAACTGAGCTAGACTCTGGCAAAAAACGGTATCAGCTGAGAGACAACGATGCATTACTAATATATTCTTTTCCATGCTAAGCACCTGTGACTTAATATTGCTTTCCATTGCACAGGATACCAGGAGGCACTGAGGGCTAGGCATAGAAAGAAGCTCCCAAGTTTGTGGGAGGGGAGAGCCCACACTATCCAAAATGTCCTCAGAAGACCCTTTACAGTAATAATGGGGCTCCTGGGGGAGCTGGTGAGGCGGAGGAAAGCAACTCCAGCAAGACACCACGTTCACATACACATATATACAAATTCAGACTGGTGCTGATTCTGAATTTTAATTTAGATTCTCTGGTTTTCTAAATGATACCTGACAGCAGGTGAGGGGGTTGGCAGATGTATACTCACCAGCTACCCCACCAGCACAATCTATCACGTTAAGACTTTACGACAAATGTATTTCGATGGAGAAATGGCTAAAACCTACTTATACTGAAATTCTTTAGCATAAATGAAGAATTTCACACAGGCAGCCTCTAAGATTTTGTTAGAGACAGAGTCATAAGTAGGCAGGGGGTATCTGTATGAAATTATAAGACATCTAGTTACAATTCCCCAACCAATTTAAGAACAAACATGAATTATATTTTATTATAGTTACCATAATGAAGCTTGACTATGAAAGGATGATTCACTTCTGCCAAAATATCTCTCTCCATTTTTGATCGTACCCGATCCCGAACTATAAAGAAAGAACAATAAGAACAGCAACGTATTAAGAGGCAGCACAGTCACCGGATACAGTACTGGAATGAGGTTCAGATGATTTGGATCAACTTCTCACTTTGCTGACGCCTTGTGGTGTGACCTTTGGCAAATCACACCACTCTAGTGTCCTCTTTTTCTGCCTGTCTTGTCTGTGCAAAGGGTAAGCTCTTCAGGAAGGCACCATGTCTTCCTCTGTAGAGACCTGCCCTAACTAAAAGGACTACAGTATTGCAAACAACAGGAAGGTGATTATGCTTTGCAAAAGAGAATGTTAACATGAAAATGAAAGCTACATCAAATTGATAACTCTATCTCATTTAAGATTAAACAGAAGATACCAGTCCCAGAGCTCGTCGGGTTAACCTTAAGCAAATTAAATTTTTGCATTGTGCTGATGCTAGCAGCATTTACGAGATATCACTGAATAGCACTCTCTGAAAGCGATTTATATAAAATATTTTAAGCTTCCAATAAACCACCCAAACAATCAATAATAAAGAAAAAAGGCTGATTAAAAATAGTAAAAAAGTATTTTTATGCGTAGAGATAAATTATTGTGTGATAGCAGTGAGAAAAATACCTTTTATGGTTGAGATGAATAGAGAGTAAGAGAAAAAGTAGTTACAGAGGTGAGCTGGGTTCAAATTAATCAAAACTGATACTGAAGATTTCATAGCAAAAACATTTAGCAGAATGTGCAGACACTGAGGAGGATTCAAGTCCCCACATTATCAGCTCTTGATCTTACAGATTAATTTTTCAGTCTATCACAATTTTACTAATTCCATAGTATTGAAATTTTCTTCTGTTTTCTCTGCGTTACACAAAGCCAATATGCTGAAAGCATCTACAAGGAATGTTACAAAACGATTTCAGGTGGTAAAGCCTGAGACCTCAGTGAGATTCGATCATCACCCGCATGTATTGTGGAGCTGCTGAGAAGCTGAATACTCTCAGCACCCAAGTAATGAACATACCATAATGAAATCACATATTCTGTTCCTGTCCTTCAAAAATTGATGCACAGAAGTGCATCCAAAACAGCTGATTGTAAAACCTTAAAGACGAGCAGAGGGACACTTGGATTTCTTGCTATTTTGATGCTTTACTTAGGTCAATAGTGATGTAAGCTTTACTAGATCATTTAACCTAAGCTACCTTGTTGATAAAAATCAAAACAAAGGGAATCTCAGAATCTTAATCTTATCTCACGAGTGAAAATCACACATCATACACCTGCATAAAGCTTAATCTATGTGAAGGCAGAGCATTTCTCATGCTGTAGATCAGCGATGCTCCCAGGCAGGAATTTTTGTTGGGCAGGTGGGCATTGCTGAACACTCCACGTGGGCCATTTCCTATTAAGCTTGGTTAGATAGCCTAGCAAAGTGCCTCTCTGCGCTTGCACCACACAGGCATGAGAACAGGCTGGCAGAACGGCAGCACCCCCTCCTGTCCCCATCATTTCAACCTCTGAACAGGTAAAGGCATCGCTGTGCAGCAAAGTGTTTTGCTGAAGCCCCCTGCCCTGTGCCCTGCTTGCTGCTGTGGTGGCCACCTCTGTGGTGGTTACAGGCTGTGGACCTGTCAGGATGTCATGTCACCCTCCTCCCCACATGCATGTGGGAGGCACAACGACATTAAAGAAAAGGCTACATCACCACAGAAGACACCTCATTCTCTGGAGTCGCGGCACCGTAACTGCTCTGAACCTAGTAGCCTCCAAAGCTGCTCTAATCACCGCCTTCACAGTGGCTGCCAGAAAAGATAACTGGAACCTGTAATCAGGATTACAGCTTGGGACATGAGTCAGTGACCTGCCCTGCCCATCTTCTAGCACCAAATACTGCCTGATTTAAATGCTCTGAGGGCAGAAGCTATATAGCCTCAAATTTTTATGCAGTCCTACCACCAAAGAACCTATTAATCATATTCTCTAGAATGGCATATCCACTGTCCTTTTCTTACCCTATTACTTCCATATGCCTGGGTCATGCCTGATTTTAACCTCCAAAGTAGCCTCCCTAGAGGTATCTACCTGCTGGCACCAGCTTACGTACCACAGGGCACTGTCAGAGTTCGTTATTGTACCATATACTGTACATCCATTGCCGTGATATTTAATAAATGTGCAAGGTTAAATCCCTTCTCCTTTCTGGCTTATTATTAATTCTGTCATAGCAGAAGGGAAAACTTATTTTCTCTTATTCCAGATACACCTGGAAATAGGAATTCCCTTGCTCTTCCTCCCTCTTGTGTTTTTGGGACCGGGGCAACGTGGGTCTAATATGCATCAGGAAAGCTTTTAAAAAGAGACGGCACTTTGGCACAATATTTCAACAGCATAAGGCTCTGGCTCAGTCTGACTCCTCTGTCATCTTCCAGGTACGGTGAGTGGGCAAGTGCCTCTCTTCTCTAGTTCGTAGATCTTTTTCTAGTATTCAGTGGCCCCAGTCTGCTCCACTGAGAGGGTCTCCCTTCTAGTTCTTACATCCTGGCAGTCAGATAATTAGATTAATTTGCTCAAGCATGATCTGAATTAGTTCTAGCTGTTTATTCAGCCTGCTAGATCCTGGCTATGGAGGGACTCCTCCAGCAGCATGGGGAGAGATGGACAGGGTCTGAACAGCTGCTGCAGTGCCAGGGATGATGAGGCCTGAACATTAAAGATATTTACTTCTATGCAGGTGACCAAGCAAACATGCGTGTATTTGCTTAGTCTCGTTTGGGGATCAGTGACCACGTATCACCATTTCTCCACTCATTTCCAAAATAACTGGATCTCTGATCAATTTCTATGGATTCCTTTCTGAGCAAATCCCTTTTCTCTGATGGTATTATCAAAGAACTGCAAAACCAGCACCAGAGCTCAGCAGCCTCAGGGAAGACGACCGAGCGCCCCAGTTCAGTACCGCTCAGCACAGGGCTGGGCTCCCCCCTGCACAGGTACCTGCTTAGTGCTGCGGAACAGCCTCTTCTTCTGCCCACCCCTTGGCAATGACAGGGGATGTTCACCAAAGGCACAGAGGAAAGTACCAATAACTCAGCTCCCCCCTGCTCATTTTGATCACTTGCAGGGGCCTCGGTACAGCACACAGAGAGGGGAGCAACAGGCGGCTTGGGCACGTAATGCTCACGCCAGATGTTCACCTATATGAGTAAAATGCTCATTGGAACCAGCACTCATCCGCTAAACTCTTGCCCTTTCTACCCAGTACTGGATTTGGTTTGAAAGGTGGGGTTTGCTACTTATATTTAAATTATACGTCAGACAGAAGCAGAGAACATAACCTGGAGCAATGAGCACAAAGTCATGAAAATTGTTTGCGTGATCTTGGACAAATTAGCTATCCCTGAAATAATCCCTGGTGTCACCAGACAGAAGAGACCAGACTGGTGGAGCCTGTAACAGCGGAGGAAGCACCTGCTACCCCAAAATAAAAACAGTTCCCATTTCCAGGTATTAATGTGGTATGAAAGAGAAGTGGAGGCAGCCGATACATGCAAATAAATAGAGCTTATCCACTTCTGTCTGTCTAGCTCTGAACATCAAAGAGGAGGATGTTACTGCTTACTTTATTTAACACCGAATGCTTAAGGAGAGGGTTTTATTTAAGGTATGATTTTTACTTCTTGAGCTGTTTTAATTTAAATAACCATGAAGTACAGAAGGGAAGGGGGGAAAGGGAAAAGTATATTCAGAGCATCTTCCAAGGAGAGAAAAAAAGTTCCTTCTCAAAAACAGACTGGCTGTATATTTTCTGAAACAGAAAAAAACCCCGTAATCCTGCCTCCCTCTCTGAAGCTCTCATGATGTCAGCTTTGGTTGAGATTTAAATACGGAAATATAAATTAAATTTCAGCCAATGAACTTTTTGTCCATATGTCTCACTTAAAAACTAAGAGTCAGTGCATCTTTAAGCCATGTACACTTTCAAGTAATGATGATCTAGGGACATTCCTTGATGTACATGCAATGACATCGTATCAGTTCAGCAGGATGTAGAGCCAACCCAATGAGAACTTTAATTAGTGAAACCATGGCCTACAGGAGCTGTAAAGGGGGAGTTTATAGAAGAGACACTAATTTATTCACTGTAATACTGATTAAAATTTATAGCTAATTCACCGTAAGGGGAAAATAACTTGTCATATATCTAGCGACTGGATAGCTGAGCTGAAGTCACAGCTCTGCAAAGTTAAACACCGTTCAGCCACTGATTTCAGTGGAGCCCGAGTATTGCCTCTGCGATCTCTTTGGCCAAAGAATAACTTCCAAACATTTTTATTTAATAGTATCCTTCTCACTTTGCTGCCCAAAGAAATTATTAGTTCTACTAGGAGAAAATTATCCTGAAGCTATCTTCTAAATTTTTGTGGAATACTTTGCTGGTCTTTTCTCAGTCTTCAGACTTACCTGGAGTAAAAGTTGATGTTTCTGCTTCAAGAGAAGTAATTTTCAATTTAACTTGCAGTGCAGTTTTGGGTTTTGCATATTGATTTGGTGTTACAAGGCAAGAGGGTTTTACCCACAGCCTTGTACAAGCTAAGGCCTGCATCGCATTTAAATTAGTATTAATTCAATTTTCAAGTGTCAAGCAAAAATGAAATAGCTTTCCTTCTGCCCTCCTCCCTAGGCTGAAACCTCCTAGGTGCCCCGCATGTGTCCCACACCATGCTTCCCTTGGTGCCAGCTGGATCCTGTCAGGGCAGAGACACTTTAAGTTAGTGCTCCTGTGACTGATACCATTTTCCACTTACAGCTTTCCTCTTTAAAAGGTTTTTGTAGAGAAAGATCCAGCAAGGGAGTACAGACATCTTAATAGACTGCCTTAACTAAGAGCACTGAGCTGCAAATCAGCCTTGATAAACAGCAAAATCCTCGGTTCAATGAAAGCCGTCTCACGCTCCCCCACGGAAGGAACCATGGCGTGGCGCATCAGGGCGAAGAGACAGGAGCTGAGATGTATGCCTACGAGAGAGACCAGCGCAGAGCAAGGGAGCGTGTCTGCCTCCATCCTGCCTGTTCTGGGGATCAGCAACAGCACAGGGCTCCGGTGACTCAGGGCTGCCCGACTTTGGCAGCCCATGCAGATGGTGTAGAGACGTATGCGATACATTCCGACTTCCTCCATAGGTGCTGAATATGGGGGTTGCTCTCACCTCTGTCAGTCAACAGCATGGGGAGCCAGAGTCTCACGGGTGAAATATTTTCTGTACACGTTAGCTGAGGTCCAGCACAATTCTGCTTTGCTCTTGACTGCAGTTTGTGTGTTCATGCCCTGTGAATGTCTCTGACTCGCAAATACAAGCAAAGCACTTGGATGCTCCAATACACTTCTAGAAATAATTAAATGACTTCTAGCCTAAATTCTGTTTTACAAAGGGGGTGGAGATAGATTTTGTGAGCTCTGCAAGGCCTCTTAAGCTGAAGATGGTTCCACCACTCTTCAATAGCACTAAAGATACAACTTGCAAGGCCAGGTCGGTCAAGGCTTTGAGCAACCTAGTCTAGTGGAAGGTGTCCATGGCCATGGCAGGGGGTTGGAACTAGATGATCTTTATGGTCCCTTCCCACTCTAACCATTCTATGATTCTACGATTCTAACTTCTTATTTTTCGTAAGTTGGTGTTAGGTGCATAGATCCTTTTATAACTCTAGTCCCAGTGTAAATACCTGCTGGCTGCCTTGAGGCACAGCAGCCTAGTTCCTTCCCAGAGTCCTCTGGAGGTGGCTCAGGGCAAGATCTGCTGCTCTGGTTGCCTCTTTGAGTGGGCCAGTCTCCCTCCACTGATCTTGGAGGCAACCTTATTGGTACCACCAGGCTGAAATTGGCATTTGAAAGCTTAATTTTTTTTCTGGAACTAGGAATGGGTTGTCAGACAATGGGTTTGGTGCCCCAGTGACTTGTCCTTATGGCCTTTTGTCCTTTTTGACAATTTTACCCAAAGTGCTGCTTAATCCCCTGACCTGCAACACCAGGGAGAGAAACACCCCTGCACGTCTGACACCAGTGACTGTCCCTTACAGAAAGCTGTTCCTGCAGGAAGATACATGCCAAAAATACACGAGTAATGTCAAAGGTTTCACAATCTGCTCAGAGATGTTCGGCAAAAAGCATTATTGATTATAAATTATTTGCCTGTCGCTACCTGTCAAAATGACCTTTCAATAAGAAGTGTCCCTGCTCAGCCAGGAGTGGAGCACTAATTAATTAACAAAGCAAGAACAGGGGGAGTTAGAAACTATGTTAACTTAATTAAATCACCATCAAAAAATATCGGTAGGAGGAGAAATAAATCAGTGAATGAAATGATGGATTTAAATTTCATCCATTACTCTCCTCACAAGCCTAAAACTCAGCACCGCTCCTTGAGTGGAACAAAAGCGAAATATGGCTCAGACTCAGGAACATGCAACTCAATTTCAAATTCTTCACGTAGCACTGGTACATGCCAGTGATGTAGAAAAAGGAATATATACATGAAACTACGTGTAACATCCTTTTCAATTCTGTTATTTTCATCTGTTTTTAATGCTGGCTGTTGTAGACAAAAGCAGAGAACTAGATTCTAATTTCAAACCCACATTGTGTACGTCTGGAAGACAAAGTACTTGTGTGGTGACTAATTACTTGAGATACAGAGAAATACAGGCTTTCCAAAAAAGATCATAATCTGGCTTCAATGGCTCTGCTTGGAAATACTATTTGCATCACTGTGTTTCTGCTCCACACCGTATTATACTCAAATCTTTTAAAGAGCAGCCTTTCATGTTGTACCTTATCAGTGGAGCATTATTAGAACAGAAAGGAAAATAGAAAAGCATCCTGTTGAGAACTGAATGTAGAAGTATACCAGTAATGTCACGTAGGGATTTTATGCGCATTTCTTTTAAAATGCATATAATTTCATGAAGGTTATTTTTCCAGAAGACTGACCCTCTGCGCCCCCAAATACGGAACCTTTCAGAGATGGGGAAAGAGCCATTAGAAACAGAGCTTTACCACTCAGCCCTAGCACTGCTGCAGCAAAGGAAAAAAACAAATGCACAAAGCAGGAGACGCTCCTTTGTAGAAGGACGCTCTGAAAAATCAATATGAACGCAGAATGGTTTTTAGGAGTCCAGAGCCTGGAAGAGGTCACTTTATCTTCCCTACCCCTCCTTTTTCTTCCTCTTTTACATGAAACAACACATTTGGCTTTAAAGAAATCAAAGACTTTCCTTTGATTTTTTTTTTTTTTTTAAAGTAGTTTGGATGCTTCAATGTTGAGATTTGGAATGACACATGTCTCTAAATTAATCCTAAACTTGCAATATTGAGCTTCCATTTATACTATTTATCACCTATTCATTATCCTCTCAAAATGTTTGGAAAAGTTAATTAAATCTCACAATATCCCTCTGAAGTACCTCTGCCCAATTTTCCAGCAATGAGAATAAAAGGACAGATTGATGAAGTCTAATGCACCAAAACAACAACAAAAAAGTCATACGGGAGCTGTCAGGAGCAAACGCAGGTTTCTAGGATGTACTAACTGCTGAAAACAAAACCTCAGAGCAGTAACCAGAGCTCTCCCTGCATTTTCCTGACACCCTTGCCCGGCAAGGAGCATCCTGCAGAGGCTGCGGCGGGTCTGAGCTCTGCGGGTGCTGCTCGGTGGGCTCCCTCCTGCCCGGTGGAGCCTCTGGCGGCTGCGACCTGCCACTGTTTCCCCACTGGGACACCGACTTGGATCTCTCCCCCTGGCCAAAAAACCCCACAGACGCTGCAGGAGCTTAAGCGCGTTTGAGATTTTTGGCTGAAACTAGCCAGTGGGTTCAACCCTGTCATTAGAGAAGTACTGACCGACAGACCGGTCAGGGACAATCATATAAACCTCGTGTCCTTATGCAGAGGTGAAATTTCAATTTTTGTGTATTTTTAAACAGAACTAGACCAACTGAATATACACAGATGTGCTTGTGCACAGCTCCCAGATGAACTCATTCCCCCCCAAGGTCTGTGAGCTGCAGATGTGCAATGATATCCAAATGCTATGGTGATGTACAACACCAACAAAGTCAGAATCACACTCCTTACAATCGCGTAAAGCAGTTCTAACTAACATTGTTAAAAACAAACTGAATAAACAGCTCGATGAAGAGCAGAGAAAGCTGCCAGTTGCCAGCATGGAACTTCCTCCAAAAAACCAAAACCTGCAGCTGGAAATACATCTGCCCACAACTTGTGCAAAACTGAAAGCCTTCAACCCTTCTGCATAGCTGCACCTGGGTCACCTTGGTTTTGATGTAAAGCATATGTTTTATTTAAATTTATTTACCTTAGTGGATGTGATATCCTGTCAAATAATACAAGAAGTGATATATTTGTTTCTTGAATTCTACCGTAACCTACTCCTATTTTTTATTACATTTGCATCAATTGAACAGAAGTGTAACTATTACTATTATTATGACTATTACAGGCAATAGCAACAATTTCCATATTAACTCTTACTGGCAGGCGATAATTACCTATGCTCTAGGAATTGGTATAATTTCAAAATGACAAACGAATAAGACGGCTGGCCTTAGATTTGCGAGGTCCCAGTAAACACCATTCACCAGCAGCTCTGGAAATTATGATGACCTGAAGGGAGAAACTGGTGGCTGTTTCATATAGTTTTGCAATAAAGAAAAGTTGCTTAAAACACTTAGGAGACAGTTGGCCTTTTCCCCCCCTCACAAAACAGATATTTAAAATTTAGTTCCAACTTACAAGAATCCAACAGAGAAAAGATATACAGGGACATACAAGTCCTCAATCCTACTCTTAAGTATAGTCCAAAGAGGGTTGAATTTTCTCCATCAGACTGTTCTGCTATCACTGTCTCTCCTCTCAGGCTCTCACTGCCTTGCGGCTACTGCCCCGCTGCAGCGCTGGCTGACTCGCAGGCAGCTGCGCAGTAGAGGCAGCACCAGCCTCATGTGTCCTACCCCTGGGGCATTTCAGTATCAAATCAGCACTCGCCTCGCGTTTGCTACTGCGACGTTGCTAAGTAGACAGGAGCGATGATGAAATCATTTTTCTCTTGTCCTGCTTGAGATGGAGATGATCCAGATGTCCAGGAATGGCTGGGTCTCTCAGGGCAACAAGTTTCGTCGGTTGCCATTTAAAGCCTGAAGCCCAGCGTGGTCTAATCAACTGTTGCTGTGCTTTGGTCTTAAAACACACCTGCTTTGTGGGTTTTACAGGCAGGGCTGAATAAAGTTTGCGGATTACTTTACCCTGGAAGTGTGAAAACTGTCTGTGCTTTGGTATTCACCACAAGTATGTTCTGCAGTGTATCATCAAAGGCAAAAATACAGCTTTTACGATTGAAAAGTATTGGAGGAGTGACCACTGGCTCAGCAGTGAAAATGCAAAGACATTCCCTCTTATGCCAGCCTTCTACGGAAAAAAAAAATTGTTTCTTTGTTTAGTCTCTCTGGGCCTAAAAAGCCAGTTGTACTGCAAGGGAAGTTTCTTCCCCTTCAGGATCTTTGAGCAACTACTAATTCATTTGCAAAGCCTGGCAGAAGAGGAAGGGGGTGAGGGTGGTGCTGGCACTCCCTGTGGAGCTCCTTGGGACACTAACTCAGGGCAAAGTGTCCCTGTGTGAAAGTGATTTAAAGCTCACCTGAGCCCCTTCTAGTTGGTTATATGAGCCCCTACTATTTTGTTTTATGGCACTGTATGGAACCTTCTGCCTGGTCCAGTTGGGATGTTTACGGACAAGACCAACAATCTTTTATATAATGCTAAGTGAGAATTCCTGGAAGGAGCAGAAATGTGGTATTATCCCTCTGTGGAGAATGTATGCACTGGGTTGCTGTTATTTGCCACCAGGGCAGTTTTGTTCATAGGCTGAACTAATCCTAAGGTTTGCTGTAGAGCTGCTTGAAACTTGTAATTTTGGACATTTTCAAAGATGTTTTTCCTGTGGCTTTTGTTCTGAATTGGAACAAAAAGCCAAAATTCAGCAAGTTTTGCCAAAATTAAATTGCGAAAAAATGTTTCGGTGCATCAAAGTACTGTCTTATTAAGGGGTTTAATTTATTTGTGGTCTATTATTTCTTAAACACTAATTATAACATACAACTATAAAATAATGTTTAAAAAGATATACAATCAAACCAAAGTATTCTGCTGACATGCTTATTATCAATATTTTTTCAAGTGAAATTTCACTCAACAGTCCTTTTTCTTTGGATAGACACTGTACCAGAAAAGGTATGCTGAATCTTTTCTTTATCAATCATAATGCACATTCAGAAGAAGATGGAATAATAAAAAAAGAGGATTTATGGGCGCTTCAGGAAAAATATGTCAAATGAGCCCACCAGGAATTTTAAAACAAAAAAACCCAACCTCATGTCTTCCAAATGTAAGGTAATCATACAAAAGTATGAAGTAATGTTTTTGTGAGTGGCCTAACTGGAGAGCGGTCTGACAGCTTAGTTCTCATACAGGTAAGGCAAGGCTGTGGCTGGACAGTGAGAGGTGCATTTCTCAGAAGGGAGGGTTTGGATGGATTGGTCACGGAGCACGAGGCAATTGTTGACATTCACCCCGAGCTCCGCAGCAGCCCTGGCCACGGCTGCACGAGGCTGACTTCTCACTCTAAACACTTCTTCCATTAGGCTCCTTGGATGTGGTAAACACAGAGCCAATCCAATTGGACTTGCTCTAACAAAATGTTTTGGACGAGCATTTTAGTTACTGAATTCCAAATATTTTGGTTTGTATAATGAGTAACTAGTATATTTAAGGCATCGCTGAGGAAGCCAGGATAGTGGCTTCTCATCCAAAACCGAGGACACTCACTTGATTTAGGAGATATGAAGCCCTGAGACACCTTCTGTTTGTAAACCTTGCAGGACGAGGTTTATCAGGTTGCCTGCAACCTAGCCCTCTGAGCTACGTGCACACAAAATAGACAGGGATTTAGAAATCAAATATTTCAAGAAAATCGTGGCGTTTAATGTCAACATTCAGGCAAACCAAACTTTTGCTTTGCCCAGGCACTGACATGCTACACAGACATGCTTAATATAGCTCCGTTGATACGTTTGCCTCATAAAAACAAATGAGCATCTGTGAGACGGCTGTCTGTCACTGAAGAAGCCTCCAGTCCCAACAGCAAGTAGGGTGTGAAGTCAAGGCAAGGTCATTTCCTAAATTAGAGCATAAGGAAAAGCCTGGTCTTGTGTTGTTACCGACACACTAACTAAAGCTTTGCAACCAGCAAGCCTTGGCCCCACAAACAACAAGAAAAAAAGGCTGATCTAGTGTTTTTTCCTTCAAGGAGAGAAACACAGTGCTCAAACAATCGTAAATTATTTTTTGGCCTGGACTTCACTACCGTATAGGGAGCCTCGTGGAAGATATGATGAAGTTCAGAGAGTCTCCGGGCGAAATCGTCAGTAGTAAAACCACTGTTGACGTTAATAGGGTCTCACCATCTACATCTCAGTCCCTGTATACAGTTCTGAAAATATACATAGCTGCTTGAACTCTGAAATAATACCTAACTGAAGAGGAAATCTTCCTTTTTCCTATGTCACTGGGTAACTGCCAAGAGCTAAACATAAACCGTACTAAGCAATGACTAAAGGGAGACAGCAGGAGAGCAGATAAATATTTAAAGGACATAAACATGAAGGACAGAGACGAATTATTTATCAAAATAAAAGGAAAGAAAGGAATATAAATAGGAGGAGGTAAGTGAAACAGAAAAAGAGGAAATGTAGGCTGTGTCAGGCAAACTAACAGGATGAACCCCTATGGAGCAGAGTGAAGGGCTGGGACTGGAGCCTCACCACTTGATGTATTTTAAAACAAAACTGGACAGGAAAAGTTAAATAATGATTTAGTAAGAAACCAGCCTGCCCTGGCTGCAGGGGAATGAGATTGCATCTGTCACTATGTGCTACTTTGCTGCAGTGACTCTACTTCAATAAAGCACGCTTTCTAAAAAAAAAATTCTAGATTTCACTACTATGCACAAGTGTTTGGGAGACTGACTGAAACAGAGCAGTCATTTGCACCCACATTAATGCCTGTAACATTATGTTTGAATATTCCAGCAAAGTGAAAAAAAAAATCAGAAACTAAAAATTCGTATTGGGAATGGACTTGAAAACCAACCCTGTGAAGAATAACCATGAGCAGTTTAGCTTCCACACAGTGCTTTTAATTCTGAGATCTCAAATAGCCTTACCAAGAGCCTTAGATCACTACAGCTGTTACCCTGTAGGTGATAGCTGGAGGTCAAAAGGGTAAGGCAGCTCCTCCGAGGCCACCCAGCACAGTGGCCACTGGCCCTGTGGCAGCCCTTCCAGTGACTGCTCAGCAAACCATACTCCGCCCACGCACAGTGCAAACCTTCAGGCTTCCTCAAAGCTTTGCTTTGGAACTTGCTTGCTTTGTTCTGCTTGTGAAAAAGTGCTCTCATGTGATAAACACTCTATAGCAAACTAAAAACCAAGTGTGTCAAAAAGCACAGCAGGGTTTCTGCATATTTCTAATGAAGATGCATGTAAGGAGTCCTCTGACACTGGCAAATCTCATGTAGTGAGGTCAAGTCTTACACCTCATGAGCGACTCCTTCTTGCTCCATCAGTCTCACCTTCAAATCCCTTCCATCCCTGCTCCAACGGCTGGGTTGCTCCTCCCATTTCCCTTCTCTACCAAAGGAAGCTACCAAACACCCGCTCTGCCAGCGCTGGAGCTAAGCAGCCCTCTTCCCTGGCAGCCCCCTCTCGGGTCCCAAGTGGAAAGGGGCGGGAGGAGGGGGGAACGTTCTGGAGAAGTTGGCAGACAGCGATTGCCTGCTTCCCGAAGCTGCAGAGAAGACTAGCTCTGGCCCTGTCTTGCTCCCACCACAAAGCTCAGTCTTCCCCTCGAAATGACACCTGGAGCAAGTGCTGCCCATGGTCCGTGATCTTCTTTCTTCCTGGCCCTCCACTTCTCCGCTTGTGGTTTTGCCCTTCCTATTGCCTTTCCCTTGGCTCCACACACCAGATATCAACATCTCCAAGCCCGCCGCTACCCCTGATGCTTGGCTTGGGGGATGGCAGCTTTCTGCTGCCCCAGAAAGCTGCCCGCAGGAATCTGGGGGACACCAGCTCACCTGGGGACAGCTGAGGGGCTTCTGGAAAATGGGGGTGTCTGGATTTCAGTAGGTTGGAAAGTCAGCTAAATGAAGGCTGTGCATTTAGTGGGATGGTCTAGGAAGAGCCTCTTGGCTTCCTTGGTACCAAGGTCAAAATGTGATGCTTAAAAAAACATCTTCTGCATAAAAGTCTGCTCCTGGGGGCTCACTGGAGCTGCTGAGCAAAGCCACTGGCTATTTCCCTGAACAAAGCAAGATACAGGGGGCACAAGCTGAGGGCCCATCCTTTTCCCTTTACGGGGAAAGTATTCTAGAAGACAGAGATATGTGGTAAAGGTGACCCAAATGTGGGGAACACCATGAAAAAAGAAAATACAAAATAGTCTTTCCAAATGTACATTTGAAAACATTTCTTTCGTGTGATAGTGTGCAAGGGTCAAGTTAGCACCTGCATCTATTTACATCCTACCTAGATGTACAACATTAATATTTTACATTGTAGCTTATTGTATCCATAATGAAAACAAAACTGAATTAATCAGCATCGACAAAACCTATATAGCAGTACAATCTCATAAACCTGAAACTCCCTCTGAGCATGAAAGGCAGCTCTGAGATAACAGTGTTGATGAGGACAATTGCCCACTAAATGGCAACTATGTCATAGCACAAACGAAGTCTGAAAGATGACCAGGGACACAGTGCAATTATCTGAGCAATTCAGGCTTTGCCCAAATTTACAAAAATAATCTAACACTGCTGAGAAAATGTCAGTTAAATTACCGCACCATGGAAACCTCTTGAGTGTGACAATTACAGTCTCATGCAGATAGAAAATGCTGTAGACAAAATAGAAAGGAGAGGCTGTTGTTGATGCTGATTGCTGATCTCTCTTTGAACATCATCAAAACCTCCAACTTGGAGCAAATGCCGCAGCCACAAGGAAGCCGTAACTGACATGTGTAACCCACATGAAGAGTATAAAAACACAGAGAATAATTTTGTTTCCGTTGAAACAAATCCCAGATGGTAGTCTTCCGCGCTGTACCATCTAACTTTTATGGAGAGCCAGCTGAGTGCTAGCACACCTCCAGCAGCAGTTGTGAACAGAGCGCCTGGCCAGCTGTTTGGTGAAGGTTTACAAGTGATCCAACTGCAATGTTGTGAGGCAAACCGTGGCCAGTGCAACCGATCCCCTACCCTCTGCCACCACTCTGACTTAAAATGGCATCAAGTGGCAGTGTTGACCTCTCTGTTAATCTGTCCTCATGCTTGAAAGGAAATAACATTTTTCTGTTCTATTATGGGAACTCTCAGAGGATGCTTACGAATTTGGTTTCCAACCGACTATAAATGCACTGCAGTTACAGGCAGCTGAAATTGGTTAAATGGCAATTATGTTGGATGCTCCAACTGGTGCAACTTATTCACTGAACAGAACAAACAAATGCTTTTCATATAGATAATGGATTTGTACCACAGCCAAAGACTTGCAGAGTCCATCAGGGAGGTTAAAAATCCCAGGGATATTTAGCTATTGTATTTCCAGTTTAGCTTTCCACTACAGCTACAAATTTATGCAAAAGTACAGGTGATTGATAGCTCTGATTATTTCAAATAGTCACTGCATTATACAGAAGAGACATTTCCTAACAATTTTTTGTTTTGGATTCTTTAGCCATTAAATTCCATAATGCAGCAGATTGCATTTAAGTGGGGAGGAGTGTTAATAACATCTCCATTAATATCCGACTAGTACTTTTCATAAGGACATCGAGCACTGTGAAGAGGAGGCTGGCATAATTAGGTTAATGTTACAGATACAGAGACTGAGAAGAAGAGCAGCAGTAATAGTAGCTGGTTTATGTTTATGCAGCAGGCTGGCAGCAGAGATGTGAGCAGAGCCAAAGTCTTGTAACTCCTAAACTGAGGTACCAGCTCCTATACCAGACACAGCCTGCCATGAAAGAACAAGACTACATGGCATAAATTCAAAGGAGATGAAGACTAAACACATTTGAGCCTGTATTTGCCAAAAGAGCGCCTTTTCTCTTCCTGTAATTCATGCAGCTTTGTGGTACCAACAGCAAGCTCTTGGACATCAGGCAGGATTAAAAGGCTCCCAGCAGTCCCTTCACGTGCTGTGCAGCTGACTCCATGGGTTGCCAGCAATAGCTTCTGTTTTTCAGCAGTGGGCTTCTTAAAATTAGAAGCATTACAAGGAAACAGAAAGCTTACAAAGTTCCTTAAAGACAGCACAAGATAAACAAGACACACAAAAAAATCCAAACCCCAAGACCAAGCCAAAAGAAAACCAGAAAAGCAGACTTTCACTTGAAGATTCCCATTTGGCCTACGGGACGCCAGCCAGAAAGGCAGAAAGAAAAGGGCAGCAGGCACAGTAAAACAGTGACCAGTGTTATGTTACCACTGGTAAAGCCCAACAGGCCTGGGTATGTCCTGCCCACTGGATGTTCTGCTTAATTCTGAAGGGGAGAGAAGGGGAATGGAGTTTGACAGCTGCAGGCAACCATGAAGAACTGAAAACACCTTCCAGAAATGCTGCTGTCTCAACCGTCAATGCAAAGAAGAGTCGTATTACAAATACTTCCACCAAAGGGCTGGCTTTTCCAAGGAACTTTCCCTGAATGGAACTCCTCAAAAGAACAAACATTGAACATCTCAACAATACGATCGCTTAGCTGTCTTTGCAGTAGGACATTTTTATCTGTTCAATTAAAAAACCTGAATGTTCAACAATCTGCTTGGTAGAGTGGGGGCATTGCTACTACCATAGTAACAAAGAATTCACAGAGGACCCAAGATTTGGAGCATACAGCCACAGCAGATGACATTTTGTTTAACAGTCACCTCTGACTTACCTAGCGCTAGCAAAACTAAACCGTCTTCTAACCCAGACACCTAGAAGAAATGAACTCTGAGGAAGGAATGAAAGATGAAAGATTCTCAGTCTACAGAAAATGGAGGCTAAACATGATAACAGTCTTCAAGATGAAGAAAACTACGGAGAGGAAACTGTTCTCAGTGGAGAGGATGTGAACTAGTGGCTTCAGCCGTGGCAAGGCAGATATGGGACAGATGTTAGGAAGCATTTTATAATAGTCCAGCTAGAGACAGTCTAAAAACAAATTAGGCAAACATCTGTCAGGAATGATAAAAGCATAGCTGTGCCACCCTAGGTCAGAGAGATGGGCAGTGGGACTTCTTCAGGTGCCTTCCAGCTGTTGCTTTAGTAGCAGTGCAAGGCACAGGGTGCCCTCCGAGTCCCACACTGGTGGGTTTACCTGGCACAGACCCGTGGGCAGGCTCCCAAAGCAGAACCACTGAGCCACTGCAGTTGACCTGGGGATTGGCCAGTCCTTGCTCCCAGGTACTCGGCCCAGGAGGAGCACCAAACACAGCCCAGCAGTGCCTAACTTACTCCAGTTAAACGAAGCTATGCTTTTCTCTCCTCTCTCTGGGCTTCCCACCTATTGCTGGTGAGAGGTGTGAGGGCTGATGAAGGCCACTGCACCTCCCAGCCCTCTCCTGGTAAAAGTGGGTTTTCTACAGATAAAATGGTATTGCACCACATTTGTCAAACCAGATAAACATTCCACTTGTGGCTTCAGGACAAATGTGTAGTCTCTCAAAAACTACACCAAAAGCAACCAACAGCAATCTGCTACTTGACAATAAAAAATATCAAATGTAGTCTTTTCTGTAAAGTGACAGCCAATTTGGGAATAACTGCCATTAGATATACAGTGCAATAAATATGACAAAAAGAATAATCCAGGGGAAAGCAAGCAGTAGTGAAAGCCCTTGATCAAGTCTACTACGGGGACTTTGAAGAATGAGTTTGGGTCTGAAAACCTATTACTGATGGCCCCTACAGGAGCTGCAGTTTCAAGTATCTCCATTGCTACTTATTCACTGTGTCAAGCACAGCAGGATCAATTGAAACTTTAAAGAGTTAGATGGCAAATTGACTGGAAATTACAAGATGATTTGGAAAATTGCTTTTTACTATCAAAAATGAAATGACTATGATGGACTACTCATTCCTGAAAAAAAGAGCCACCATTCCTTGGCTGGCTGGAATAGCTGGGGAACACATTCAAATGCAACCTGCAAGAACTGCTACTTTTTTAGAAACTTTAAAGAAGTCATTCTTTCTATATTTCATTGACAGAAGAATGTGACTCAACAAACGTTTAGAACAAACTTGTATAATTTGATCACAGGTGAAGAACATATCCTTTCTGTCAAAGAAATCAGCAGACTTTTCAGTGCTCTTTCCCTCTGACTTCAGATTTGAATCTCCTTTGTGCTCTCTAGGGAATCATCATATGAATACCTGAGTAACCCAACGCTTCCAGCTGCTGCTAATGGGGCCCATGCAACTGCTCAAGGATTAGAAGCTAACGGCATGGGCACATTAATTTAGCAAAAAGATGGAAAAATTTAAGACAGCTTTGTGCTACACCTAGTGAAAAACACAAACACAGGTGCACTCAATATCTTCATAGCAAAGTTTGAAACTTTGGCTTAAACCTATGACTGCACTAGCCAGCAGTGTGGTGCAGCCAGCAATCTACAGAAAGTAATTCCATAGAGTGGAATTACTAAGGTGTGGGGACCTGAGGTTGCCCCGCACTTGATGTCACACTTTGGTCCCATAGCCTGAATGCCCACAAGAGGCTGGAGGGCACTGGGTGTGCTCCTGGTTTAGTGTCATCAGGAGGGATCCCAGCTTGCATGCTCTGAAACTGCTGTGCCCAGGAAACCAAGGCACAGAAAATGGGGATGACTGGAAGCATTGCTTCAAAAGTCTGGTCCGAGCCAAAGCATCCATGTATCAAACGCTAGGACTCCCATCACAGTTTCTACTACACCACTTTTTCTCATGGAGAAAGCTGGGGTTGCTTGTGAGTCCTGTCCTGTGTTTTCCTTGGGGAGAATAAAACAAAGGTATTTCAGGCAGCAACATACTAATGAAGCTGTGTTCCAAATGAACGTATAACTATGCAGTGAGCTATATTTTGATATTACTGTAATAGTAGAGTTGTACTGCAACAAATGTGTGGACAGGAAAGGACTGCACGTTTACCTACAGCATGTATGACAGGTGCAGAAGTGTGTGCTCCTATGTGAATCTGTCTGGCTGAATGACAGGAAGAAAGATAGGCAGTTTGATTATAATTTTCACCAGTATTTAGGCAAAAACTTAGTAATTCTGTCCTCCTTAGGAAAATAGGAAAAACTTCCTATCTAGTAACCCAAGCAACACTTTTAACAAGGTGTCCCTATACAGAACTCAACAGTCAAAATTTTCATGATGAGAAGATGAATTTTCTTTGGCACTTAGGAGAAGCTCCATGAGGAACAATAGGTTTTTGTGTAAAAACAAATTAGCCAAAATGCTCCCTTGCTACAAAGCAGAGAGCATTTTTAATATCCAGAGTTCATTTCTTGAATGTCTTAACAGTGGGAATTTTTGCCTGATAACAGGATCTTCACAATGCACTTGGCATTGTGAAGAGGCTATAATTTAATCAGGACTTCATTCTCTGAGAAGTCCCACATGGCTTGAATAGAAACAGGTAATAAAATCTTTAAGTGATGCATGCTCAGTTTATATTTATAGGCAAAATTTTCCCTTCTTATCCAAACCTGAATCCAAACACTGTACAGAATCACTAAAGAATATTAAGCATATAATCCAGCAGCTACAATCTCAATGAACACAAGTCAGTGCTCTTTAGCAAACGTTATGAAAATAAACTTCCAGCAATGCTCTTTGTCATTTTTGACCTGTCCAGTCTCCTGTATATTCAGGCTGGGATGCTCTATAATATCTGCTGACACACAACGAGCTAATTTCCTAACCACAGTTCATTTTCCTTATAATGTATGAATACATTATTCTCCACAGTCCATTAGAAACAACCTAAGTGAGCTCTCTCAAATGTACTGTACCCTTTCCTCCTTCAAAAAGCAAGCCCTAGATAAGCTGACCTTTTAGGGGAGGGAGAAAGAGGTTGTCTGATGCAAGAAGCCTTGCAAAGGCTTGTAAAGCCACAGCCTGATGGTGACCTCTAAGCACTGAGAGCTGAAGATCTTCCAGGTTTCATTTTCAAAACTCCCACAAGATGAAAGAAAGTTCTGCTTCCTTGGATAACAGCTACTAATTCCAGCTCGCTCCTAAATTGTGATGGGCAAGGTTAGCACATTCTGCAGCTCAGCACAAAGCTGGAGATCTTCTCCTTTGCTCCTGGACCACAAAGCTTGCATGAGAATGAGCAAGGTCCGGGTGGTGACCCAAGAGCATTGCTGTGCGGCTGAGCACATACCAGCTAGGCTCATCTTTATGTTTTAGAGCCACCTGTGAAATATACAGAGGAATCAAACACCATTATGTTTGTGCACACAGAAGCTGCTATTTCCTTCCCAGATTTTCCCACCCCCATTGAAAAGTTAGTATGTGGCTGACTGTGGAGAGGGGTGAGTCTATGTCTCAGCTGAATCTTTAAGGGCACTTCCAGGTCCAGCAAATGGGGTTTTTTGAGCTCAGAGCCCTGACATTTGGAGAGTTACAATTCTGAGTAAAGAAGCAGTATGTAGGCAGCAGTTCCTGAGGATGCAGAGCATGTAGCCTTTCCTCCAAACAGCAGGGGCAAGGGGACCTCTGCTGTGGGGTCTAGACTCAGAGGAAACTGGATGTGTGGTCAGGACTTTCCTGGTGAATTGTTCAGAAGAGGGCAATAAGAGACCCAGGAGGATATCAAAAAGACTGAAGAACACTGTAAGAAAACACAATAACCCAAAATTTAGAGAGTGAACCTGGGCGAATAACAGGGTCTCTCACCAAACACAGGGGCCGAACAAAATAGGACAAGATACCTTGAAAATGTCGGCACCAAAGAGTTAGGTTTATCTGAGGTGAAGGCTCGTCCCGAGTCCTGCCTTATAAGGTTAAACTGTCCCCAGTTTTTTGTTTTGTTAGATTTTTGTTCCCTTCAAAGTAGAAGGAAGCCACTGGAGTTCAATATCTTCGATCTAAACACCACATACATCACAGGGAAATTGAGTCACAAACAGAGGAAAACTGAAGAAGCCACTTCAGTTGGTGTCCAAACAGGGAAGCCACTACTACGATTTTATCAATGGTTTTGACGGAAATCACAGTCCAGCTGATGACATCTAAGTTAGTTGTTCAATTTAGTGTATAATTAATATCATTGATCTAACATTCCCGAGAACACCACAAGCTCTCTGTGAGTCACTAAAGCTGCTCTCACTGCTCACTGCATCTATAACTATCACATACACTCAGCACAACTGTAAACCCATAAACCTACTGGCTTAGACTGAGGGGATCATAAACTGTAAAGCACTTCAAGGCTTTTGCCAAAACAGATTATCATTTCTAAACCCCATAAGCAGAAACAGGTAGACTCTCTCAGTTCTCAGGGTCAAATAGCTTCCAGTACCAAGATTTACACAGCCCATTACCAACAAGATAGGCAGATGCAAACTATATCCTCATGACCCATCACATAACCTTCGCTAGATCATCACTGTAATATTTAGAAAGTTCATAAGCATCATGCCAGTGAATTATGGCTTCATGCCACTTTCTCTAAGATTGCATGTCTCCTGGAAGGATGGAGTTTTGATCTGCAAGCTCCAGAGGTAGCCCTTACATTCCAGCACAGCAACCTGTTGGGGATTTATGAGCACTTCACGGCTGTTTAATGAGGCTTACACTGTAAGCGATCTAAAAAGCTCCTGTTCAAGGAATCCTGAAGCACATCCAGTAAAGCTGATGGAGCCTGAGACACCTTAAGAGAAATACTGAGTGAATCAAAATAATCAGCCTGCCCTCTCCCTCTGTCCCAGCTTTGCTAGTGAATGCAAGGCACACATATACACAGAAAAAACAATCCCTGTTTCCTCTCTGTTTCCTCAGTCTCATGGTGCATTCAGCCTAGGCAGTCAGGACTCACTGATATACAGCTGTAAGTTTTTAAACATGTAGATCAACTTTATTCTCTTTCAATTTTTTATCTAAAAATTTGACTTTCAAGAAAAAAAAGTAGAGTGTAATGAAAACATGAAAGCAACATTTTAAGATGGTATTTAACAGTATTATCTAATGACATTCTGAAAGGCAAAAGTCTCACTCTTGGAAGGTATTTAAGTGCCTGAATATCTTTGAGCCCCTGGGCCCCCCAAAAAAGGGTTTACGTTTGCAAAAGTAGCTATTATGGTATGGTAATTTAATAGTGTTTCAAAGTCAGATGAGTTAGAATTATACATACATGCAAGCCTTGAATCTGATGTATTCCCCATCTAGCAACTAAAAGACGTAATCTCAAAAATTTTGGACAAGGTTTTCCTAGGATGAAACACTTATCTAGTTTCTTCAGGAAGTTCTCTGCTTCGAAAACAAGATACCCACAAGCTCCTGCAAAAGGAAATGAGGTATGAAGGAAAGAAACTTGTGTGTGATGCTCTCATTTACAACTGAGAGGAGGACTGGCTTTCTCATTTTCAAGGGTCCATGCTTTTATGGGTGGTTATTCAGATATACTACTTATTTAATACAAACATTTATGAGGTAAAGATTAATTTCATTTTCATAAATGTTTGTGTGTACAGCATGTGCCTTTGCAAACTTTTACAATTTAACCTGAATATTTTGGAGTCTAATTCTCCCTTTGCAGCAGGAGCAGTTCCACTGTTTAGCAGATCTTTTTCAAGCTTAAATCTACAAATGCAATTGATCTACAAAGCCTCTTTTGTATCAAACAACTTTTTTTGAGCTGTAAATGCTTGAAGAGTGCTGCTGCTGATTGCTGTACCCTTCTTAGAACCTTTGCTGTTGGTGAAGTTGGGATCACGCTAACACAGGACAACTACCCTAGAAAGAGGCAGGAGGCAGCAGAGTTACGGGAGGAGGCACCGTTTTGTACTTCTGCTTCTTCCAAAACATCACCAGCCACCACAGCCAGAGTCAGGCTTCCTGGGACAGGAAACCCTTTGGCAGGACCCACTATGGTTGTTCTTTAGAGAAGGTACAAAGCTAGTTTTAAACCATCACTCCTGAAGGCATTTAACTTCCTCACGTTCTTATTTATCCGGGTTTTAATTCTTCAGACTAATCCAGAAAACAAAAAACAGGTTTGCTACCCCCTCCTCTTTTCTTTTCTTTCACATTTCTCCACTTTATGTGTTTCACTAAAGAAAATAACTGCTACGATACTTAGGGCTGTGTGGCCACGTCAATGGCGCTGGCACCAAGAGCTTTGACTTTCCTGCTTCATGCTGTACTGTGCAGTACAGATTAGGAAGCAAAACCATTCAGAAATTTGTCTCATAGCATGCTTTTTGTCAGTAAATACTGAACACAGTGCTAACAAGTACTTACGGCTTTGCTCGCATTACTTGACATGGTAACAAATACTTCATATTGGAGTGACTTCCAGCCTTTTGGAGTGTAGGTAGGCAGCAACAATTCAGCACTCTCACTTAAAAGATGAAATTAAGCTGTCAGAAAGATTATCTCCGTGCCAAGAGTTACATGGAAGCTTACGGACAGCAATCCTCATTGTTGCTCTTCTCACTTGCCCTGTGCCAATGGGGTTTTGCCTTCATTTTTGTACTTCGAGTTAAATAGCTGTCAAGTTTAACTTATTTGGAGAAACTAGTGTGGACAAATTCGTTCCTACCGATGTGCTAGTTATCTTGAGATTAATGGGAAATCCAGAGCTACCAGGCAGAGAGGTAAGTAGTCTGAATGGGAGAGAAACGCAATCCAGCAAAATCACAACGCAGTGTCAACTTTTGGATCTTGTGACCCACACCTGATAAAACAATAAATAGCCTGCTGTAATGGCCAAGGGAGGAGAGAAGCACTGGTTCTGTGGTATAATGAACTGAGGAACTAAACAAAGAGGTGCCTGTTCTTGATGGAACAGAAATGTGATAGAACACTTTGGGTAGTTTAAAATCACCGTCTAAATTCTGAGATTTCCTAAAATACTGCCATAATACAGATTATTATTTTTTTTCCCCCCATGGGAATCTAACATTATGGATTTAGCTATAAAATATTATGTTACAATCATGTTTTTTGGGGATGCAGAAGAAACCCTCCCCCTCTCCAATGCTCTTTCTGCTCAACACACCTCAGCGTTATATAGAAAAAGAGGGAATACCCAATTTTCACCTTGGGTGAAAAGTTCTGGGTTGTCAAAAGAAACAGAAATAAGTCTCTGGTACGTGTTGACATCAGAGGGGTCACACAATCCTTCCTCAGACACCATGTCCGGCAGGAGACGGCTCTGCCCAGTGGGGAAGGTTCTGAGAGTTCGGTTCAGCTCAGTCTGGGCACTTCACAGTCCTGCTCTTGGTTGGGAAGTCAGGGAGTCACTCCATTATACGTATTGTGTACACAGGCCTGATCTTTTACTTTTTATGTATTATGCCCAGTACTATTTAAGTGGTTATTTACAACACGCTGTTCTGCCAGAACAAACTTTCCCATCGACATTCCAAACAAAAAGATCAGCATGGCAGCGTCACTTCAAACTAATGTTTCTTTGAAAAGGCCTTCTTAGGGGAAGGGGCTGTGTAAATACCTGGTTTGCCACTTCCCCATTTTGACTAGTACTCAGAAGAGGTGCTGTGTCTGCCTGCCATCGTCTGCTGTAACTCTACCTTGCAATTATGGGTAGCTTCATTCTTCTTTTGGTTCCCCAAACTGAGGCATGCTAAAGCATTTTGTATTTTTAAGTCATCAGAACTATCTCAAAATGATCTCTCTTCACATTAGGATAGAAATTTAGGCACTATACTGCATTGTGCAAACCCACATTGTTCAAGAAAGAGTGAAAGAGCTGCCCTGGGCAAAATGAACGTTGTCCACCTTATCTGTAAAAAGTGTCAGGCTTTTGAGGGGAGAAAACAAGAGTACGGTGCTAGGTCAGGGAAATAAGACGACAACTGAATGTTCCTAACTCTGTGGAGGAACAAACAGTAAGGACTTCAGCTGAGACCAAACTTACTCTTTTTGCTTTTCAGTCCTGTGCTTTACTAGAAATTTCTTTCTGGTCTGAGTGAGGCTATAGCAGCCAATGGCCCCAGAAGAGGATGACCAGCTTCAAACATCAGTCATTTGGCCCCAGCCTACTGGAGACCATGTGCTGACTGGTCCTGAGCTAGGAAACAGCATGATCTCAACAACCTCAGAATGACTCGTCGCACTTGAAAATATGCTCCCATGAATTTTCAGGCATATAGTGAGAAGCATCACCTGGAAGGCCTTTCTGCCCCACAGGAATCATGTTTTACTTCAGCAATATCCTCATTTAAAAATAGTTATTTCAGTTTATTTCAGCGAGAGACAGATACTGCCACTGATACAAATTAATATATGCGCAATAGAAGTTCTATAATAACACCAAGAAAGTGAAGAAAGCACGCAGCTAGGAAACTCCGAAGCCCTATTTTCCTGCTCCCACACTGTATGTAGGTAACATTTTTGTGTCTGCTTTTTTAGAACGTTCACTACAAGCAAGGCAGAATTTTGGAGGGTGGCAGAAGCACATTTGTGTACTCTTACATACTATCAGGCAGCAGCAATGCAAAAAATGACAAGTAAATGACAAAGTAGCACAGAAATAGAGACTGCAGCCACTGTCCCAATCCTTACCTTTTAGAGTTGCCTTCTTAAGTACCTTCATAGCATAAAGCTGACCTGCATCAGATCCTTTGATCTTCCGCACTAGAAATACCTGTAAAAAGCAGATGTCTTGTGTAGATGAGCACTGAACTTCCACTTATGAGCCTTGCTGCATTTTATAAAGGAACAGATTCAGGAACTCTGATGAAAACTATTAGCTGAAAGTATTTTGTATTTATTTCACTTGCAGTTGGTTGAACTAGCCCGGGAAAGCTTCATTTTTAAGCCTTCACTCCCTCACAAAGCAAATATGTTCAACATTATTGATTACCTTTATGCATTCAATTAAAGATGGATGAATAGTCATAATCAGTGTGTGCACGTCTCCTCATATTCTGACTAGCTTCGCATGAAAAAAAGATATATCTCAGTTGTGCTTAGTAATGTGCAGTGTCTTAAAATTATTGTCATCAATTAAATTAAGGAGAAAAAACAATTTGGTTTAATTGATGCTGTAAGTCATGAATGGTGACTAGCCTAAGATGTAACTGAAGCAAAAAGTTCATACAGCTGAAAATCTGGTTGTGCGTACTTAACAAAAAGTAGGACTATTTTGATAAGCAAATACATTATTATAACAAAGACAGTTTTCCCTGTTATAGTTACCTATGTTACATCTTCTGACAGGGTAAATTTGACATTGAAATTAAAAAAAAAATGTAGCTAAAATTGTGGTATTTTTGGCTTTACTCCATGCAACTATTTCTTATCTCCCCCTGAGTGCATCTAAGCACTGGAGAGGCAGTGAATAAAGGAATCAGTAATTTAGTTTGGTCTTTATAAGACTTTCAGTGTTTTAATAATTGAAAATAAAATAAAATAAAATAAAGAAATCTTTTAGCTGATTCACTCTGTCTGCTGAGGTCAGAAATAGGAGACGACAGTGTCTCTCTTATTTCAGCACTTTTGTTTCTGGACAGAAGCAGGAAGTAAAGCCAAATACAAAAAGAAATATAAGGCTACATACATAGTATATACTTATAACAATATAAATCATCAAAGGCTAGCTAAAATTACATAACTAAGGAAAGTCTAGTTGGATTACAAAAATCTGGGACAACTATTTTATTCTTTGCCTGTTCAGGAACCATGCAGCTTTCTTAACTGCCTCCACCCAAAATATAAAAAGCCAAAAAAAGAACAGAGGAAGTCTGTTTCTAGCACATTATTTGCAAGTTGAAAGACTCTTCCTCCTGCAAAAAAGAATATCTATAAACAGATTATGATTTTCTGAAGCAACCTTTGAGGAAAGGTTTGTGGGGAGAGAGAGCAACTTTTAACAACCAGCTAGAGAAGCTGAAAAAAAAAAAAGGCTAAATTCTCTCTGAACACCTTAACCAGGGCTCTTACATCTGTACAGCACCACAGCTACAACACTTCTCCAATACCATCTGATACATTTTTGGTTCGACTTTCCTTCTCAAGATGTTTCCTGTGCATAGGAGATATGCACAGTTCCTCACCCGAGCTGCCCTAACTAGCTGAGCTTGGGCACGTGTTGCTTGTTCCCATCTCCTCTTTCCTAGTTCGATGAACATACAAATACCTCCAGCACTCACAACCGTAGGAACAAATGATGAAATTTGGATGCAACAGGAACATCTAAGGCTTTCTGAAGTGTTTTTCATTAACATTCATGATAAATTAAGCTCAGCTGCTCCAGCATTAACAGGAAGTCAATTCATTTAGAAGTTCGGCTAGACAGAGAGATCTTGGGATGTTTTTCTCTCCAGCCCAAGTAAAAGATTTAATTTTTGCATTACATTGAAAGGGAGGAGAAAGTCAAAAGCAAGCTTGCCCAAACACTAGATTTTCAGCTGTATTATTATTCTGTAAAGATGGTTATGGAATCTTTATCCAGAAAACAAAACCACAAACCCTATAGATAGTGATTTTAAGCTGTACTGCACAATGAACAGCACAGCATGCTGTGTCTGCAGAAATATTAGGCTGCAGTTCTAGAAATATCTTGTCTGCCATGTAATCTTGCAAAGCTTGTAATACTCATATTGCTCTAATAAGCAAAATTATCAATTTATGTTACTAGTCACTAGTCAGCTGTTCCCTGTAGCACGGGATAGGGCACTTGCCTGCATTCCCTCCAAAACAGATGAGTCAAGAACACTGTGTGCAGTTTCAGAGGACATCAAAATAATCGTCAAACCAAAAAGGAAACAGAACAAATGAAAATGCACTGTATTGCAAAATGATGCCATCCTTCTGATTATTCTTAAAGGTGAAGTAACATTGTTCTTGAAACCAGCAAGTGGTCCTGGAGTCCTTACTTGGCTGGTTATAGTAGCTATACTATACTAGTTTGCCAGAATAGCACAAGCATGTGGCTGAGCATGACTTTCAACTTTCTAGTTTGATATGCATGCAAACACCTCAGGTTATCAATACCTGAACTAGCAAAACTCCATTAGCTGGAGCAATGGGTGCATCACCCAAAATTCAACTTAGAAAGCTAAGAAAGTGTTGTGACTTTCAAGAGTGTTGAGAGCACTCCCTCTGACACTAAAGGCATCTTCTCTAATCCTGCAAGAAATTATTTAGTCCTCAGGTGAACAACTTGAAAACCAACAGGTTTGCATCCCCAGAGACTTATGGATTTGAACAATTAACTCAAATACCAGGTGATGAAAATTTAGGTGGTTGGGGCCTGCACAAGAAACACAGAGCAGACTTCCCTCTCCTGTGTCTTTGCTGCTCTGGGGAGTTTGCTGACCTGGTTCACATAAGATATGGAAAAGTGATTTGTAATGACACGCAGCTCCAAACAGGTATGATGTCCACTCTCACACTCTGATCCCCCAGTGAATTGTTTGGAGCATGTCCCAGAAATCAGATCTCCTTTTGGGAAGTGGTGGCAGAGACTAGGTATTTTGCTTCTAAAATGTTTAAAGCTAGAAGACCAACTCAGAGAGTTAATAATAAAATACAACAGTACAGTCTAAGGCAGCCAGTGAACCATTTCTAAACTCTTTACTGCATGAATCTGAAAACTGGCCATTCTGCCTCTGTTATTTTTGCAAAAGATTTTCTTCTCTTGTTCTTCCTCTTCTTGTATTGAAACATACAGTAAATCTAATTTTTAGTTGTTTGATTTTTCATATTTCTTTAATATGTAAAACTCAAATATCATTATTGTGCTCTCAACCGATTTTCTAGATCAAAACTTGGTAGTGAAAGCTAACTTTCCCGATTGCTCTCATCTCAGAAAACTTCTAACAGACTTGTTTATCAATATAATTCTGGAATAGTCAGGAAGCTGATAAATACTCCAAATATAGGTTCTTTCAGGAATTAAACTAAAGGCCCTGATTCACTGTCAGGGTGCTCAGCTTTGTGCTGGGCACCTCAGCAGATTTTAGGTGTGACTCAGTTCCTCAAGTTAGCCAGAATTATCTGCCATTGAAGGCTAGGAAATATTTTTTTAAAACCCCACAAAATAATATACCTAAAAGGATAAGGACTTCTATAGATTCAAAGAATAGTTTGGGTTGGAAGGGACCTTTAAAGGTCAGATAGTCCAACCTCCCCTGCAATGAGCAGGGACACCTTCAACTAGATCAGGTTGCTCAGAGCCCTGTCTGACCTGACCTTGAATGTTTCCAGGAATGGGCATCTACCTCTCTGGGCAACCTGTTCCAGTGTTTCACCACCTTCATCATAAAAAAAAATTTATTCCTTATATCTAGTCTAAATCTACCCTCTTTTAGTTTAAAACCATTACCCCTTGTCCTATCACTACAGGCCCTACAAAACGTCTGTCCCCATCTGTCTTACAAGCCTCCTTTAGGAACTACATGGCTGCAATAAGGTCTCCCTAGAGCCTTCTCTTCTCCAGGCTGAACAAGCCCAACTCTCAGCCTGTCCTCACAGGAGTGGTGTTCCAGCCCTCTGATCATTTTTGTGGCCCTCCTCTGGACCTGCTCGAACAGGTCCATGTCTTTCCTGTGGTGAGGGCTCCAAAGCCGGACGCAGTACTCCAGGTGGGGTCTCACCAGATTGGAGTAGAGGGGCAGAATCACCTTTCTCAACCTGCTGGCCACTCTTGATGCAGCCCAGGATTCGGCTGGGTTTCTGGGCTGTGAGTGCACATTGCTGGCTCATGTCCAGCTTTTCATCCACCGGTACCCCCAAGTCCTTCTCGGCAGGGCTGCTCTCAATCCCTTCATCCCCCAGCCTGTATTGCTGGGGGTTGCCCCGACCCAGGTGCAGAACCCTGCACTTGGCCTTGTTGAACCTCATGAGGTTCACACAGGCCCACTTCTTGAGCCTGTCCAAGGTCCCTCTGGATGGCATCCCATCCCTCAGGCATGTCAGCTGCACCACTCAGCTTGGTGTCATCTGTTTGATTTAAATTAGGCTCACTGTTCCACAGGTTTCAAAGTCTTATTTATTTAAACTATGGAAAGTGTTTAAGACTGAATTGACTCCTCCCTATTTCTCTCCATATTGCCTTCCTATTTTCATTTCCAACTGACACATCCTGCTCAAGAAGAATTGCCTTTGGGATTCAGAAAAGCCTTGGACTTCAGATAAAAATGTTGTTTCTACACAAATTAGCTTGTGGTCATATAGGTAGGTATTTCCATCCCCCCCCGCTGCTCCCCCCCCATGCTCTTGCCACAACGATCCCTCTCTTCAACATTGGAATTTGACGCCAGGATCCTCTCAGCAAAGCATACAGGCCTCTGAGTGTGACTTAAAGAGCAGTCTGGGACTTTGAAATGTCCTTGGGATCCCATCTGTCCTCAGCAGGAATTAGGCAGCTAACTTCTTTAAGCCTTTGAACGTCCCTATTTACATCCTCCAACTGCGTAGCAGTAGTGCACTCACCTCCCTGGCTGGTAGGTCAGAAAGAGGGAGGGGGCAGTCTAATTTTATAAACAGTGGTGCTTACTAATGCACACTTGTGCTCAGTAGTCCAGATCCAGAGCCATAAGCACTGTCTTCTAAACTGTTTTATATACAGGAATCCAGCTAAAAGACAGAAGTGTTATTAAAATGAAGACAGAAGGGGTTTGGGTTTGCTTATCTGCCTTTACAATATGATTTATATATGAACAATGTTACCCATGTAAATGAACTCGGAGAAAGGACATGACATTTTCAGTGTTGCTCTAGGTGATTAGATGGCATTAAAAATTACCTTTCCATATGAACCTTGTCCTAATACTTTCAGCAGCTCAAACTGAGAAGGATCTGCTTTTTCAAAACCTTCCTTCACATGATGACTGATGTCTATTTCCTTCACGATACCATCTTCCTGCAAAGGAAACAACAAAAAACAAAATCCCCAAATCAGAGCTGTTATCCTAAGGAAACATATTGTTTATTAAGGTCTCATCTTCTGCCATGTTACAATCACATATGAAATTTTGAAAATAGAAACAAATGCTTGTCCAAATATTCCACGTGCCTGTTACTGGCTGGGGAGGGTAACGTCAGGACACCCAGGCTTGCTGCTTCTCTTTATTGAGCCCCATGATATGACTAGGTAAAGACAGAATATGCAAGCTGAAGCACAGAAAGACACTTGCAGAGCTTGGTGTGCCCATCACAGACCTTGCCAGCCAAGCGGCACGGACTCAAATCTGTACTATAGATGCTTCAGCACACTTCCCTCCACATACTTTCTCATTCTTCCTCAGAGCATCATTTAAATCCATCTTAAAAAGCTCCCTTAGTCTTAAGCAGCAATTCTTATGAGTAGGCAATAAAGGCATTGCTAAAAGTGGCTCTCCCAGTTTACACTGAAGAATGGAAAGTTGCTACCAGTAAGCTTCCGAATTTATGATTTAGATATGAAAATGGGGTGGTGGTGGTGGAAGGAATACTGACACACTCTTCTTTGCTTGCAGGAATAAGCTTTAAACACTGGATTTTCAAGGTTCTTTTGTTAAAATATTTCCATTGCACATTCTTCAAAGAAACCAGTTGAACACTAGGACTTTTATCTCACAAGCTGTGACATATGGCATTTAGTTTAGTTGTTTGTTTTGTGTTATTACGGCATGTCCCTCTAAAAAGAGAGCGACCGGGTCATGTGAGACCCAGAGGGACTACGTAGAGTTTGCAGCAACCCAGAAAGTCATTGGGCTGAAAAGAAGCCTGGAAGAAAGGAACGGCTCTTCAAGGACATAGTGGTGATGGAAGATAATATTTATGCACCTTTTTATTTCTGTTGTGTTTTGTACACCTAAATTTGAGCTTTTTTTTTCTATTCAAACTACTTGCTCTAACTTCTCTACAACTAAAATGTTTCACCTCCCAGGACTAAGGGAATTGCCTACTTAGGAATAGGTTTGAATATTTTTGCACCCAACAGAAATAACTGGAATCTCATAAACATTATTTTTAAACAGAATTTTGCTGTAATTGTCCTTTTTCCCCAAGAAAATATCTTGATAAAACCTGGAAGTATAATATTTGTTCCCCATTCTTAAAAATTAATGTCAGGAAAATAGACGTAACATCCTAAAATGAAAATGCATTCACAGAAACATTTTGGCAAACCACATTCATTTACTAAACAAGAATAAATTTGATTCCTTTCTCTTCCAGAAAAATTGCTATCACTTTCTACCAGCTGTAATTCATCTGATGCATGGCTAGCATTACCCGGATTGCTCTCTATACTGTAGTTCCATTCCTCCTCTTCCCTTCCATGCCTCTTTACACTCATGTGCTTTGGAACAGGGACTATATCCTTTTCTTGGTTTGGAAAGCTTCCTCTACTTTGTGTATGCTACCAGAATCATGGAAAATAATCATCATCTGACAGCAACTCATTTTTCTGATCCTAATTCCTCCAGTTTAAGGTTTGCCCGAAAGGAAATGGTTGAAACCAACGACCAGTTTTCACAGAGAGATTTAAGGGTTTTCTAAGCACATAACTGCCAGGATCTCTCCTCTTGTTTTTCTGGCTTTAATTGCTGTGGGAGACAGAGTATCTTTCTGATATTAAAAATATTCATTTTTTTGATTTTTTCTAAGTGAGAGAAACAATAGTAAACTGATACAAATTTGATACACTGTATTAGCTGTTTCCTAATGAAACCAGGAATAACCTACATGCTGTTATCAAAGGCTCCACCAAGTTCTGAAGTGACGAGCTTTCACACTGAGGGACATGCAGCTTTGTGTAAACTGCCTGCAGCTGAGAGACTTGCACACTGGTAAGAGCATCATTTTGAGCTTAGCCCGCCACGCCACACTACAGATGAGGTAAAGTATCTGGAGTGCAGGGCTCACCGCCCATCTTGTTCAGCGGTTACTCCCTAAGGTGAAAAATGACTCCCCCCACGGAGTCAGGCCCCTGCCCTGAGTCACCCCTTACTCTCTCCACCAGACCTCGTATGCTTGGCAGTTTGATCTCCACTGAGCACAGGCAGAGGCTGGGAGGATTGGCTTCTGCGGGCCAGTCTCTCTGTGTGGATGCCCCCGCGACAGCTATCATATGATGGAAAAACTGCATGATGTTTTCTCAAGTCAACGCAGCCTGAGGGCACCCAGTCCCCGTTTCACGATTTTGCCAATCTCTGTTTTGCACAGAAGCACAGTGAGGACCATCCTGGAACCAGGTGAAGCAGGAGGTGGATCCAAATTTTGCAATATATTTGGGAGATAAAGCTCTGCAAAAAAGAAACTAACCCAAATTTTACGTATAGCAGACATCTTCCTTGAGCTGACACCTTGATCTCAAAAACTGTGGATGAGATCTACCACCTTAAGGAAACAGCAAAATCCTTTTTAATTCAATTAGATTGTATTTCAGCCTGAACCACGGAGTCATTTCAGCTACATCTGCAAGTTTAAAAGATGAGTGAGTTTCAATTTATCCATTCATATTAGTCATCAAAGTTACAGGCCTACAACCTTAAGCATATTTCTCATTGTATCATTAAATTTAATATAACCTCTTTAGGTTTATGAAATGGGTTCAGTTACAGGAATATATTGGAAGTATTAAAGTGATGATAATTCAGCTTGCTAGAAGAATGCTTAAAATATTCTTGCATTCCCAGAGAACAGCATAATTAATTCATAACTTGCAATAAAACCAACACTTTAATTACATGCATCTTTAATTAAAATCTCAGAAAAAGATTATTAAAAAAGAATGGGACCAAATACACATCCCAGCAGCCTTTATCAGAGAAGCACAGATTTTAAAGATGGAAAAAACCTGTTAGATTATGTGTCTTCATAGAAATATAAAAACGTTACTTAGAAGGGGTTCTGGGGGTCATCTAGACCAACACTCCTGCCCAAAATATCATTGATGCGTGATCAGGCCAGCTGGTTTCTGTCCACCGTGGTTCTCAGTGTCTCAAACAATGAGACTTGAGCCACTTCCTATGAAAGATTGTTCTCTTTCGATTTGCCTAGCTCAGAAATGCCCACAGTCATGTCTAGCTGCCTGCGCCACGGGTCCTTAGGAGGAAGCAGGATATTTTTCTAGGAAGGTAGGATTTCCTGTGGTTTCCTCACTAGAAAAGGGCAGCAAAGCAGCAGTGAAGAAAAGCATGCCAGAAAGTTCTTTTTTCACCCATCGTCACTACAGTGGTGTTACTTGTGAGCTGTCCAAGAGGTAGATTTTTGCTGGTATGACAAATCCACTTCCCACTGGAGCAAAAAGCCAAACTGTCAGTACTTAAGACTGAAGATGGACACGGCCCCTTAAAGGAAATACATGCTGATGTGTTTGCATACATGCATCCATTTCCCTTGCATGTATTTCTGTATTCTTATTACTTATTTTGTTACATGCATTCTGGAATGACTTCTGTTTGTTTGCTTTACCTTAATAGAAACAACAAAAAAACCCCACAGTTTTACAGTTCCCTTTTAACATTCTTATTTACTTAGGATTTCCCCCTATCATTTACGACTTTTCAAGTCTCCCTGTATTAAATATGGCATAATTTTTCTCAGGTACTGACGATCAGTGAAACCCAAACTATCAGAGCACAAACATCGTAGGCATATCTCCCAAGTATTTTTGCTCTGAGTTGCATCTTAGGGTCTTCTCTAACATGGATTTTTTTTCACTAGTCCAGCAAGTGCAGCGTATCTGCATTAGGAATTTGCATAACAACAATAAAACTGAGGCAAAAGATTCACAATAGAGATGAAGCCTGCACACTGAAGAAGCTGTTTTGATGGAGAGGATTTCACTCTGGAAAAAGACACGAGCCAACTTGCAAAATGGTTTTGATCAGTGAAGTTGGTGGAGTCAAAAATGAATGTTCCACGGTTTGGTCTTGCAACAGCTGTGCACAGCAGCCCAGGCTCTGGCTCCCTGCTGACTTGTCCCGACACTGCATTAGCAGGAATGCTTGACTTGATGAAGCTTAATCTTTTGTAAACATCTCTAAATATTTATGTTTGCACAAAAAGCATCATCCCATGACAAAAGTGAGATGGATGTTCTTGGCGGCTTGCAGAAAGCACATGATTGAGCAGCATGGACTAGGGGAGAGAGGGCAATGAACTGGAATACATGTTGGAAGAAGAATGGAGAGTGCTTCTCTGTGCTAATGCAAGAAAGACCTATTCAGGACCTCATTCTACGTTGCGTTATTCACTTAAAGGCTTTCCTCCAAGCCCCCCAAGTTTGCAGAAGTTTTGGACACACAAGTAACCCAGTATTTGAATGGAAAGGTCATTTTGAGCCTCTGTTCTTGCCCTGTGACTGTGGATGGCACAGACACATCAGTTTTGGTGCTCCCCAGAGGCAGCTGCTCCCTGTAGCACTAGTCTCAGCTCACTTCCAAGATTTCCTCAAGCAGATCTTGGAGATAGAGACGTACTAATGCTCGGTGGCTGCTGGAGAGCAACTACAGAAAACTCTTCCAACTGCAACAATACTTCCCAACTCGCTGCCACATGTCTGAGTAGATTGGGAAGCGTAGGGGTATAGACCTAGGAACAGGTTACAAAAAATACATGCAAAAGGGTAGGCCTTCCTGGAGAATAACTCTTTTCTTTTCCATTGTACAGCCTCTTACCTTGCCTGATCCACAGACTTTCAGCAAACATTATGGAAAGAATACTTCCTAGAAAACGGAAAGATTTAACCCCTTTAGAGCCTTGTCTAGCTCCTCCCCAACAGGTTTCTGAAGGAGCAGAGCTAAGGTCATCCTCAAATCCAGAGACCATCTTAATTATGGCCAATATATTTCAACCACATGCAAAACCTTTCCTCACCAAGACTTCCTGAAACCATCTGAAACATCTGGAGAGAGGGTCGTTCCAGAATTAGCTGCTTTTAGCGATGGACAATTTTATGCAACCATAACACATGGGAAAAAGTTATGGTGCCAATGTATGATTATTGTTTTGCAAAATCACTAGGACAGGATATTCCTTGTCTGGCCATCTCCTCACTAGCACAGGATCGAGACTGCCATGCAGGTAGGGCTGTAAGGAAGAGTAAGCTTCATTTTCCAATAAAAATATATGTAGTATTAATGTGCAAGTTCTCCAGTCTTCAGATATGTTGGGCTCTCATGCTTTAGGGATTGAGGTCAATGAAGAAATAAATGAAAATGTTGTGAGAGGAGATAAGAAATAACTGCAAGTTTAAGGAGAATTTATTGTTGTTTGAAAGAATTGTTATTTGTCTGTAGCGTATGCTAAAGATACAGACTTTATTTTGTTACCAGTCTTGCCATTTGGCAGGTTACCACCTAATATAAACCCAAATCACAACCATTTAACTTCCAAGTATCATAGGCAACACAACATTTGCAAATAATGTTTCATTAGGAAAGCATGTTTAAAGCTCTGATATGGGAATAGTTAGGACAGGATGTGTCTGATAAAGATGAGGCCAGGTTTCCACCTCTGTTTCACAGGTTCTAATCTGGTTCAACCCATAGGAGAGCAATTTTTGTGAAGACATAATAGGCTATTCAAATGCTGCCTAGTGCAGGAAATGAATTGCTGGCCTGTGTTCAGTTCTTTGAGGACAAAGTATCCACATTTCTAAAAAAAAGAAGTGTATAGGAGCATTTTCATTAGCCTCTTCCCAAGCCAGTCTCCAACAGCTGGAGTAAAATTTGAAAAAGAAATCCAAGTTCTGGCTTCTGTTGTGGTCTGGATAGATGTAAACTGAGCAATAATACCATAAATGGGTCTGGTTGTTTTGTCCTCTACTGTCAAATTAACATTTGCTTTAGCAACAATGGATTGGATTTACTGAACCCTGAGAGAAGCATTGGAACTCACAGTGAATTCACTGGCTGTTGTGTCAGGTCTGTATTTGGCCTTCAAGCATAAGGTCACCCATCTTCTCAAAAGGTCATATAGAGTTAAATAATATGCAATAATTTTTAGAGAGGTTGGGATTTCTTTCCCAGACCTTTCACAAGTGTGACTAGAAAGTATTATCTTGTGTATGGAATTCCACCAAGCAGGTCAAAATCTAGTGGAAAACAAAAACCGTAGAGCAATTTTTGTGGAGTACAACATCAGTCCCTTTTTCCAAAGAGAAAACCTATTACACATTTTTATCAGGCCTTTCTAGCTCTAACTTTTTATCTTACGTTTTTTTCTTTCTTCTCCTTAATGCATGTCTCTACTGTTGAGGTTCAGCTGAAAGCAAACAAACTACATGTGTGGAGAGGAATCACAGAGCAAAAGCAGCGGATACAATCTACTGGATAATTGGTGAAGTCCATAAGATCGAAGTTTTAAGCATTTGGGAGATTTGGGTTCAATCTTCTGTGCTACCAGATTTCCTATATATATCTTTGATTAACCACTTAGGGTTGGACTCAGCTAAATAAATTTATAGTACAGGAGACAATGTTTTGAACTAGTTGTTTAGCCTTACTTTGCAGTCAATAGAGAAAAGCAGGCACTTCATGACTGAAAGAGATCAGATGAAGTCACATCCTAAAAGTGCAC